>OZ004721.1:10684965-11124965 GCA_963924515.1 Vespertilio murinus
CACGCAGGACAGGAGAAGGGAGCAGGACGCGGAGGCGGAGTCCTGACAGTGTGAGAGGAAAGAAGAATGTACCGGAAGAACAAAGGAAAAGCAAGTTTCCAGAAGGAATGCGCATTGACCAGGCCCAGGAATGAGGTCATTTGTTACCTTCTAGGGAAGAGATGTCAGAAGAGGATGTAGAGGCAGAAATGGTACATGCCGCCTTAAGGAAAGAAATGGAGGAGCTGAGCCGACATATTACCAAAATGGAAGGTGTCTGCCACCACGTATGATGTAATGCTCTCAGGGGAACTTCCGCCCACAGAAACAGAGCGATCCTGTGCCATAAAGTGACAATTCATATGGAAGAGGCACACCAACGAAAAGACCAATAAAATCAGGCAGCCACAATCTGGTTATTTTATAAGAAGTTGGTATCTGACAACACTGATGATGACGATGTATGCCAAAGTAAGTGAGAAAAAAATGACTAATAAATGGTGATACAATAGTTGGTCAAATTTGGAGAAAAGTAAAACTGAATTTTCATCTTGCACCGTAACATACATTTCAGATAGTTAAATAGAAAATATGACACTACACTACTCTTTTTTTAAAAGTTGAAAATATGAATCAACAAGTTTTCAGATCTCGGGATGAGAGCTTTTTCCGAGCAGAAGAGACATGAAACACAACAGACAAGGAGGCCCTGGTAGACTCAACTCCATGGAATAGCAGCGACATAAATGACATTGAATATTTATAGGAAACATGACAACCCAAATGTCCACCACCGGCGGACAGATGAGCGAATGTTGGTGGAGCCAAGCCATACATATGGATGGTGACTCAGCAGCAAAGGCGAGCTACTGAGAAACGCAACCGAACGCATCAGCGCCAAGCAGAAGGCCGAGAAAAGGAGCAGACACAACAGCGTGTGCTGACTCCGTCGCTGAGGAATGTTTGTCAGAGAGCGGATCGCTGGCCCCTCGGGCCTCCTGTGGATGCCGGTGGGGAGAGGAGATGGGGCAGGAAGGCTGAGAGCAGAGGTGCCCCAGAACTTTCTGAGGCAACAAGAAATGTTCTGTATCTTTACTGTAAGGAGGTCTCCATGCACAGTTATTTGTCACAAGTCACATGAAGTGAGTCCATCTTACTGTAGGTCGATTATACATGCCTAAGTAATGGGAACAATCTTAGTGGTCAAAGATTTGGTAGGAATTTAATAAATTATAGTACGTCTACGTAAGTAATGAGTAATGATGAGGATGTATTTTATGATATTAAATAAAATGAAAATATTATACATAAGTATAAAAACAGGAAAATGTATTAACGTGGTACTGGCAGTCATTGCGAGGTGGTGAGATTTAGAGCAGTTTTTATCTTGTTTTATAACCTGAAAACTACTTGCACTTGCTTAATAGACCATTTGTCTTGTCCACACCATACAGTAAGTACTGAGCACACAGCACAGTAACCGGCTGTACTAAGCAACCAATACATATTTTTAAAAATTGAACTGAAATAACTATTTGGCTTTTGATGTTCTCTGCAATGCATACGCATTGTGGTCACTTTTACAATAAAAATTACACCATGGTCTCTAATAAATGTATTGTGTATCCTAGTACTCGTTTAGGCTCACGACAAAGTTAATACCCTATTTAATGTTGTTATTATTATTTGTCTGGCAGAGGCACAGGAAAGAGGAAAAGCTATGCAAGTAGCTTTGCTTTGCTCAGCACCACACTACACAGTATTATGGGCTCAATAAATATGTATTGCAAAGAGAAAAGTTAAATCCAAGATACTTCCCAAAGAATTATTTATAAGGTTTTGAAGGTTCGGTATTTTTATTAGAAACTTCCAGAAATCACATACAATAACGAAATAACTTTGTTTTTATGTAAAAATAATAAGCTACTTGCTACCAAGCAAGGAGCGTTGTCTTTAGAAATTTAAGTTCCTTTAAGCAAGGGCTACATTTTTCTTTATGTTGAGCTTAGCCATGCTGCAGAAATACAGTAATGCAAACAGATTATTTTAATCTATCAATATACAAGTCTATATTTCATCACAAACCCAAGAATGCTTATTTTGAAAATAAGCTTCTATGTTTTGGGGGGAAAAAAGTTATATTCTTAATGCAACAAATTTCCCCCCAAAAGAAAGATCTGGACTTGAAAAACGACCAGGGAATGACCATTGCAGTCTTAGATTTTAAACCCAATTACCGTATTTTTCTTGCAAATACTGCCTAGAGCCCTAGACAGCTATTCCTTTGGAAAAGATTGGTCGCTGGAGAACAGCAAAGTAAGCTCAATACAAGTCTCACTAATTTCATCATTGCATCCACGATCATAATATAAACTGAAACTGGAACCCGAGCATCCTGAAGACAGCTAATTAATTAAGCAATGAGAAACGCAGTCAGTCTGTGAAATAAAGCTGCTTCACACATCCCTGGGGTTTACAAAGACCCAAGATGAAAAGGATGGCTCCAGCTCACTCACAGGGAAGCCAATCAGCAATACCGTCTTCGCCTGCTCTGACTGCAGTAACGGAACACCACACACTGAGTGGCTGATAAACAAAAGAAGCGTACTTCTCACGGGTCTGGAGGCTGGGCAGTCCAAGATGGAGGCACCAGCAGTTCCCTGTCAGGTGAGAACCTGCTTCTGGGATCAGGGCAGCTGTCTTTGCAGAGTCCTCAGGTGACAGACAGACAGATGGGGAGAGTGGACTGATAAGGACACTAATCCCATTATGAGGGCCCCACCCTCATGACCTAATCACCAAAGGCCCACTTCCAAGTGGTACCACATTGGGGATTAGGTTTTAATATGAGTTTTGGGGGGAAAACAAATACTCAGTCTCCAGAAAATACTACTGGTCTATATAATTGGAATAATATTAGCTACAGTATACAATAAATATTTAAATACCGTATTTGCCGGCGTATAAGACGATTTTTTGGCCCTGAAAAATATGCCTCCAAGTGGGGGGTAGTCTTATACGGCGAGTATATAACAAACTCTGTATTTTTAGTGGAAATGTTAGGGGGTCGTCTTATACGCCGGCAAATACATATTTTTCAGGGCCAAAAAATCGTCTTATACGCCGGCAAATACGGTAATTATTGTTATAAGATCAAACATACTTATTCTTACATTTAGCAGATAATTTATATTAAACCATCTTCCTGATAATGTCTGTTCTTTTTGCAAGCTGAGCTCACCGTTTCCATGCATTCCACACAGAAAAATTAATGCAAAGTAATGTAAATGTACACTTAAGTTTTTGAAGTTTCAGGAAGATTAGTGATATGGATGTGAGATACAAATGCCATATTTTAATGGCAGTTCAATATAAAATGTCTTAAAATACAATTTAAATGGTACAGGGCAACTGAACCCTAAAATACTTGTCCAGTAGTAACTGTGTTAGCTATATATTACCAGCTAAGTATCTTTCCCTCTAGTTCTTGCCCTCTTCCTATAAGTCTGAAAATGTACAAGCAATTCTAGATCACCAACAAGATCCTTGGTATCTGTAAGGGGCAATTATTAAAGAGAAAAATTTCTGGGATTAAAAGTTACCAAATGAAAATATTTACTAATGTTGATAAGTATAAAAAATAGTTCTTATTTAAAAAATAATTTTAATTCCAATCTACTTCTATAATTAAAATAATTTCTAGTAAAATTATATTAACAAGATTAAAGTAGAGATTGCTCAGTTTTATCACTTCAAATATGAACAGATTCTTCATTTATAGAATAAAATATACTTTTAAAAGAACAAAAATTATCAAGGTAATTTAAAATATTTAAATCTATTAGTATATATATATGAAATATATGGGATGTTTGTGAAACATTTAATAGCAATACAATAAAAATAATAAACATTACTTTTTGAGCATTAAGAGCACTACATTCTAACAATCATAAAAGCTGTGTAATGCTATCTCCATATTAGAGGTGATATGTAAATATAAGTTATTACTATAGGCACTATTTTTGAGAGCTTCTACTTAACTGACACTGTGCTAAGTTACATGTATTATATCACTTAATCCTTAAAACAACCTTATAAAATAGGCACAATTATTAGGTACCTCCTTTGGGAGGTGATTAGGTCATGAGGGTGGGGCCCTCATAATGGGATTAGTGCCCTTATCAAAGAGAACTCAGTCCACTCTCCCCATCATACAGATGAAGAAACTAAGGCTTGGAGACATTACGAAACTTGCCTCGCATCACATAACTGTTAAATGGTAGAGGTGAGATCCAAACTTAGGTCATCTCTCTCTGCAGCATATCACCTGTCATTCTAAGTACAGTTCCTATTAATTTGAGACAACAAATGTGTAAATTACTCCACTGACAAGAAATGTCATTGATAAGCCTCCTTTATAATTGAGTAGAATGGACCACAGAGGAGAAAGACTGCTGTATAAGACCAGCTGCCTTGTCAGGATCTAGGCCTGGACAGAAAGTCAGCAGATTGCTGTTAAATTCTACCATTATCAAAACCAGACAGAGCATCGCGCTAACCCAAAAGTGCATCTAAAATGAAAAACAGCAAGAACAGTCAACACAGGAGAAGGCAGCAAGCGATTTCCCGGAAAAGGAACACAGAACAGATGGGAGAAATAAAAGAATACCAACGTGTATGCCAAACGTTTGCTTTGGTCACACTGGATACTCCAAATTTAAAAAGTAGAAATGATGAGATAGGACTTAAGCATGAATCAGAAGTATGAACTAACTATAGGTGTCATATAAGAAAATGAAAGGAAAAATAGGTAAATCCACAATTTGGGTTGTAGATTTCAACAGCACTCTCAATTTTTTTTTTAAATGGAGACATAAAATTAGTAATGGAATGGAACAATTGAATAACATTCTATTATCAAACGAATTGGCCATCATTCACAGGTCACCCCACCCAACACACCAGAATACGTGTCCTTTCTAACAACGCAGCACATGCACCAGACAGATCACATCCTGGACCAAAAACCACATACCATACATTTAAAAGCATAGCAACTACACAATATACTCTGTGAACACAAACTACAAGTTAAAGAGATATATGGAAACCCTTAAGTATTTGGAAATGAAACAATACATCTTTAAATAGTCTATTAGTCAAAAACATGAAGAGAAATTAGTCAACTTGGGAAAACAATGACAGATATAACATATAAAATAACATGTAAAACATATAACATTAAAAATATGCTACAAATATTTACATATATATAAATATAACATAAAAATTGGTACCTACAGGAATGTTTATAACATTAAATATTTATTAAAAATAACAGGTTTAAATAAATGCTTTAAGTTTCCACATTAAGAAAGAGAAAAAGAAGGCAAAACAAATCAAACCCAAAGTAACCAGAAAATAAAGAGCAAAAAAATCAATGAAATTGACAATCCAAAATTGATTAAAGAAAAATAAATGGAATCTAAAGCTAAAAAATATCAAAAATTATTAACTTCTAAGAAGACTTCTTAGAAATAAAAAAAGAAAACAAAATACAAAGTTAGGAATAAAAAAAACAGAAGTCAGCTATTGATCCTACATAGATCATTAAGGCAATAATAAGTGAATATTATTAATAATTCTAGGCAACAAATTTTAAAATTGTAATGAAATCAGCAAATTCCTGGAAACACACAAACTACTAAAGCATCAGACCTAAATAAATGTAAGTGATAAAACTATTAACACTTCTAAAAGAAAACAGAAAATGTTAACAAAATCGGGTTAGCTAAAGATGTTTTAAATAGAACACAAAATTCATAAACCACAGAGAAAAAACACTGACAGAGTGCATGTCACCTAACTTGTAAGTTTTGTCCTTAAAAAGGCCCTTTAAGAAAACCCATCGGTGGTTTCCGGGACAGAGGGGACAGTGGGACTGACATCAAACGGGCAAGAGAGATGAGTTAGGGCGATGCAGATGTTCTGTATTATTATTGTGATGATCGTCAACTACTTTACACATTTGTCACAACTCACTAAATGGTAGACTTAAAAGTGATGAAGTTTACTGAATGTAAATTACGTATTCTGGTGTGTTGCAAAAAAATTAAAAAAATATATAAAAGGACTTGTATGCATGCAGATAAGCATAACCAATGGACACAGACATCAGGGAGGTGAGGGCATGAGTGGGGGGAGGTTTGGGGGGCTTAGGGAGGGATAAAGACACATATGTAATTCCTTAATCAATAAGGAAAACTAAAAAAAAATGTATATTTCAATAAAAATATTTATTTTATAATTTAACCAAAAATATACACTGGAAAAAAAGTTCCCCATTTAAAAAAATGAAAAGACAAACCACAGGTTGGGAGAAAATATTTGTAATAAAGCATGTGTGTCTAGAATATACTAAAGTCTGACTACTCAATATTAAAAAGACAAACAGCCCAATTAAAAAATGGACAAAATATTTTAATAGATACTTCAATAAAGAAGATATGCAAATGGAAATCAGCACACAAAAAAATGATGTTAATAGCATTAGTTGTTCAGGAAATTCAAAATGAAACTATAATATACCACTGCACACCCACTGGAATGGGTAATCTTTTATATAACTAACCACTCCAAAGGTGACAATGATGGTAACACTCCGGATATGCAAAATGGGACAGACAAGTAGACAGTTTCTTCTGAAGTTGAACATACAGTGACATAGAAATTGCATTCCTAGGTGTTTATCTAACATAACTGAGACTGTATGTTCACACAAAGATTTGTTCTGCAATATTCACAGGTGCTTTTCTAAGAATAACCCCCAATTTCAAAGAACCCAACTGTCTATCTACTAGTGACTGGGTAGACCCAGATTAAGATATGTCCACTTAATGCTGTAAAGCCACAGAAAGAAACTACTGATAATATACAACAATGTTGATTAGTTTAAAACGTATTATGCCAAGTGAAAGTTGAAGAACACAAATGACTACAAACTGCTTGGGATTACACTTTCTAATATTTAAGTGCTAGAGGCCCAGTGCACAAAATTCATTTATGGGGTGGAGGTCCCTCAGCCCGGCCTGCACCTCCTCCAATGTGGAACCCCATGGGGGATGTCTAACTGCTGGTTTAAGCCCCATCCCACAGGCCTAAACCGGCGGTCAGTCATCCCTCTAGCAATCCAGGACCGCTGGCTCCTAACTGCTCACCTGCCTGCCTAATCGTCACTAACCACTCTGAGTTCCCGTCTGATGCCCCTGACTGCTCCCCTGCCAGCCTGATCACCCCTGCCTGCCCTCCCCTGCCAGCCTGATCACCCCTAACTGCCCTCCCCTGCCAGCCTGATCACCCCTAACTGCCCTTCCCTGCCAGCCTGATCACCCCTGGACTGCCCTCCCCGGCTAGCCTGATTACCCCTAACTGCCCTCCCGGGCTAGCCTGATTGCCCTTAACTGCCTCTGCCTTGGCTCCTGCCACTGTGGTTTGTCCAGAAGATAGCTGGTCTAATTAGCATATTACCCTTTTGTTAGTACCGATGTTATGATCCATTGCCCTGCCTTTTCTCTTCATGGTCCCCAATTACATTCCACGGCACCTTCTGTGAAACGCTCACTCTGGGGCAATCAGCCTTGATGCCAAGAAGTCTGACTCCCCTGAGATTTCCCTGCTGTGCCCTAACCACATGGAGAGGAATAACGGAAGTGGACAAATGCCCAGTTATCTCCTAGCTGATATCCTAGATAAGAAAACCAGCACCTTAAAGATTAAGGCTGGCCATGTTGTTGCATTATCACTTTTCATGCATCGATACATTGGTTTAATGATTTATTATAGGCAAATAGCTTTGAAATATAAAAGTATGCACTAAAATATTCCCAACTTTATTCGGCCTTGAACTTTATATGATAATGTCAATATTAGAATGCAACCTTGACTTGGGAATTTTTGAAAAGGGTTTGGGGGAAAAAGCAATAGAATTTTGATATAGCCTACATAGCATAACTAAAATAGTTAGCCAAGAAATTAGCTTGTCAGACTCCTGACAATAAAGTTATTTATATATATCTATAAATTTAGTAAAATATATAAAAAAAATCATCACTATGAATATGAAATGATACTTTTAATTCAAAAACCACCCAAATCACACCTCCATAAATTAGTAACGAGAACCAGAATGCCGACTGCCAGCACTTCTGCCTTATGCACATTTAAAATGAGAGGATTCTGGCTCCTGGCAGACACGATGCCAGCCCGGTAATGAGAATCCGAAGCAAGCGGGAGAGGAGCTCCAGACAGGCGTGACACCGAAAGGCACCGGCACGAAATAAAACCAAACAAATTAATAGTGTCCAATGAACACAGGATGGACGAGAACAGTGAGTGAGTGAACGTGTTAGGATCATCTGTGTCCACATCAAGAGTACAGGCAGAGTGTGAAGAACTTACCAGATGAATAGCATTTCTACGAAATGATTTTCCTTTACTTCCTAAGAGTCTCTCAACTTCCAAGCGATCTCAGCTTGAGAGAGAGCCACAGAGGCCCGACGTGCAGGCCCACGAGCAGTGCTGCCAGAAGAGGGTGCTGGGGCCCAGTCCTAAAAGCTCACTCTAAATCCAACTAAACAATGACCACGTCTTGGTCGGCTTTCAGTTTACATTCCCCACCACCCCTGGGATATTTTTCTGCTCATGTGAACTTGGTAATACCCATGCCAGCAGCAGTGTGATCATCAGAGTGCTTTTACACGTGTCATACGAGTGCTGGCTGACTACCCCCTGAGGCTGCACTGCGCTCACTTTCATAACCTTGATCTTCGTGCTCCAAGCCGCTCTGTCCATGCTGCACTTCCGCCCAAGGGCACACGGTGGAGCAGCCCAGGAAGAAGGAAGAGCCCGTGGCACCCGCTTAGGAGCGAGTGGATGTGAAATCCATCGAGGATTCTCCGTGGTCACCCTGCAGGATACACTACACAATCATGTCAAACTCAAAGACTAGCATGGGTTGAATAAATGAGGCATGTGGCCCGTGGGCTGTGAGTTTGACATGCTTGTCCTACACTGTTCTTCGTACCACACACTCCCTAATCACTGAGGCTTCTCTCACCCGGCTCCTTCTGCCTGGATCCTCCCCAGGCTTCTCCAGCTCCTGCTGAGCCAATTTCTCTGAATCTGTGTAAGTGAAATGCATTAGGATGGGACTCCATTACACTGACAGGCCTACAAGTCAGTATGTGTTGATTTTTTCACAACCGGTATTTATCAGAATCCATATATATCAAGACAATTTATGCCCTGCCAGTGTGGCTCAGTACTTGAGCATCAACCTATGAACCAGGAGGTCATGGTTCATTCCAGGTCAGGGCACATGTCCGGGTTGCAGGCTCGATCCCCAATGGAAGTGGGGGGGGCGGGAGGGGGAAGAACAGGAGACAGCCAATCAATGATTCTCTCTCATCACTGGTATTTCTCTCTTTTTCTCCCCCCTTCCTCTCTGAAATAACAAATAAAAATATATCTTTAAAAAGCTTATTCAGTGTGTTAACCACTACTGGCAAACATAGTGATAATATCAGGCATGACCCAACGCATGCTAATCTCCTGTGCAGCACATTAGGCTGAAAGAAGTGAGCGTATTCCCAACATGTGAAGAAAGTATAAGAAAATGTCTCAACTGCTGCGTTTATACTTCAAGATAAATTCAGAACACAGGCCAAAAGGAGGCTATTGCTAGTGAAAGGTCAGCAGACAAGCAGTTTGAGTTGAGTGAAAACTGGGCTAGTTGTAGTTACTCCCCTGGCCCACTAGAGAAGCGTGGTGCAGGGAGGGCGTGGCTGTGCGGGGGGGGGGGGGGGGTCTGGGAGGCCGCTGCTGGGGTCAGCACCCAAATTCACCTGCGCTCCCTTCCCGCCAGGACAGTACTCTCCCGCTCAGACCTCCACGTCTCACACCCATGTTCCCCCCTGGGTGCACCTATGGGTGCTGCTGTGGGTTGTACATGTGAGTTCATAGCTCCCCTCACTCCTAGTGCAGTCTTATTTCAAACACCTGAGCACTCTGGTTAGTATTTTTCTGCAGCAAACGAGTTTTCTGCATTTCCAGGAAGCTCTCCGGGCAGAATAAAGGACAGGGTGAACCGAAAGCAAAACCAAAAGTAAAGTATATGGATAAGGTCCCTTCCCAGAAACGATGCATTTAAGAACCAAAATCATCCCATTAAGTTCCACCAATTAAATAACTATTTATGAAGTACACTTAAAGTATGTAAATACATTTGATAACCTGAAAGAATTGGGAAATTACATACACAAACTTCCATTTTTACTCTTATGGACTAACTTGCACTGAGCTCTTCCACTGTGTCCTCTAGTTTGTAACAGGTTGTAAGACAAATGATGAGGTCCTTCGTGGAAAGGACAGTGTCTTAAAACACTATGTAGACTCACGCTGCCTCGGCACCGCACATGTGCGCACCAAAAAAAAACAAAAAACGAATGTTGCCATGAACTCATTCCTGCAGTAATTTACAGAAGAAAAGAGTCTCTATACAGGATTTAAATTTATTTTGGAAAATAAGACTTTTAAGGTCGGTGAGATACAAGCCCCTGCTTATTAAATCTAAATTTACTTCAGAAAGCCCACAATGTGAAAGATTTCCAGCGAACTATTTCGGTAAATTATATTTTCCCCCTCACATTGATTTTGATCAAAATAGGGAGGAGAAAGGATAAGGAGGCAGGAAGTAGGTGAAATGTACTGCTAATTGGATTTCTCTTTAAAACTGTACAACCCCTTAAAATCTCTAAATACAGTCCCAGTTACTCTGACTGCCACACAGAAAAAGGGAAAACAGTCTCCATCCCATGAGTCCTAGAATCTTTCACTCCACCGACTTTACGAGTGCATTGCAATTTTCACAAAAACTTAAGAACTTCATAAAACATCATAAATCCTACATTTCTAACTTTCACAATTAAATGATTTCATGATTTTACTGTTGCTATTTTTTTACACTTGAAAAATATAGAATATGATTACATTGGCCAATATGTGAGAGAAGTTATTAAAACTATAAACAATCGTTACATTCCATCAGGAATTACTCTGCTCCCATCTACTGAGTAGAAAGCGCTCCTCCCAGCCCTCCCACGACGCAGAGAGCCGTGACGTCACACCTTCTATCCCCATGTCTTTGTGAACGGCCGACAGAATTACCATGCAGATGCGGAGCTGGGTTCCGGTCACTCACCTCGCCCCCATTGACATATTCCATCACAAAACACAAACGGTCTTTTGTCTGGAAGGAATATTTCAAGGACTTGAAATGAAAAAAAGAAAACATGTTATGTTATAATCCTACATGGTCACAATGGCACCACAACAGCACCCTCAGAGCAGCAGGCAGGACTGATGGGTGGACAGCTCTCATCCCCTGCGAGTCTGTTTGCCCCTGTGGAGCGCTTACGGTGGGCTTGTGAGCAGCGGGAGACAAACCATGTCTCGCTCAGCAATGGCATCGCCAGGGGAAAATGAACGCTGTGAGTAAAAATTAACTCAGAAACTGTGGTGGGCACTTCTCCATGGAGGTGCCACCCATTCCGTACTGTGAGGTCCCCAAAGCTCTCATCCATGAGGTCGCAGAGCGAGGCCGACAGATTACTCTCGGGGAGGCCTAGGGCAGTGACAGTGGCTATATTTGGGGGTCTGAGCATTACGACATCACTTTTTGCACTTGGGGGGACGTAACATCTCCCAATTGGAGCTGGTTCATGTCATTTCATGGGTTACAGGGACCGAAGAGCTATCTTAACCCACTAGACAAAAAGCATACAACAATGAAACATTAAGTCCAGATAGCGGTGATACCTGTGAAAATTCCTACATTAGGCAATCCTAAATCTTTAAAAGACCCTTTTAAAGATCCCTTAAATACAGTCAAAGTTACTCTGAGGAGAAACCTGCGGCCTATCCTTCCCCTGAGTTTACAATGAATAAAATCATTCCTCCTCGAGACAGTCTAGCTGGTTCTTTTCATCTTAGTGTACTTGGCTGACACCGGAACTCTCAGAAACGTTGCGGATTATGCCTCAATTACAGTCAATCAAGGAACAGGACTAAAAAATTGGTTCGCTTCACACTTCCGCGTTTATACTTGGTCTGGGGAAGAAATGGCATGCCTGCTCTGCCGTCAGTGTCACGGGCTCAGCATGCCTGTGGTTCTGAAAGTCCTCCGGCACTGAAGGAGGTCTCTGTGTCTACAAAAAGTGTTCAGCCACGATCTCCGCCTTCCGAATGCGAGGACAATGTCACCTGATCGTGTGTATATTTATAATAAACATAAGAAGCACAAAACCGCCGAAACCGGTTTGGCTCAGTGGTAGAGCGTCGGTCTGGGGACTGAAAGGTCCCGGTTCGATTCTGGTCAAGGGCATGTACATTGGCTGCGGGCACATCCCCAGTAAGGGATGTGTAAGAGGCAGCTGGTCGATGTTTCTCTCTCATTGACGTTTCTAGCTCTCTATCTCTCTCCCTTCCTCTCTGTAAAATATCAATAAAATATATTTTTTTAAAAGAAGCACAAAACCCTTACATTTACTGCTAATCTTTCAGCCTTTTTAAGTCCACCATTTTCTCAGTGGTCTCCCTAACACGCCATCGGTGACTCATTGGCTGTGTGAGTGATCTGTATTTAAGGTGGTGAAATTCATGGGAGGAAAAAAAATCTCCTAAAAGTAGTGACGGGTGCATGCATATTGCAAATCCAACCCTTACGTTCTGGTAGCTTCTAAGAAATGGGACCCGCGGGCTTCCCCCTCGGACAGGGGCGGACCTCGGTGACTGGCTCCCCAGCTTAGCGCTGCCGGCCCCCCTCAACGGAGAAGCCGCGGCCGCCGCGTGTGCCCGCAGGCCACTTACTGTCAGGAAGGGGTGCCTCGTGTTCTTCAGCACGCGGCTCTCCGTGAGCGTGTGCGCCACCTCGTCCTGCAAGACAAGCAGCCCCGTTAGTGCCGGTGCTGACCCCACAGGCGCCCACCGTTCCCGAGGCCGGAGAGGCAAAACCTAGAGACGGGAAAAGGTTTTATTCACTGATGATGATTATTAGTATTTTAATCCTCACCCGAGCATATGTCTCCATTGGTTTTTAGAGAGAGTGGGAGAGAGAAAAGGAGAGGAATATTGATGTGAATTGGTTGTCTCCTGCATAGGAGCCCCGACCGGGGCCTGGGACAGGGAGGACCCTTCGGTCTGCAGGCCGATGCTCTACCCACTGAGCCAGACTGTCTAGGGCTGGAAAAAGGTTTTATAACACACTGACATGCTTGCTCCCAGCTGCCAAACGAGCTTCTCACTGTTGTTTGACTTCTATTTCTAATCTCTTAGATGAAGTTTTTTTTTTGTTTTTTTTTTTAACTTTGATGGAGCAAATGAAAGCACAGTTGTTCTCTGTTTTCCATAAACACACAAGAGTAATCACCTTTCCCATGTGTTGTTACTGGAATCTTTGTTCTTTTTAAAATACATATATATTTATTGATTTCGGAGAGAAAAGGAGAGGGAGAGAGACATAGAATCACCAATGATGAGAGAGAATCATGGATCAGCTGCCTCCTGCACGCCCCCTACTGGAGATGGAACTCGCACCCCGGGCATGTGCCCTGACGGGGAATCGAGCTGTGACCTCCTGGTTCACTGGTCGATGCCCAACCACTGAGCCACACCGGCCGACTGGAACCTTTGTTTCTGAGGCTCCGGTTCCAACGGGACTTGGATGAAATGGGACAGGAACTCCTTGGGCTGCAGCGGAGGCACAACCCCTTCGGAAGGAAGCCAGGCTTGCTTACTCTGGGGAGCATGCTGCCTGCACACTCTGTGAAAATTCCTACATTAGAGTCCCGTCTTTCCTTCTGTCCCTCCCAGTTGCTGGTTCTGGGACGGATCAGTCCCCCATGCTCACCTCTCTATGCCACATCAAGAGGGGGAGCACAGACAGAGCGAAAGACCATGATAATCCCCCTCCGAGCTCAGCTGAACCCCGAGGACTCTGACTCGCTGCGCCGGTGCCACCTTCCACCCCGGACACGGGTGGTCCGCACCCTTCCCCGCCTCGCACGGGCCTGGCACAGGCGCCTGTTTGCCATGCTTGGCTTCTACCTGACCTCAGTCAGTCTTTCCTTCCGAGTCATCGAGTCATCGCGATAAGCCCCACTCCCCAAATACTGTCAAATGTCCCCAGGGATGGGACGCCCCCAAAACTGCTCGGGGAAGGTCATTAGGTGCTAAGATGCAAAGCGGGGTTCAATCCTAGGCCCCCTGCGTCTCTCCCCCACCAGCACTGACCGCAATGAGCTGAGGTTGAAACAAACTACAAGACATGGGAGCGTAACTCACAGAGTGGGCGGAGCTATTCACCCCAGACAGGAAATATTGTAAGTAACCAAAGCTAAAGTCATCTACACAGGTAACAATAATACTGCGGGTCACTGTTGAGTTAAGCAAGACAACTCTTGGACGAATTTATAAAGTAGATCAAATTCACCTTTTGAGGGAACTGGGGTTTAATTTAGAACCCCGAGAACTGGCATCATCAGTCTGTTCATTATTTGCAGAGGTGAACGAAGTTACGAGAAGGTGTTAGGCCTCCTGAAAAAATGTCAAGAACTATTTCTTTTAGTTTCATTATTCTTGTATTTTCAAATTTATTAAGGCTGCTTTTCCATTCAGCTTATATGTTTATGAGTACAAATCATCTGTTGTTATTCTAATCCCTCTTATTCAACAAGAAATTCAGAATGTTGGGGGAAAATAAAAAGCAACATTAGTGCAATTAGTGACCTAGGTCACAAATACATAGCAAAAACATTCTCCCAAACACACAGAGGATAAATATTTCTATCTCCTCAAGGTAATAAAATAGCTTCAGTATGTAATATTTAGATAACACCATAAATGTTTGAAAGTTTTAATGTTACAAAGATTAAGATAATAGATGTCGTTAACAGTAGCCTACAACCAACATTTGGGTCACGGAATGGCATTTGGACACCACTCATGCGTATGTGTGAGGACGCACGCGTGTGGACCGTGTGAACAAACCTTCCGTTACCTTTGCAATAATAACTTCTTTCTTCAGAATCTTCATAGCGTAATACTTCCCACTCGCCTTCTCTCGAACCAAAATAACTTTCCCAAAAGTGCCTTTACCCAGTAGCTTCAAATAGTCAAAATCATTCATCGTCTGAAAAACACAAATTTAAAAAATACGTGTAATATTTGATGCCACTTATTTGTAAATAGCCACTCATTTGCAATGTCCACTCACAGGCAAATTTTACCAAGAGCTCTCTGAAATGAGGAAGAATTTATTTATGTCTTACTGATGTCTTACTCATCAGCAGTCACAGATGCTGGAAATCACTGAAGCAATTCTCAGATACTGGAGACAATACTTTTAACCTAGAATCCCTCAGCTACTCAAATTTTTAGTCAAAGAAAACTCTTAGCCCAGACGGTTTGCTGGTGAACTGTATAAACATTTAAGGAAGAAATAATAGCAATTGTGTACAAGCGCCTACCGAAAATGGAAAAAGACAGAATATTTCCCAGTAATTGCTAACCACTGCCCTGGTACCAAATCCAGACAAAAACATGATCAGAAAACTACAAGCCAATCAATATCCTTTATGTAAATACTTGTAAAAAATCTAAAAATTTTACAAAGGTAAAATTTGTTCATTTTCAACATTATACGCTACCCACCGTCGTTCCAAATGTCGAGTTATAACGTGGTAAGCATTCAATGCCATCTCTAGTTCAAAAGAAAAGCAGCAAGAGGCATCAAGGAAATACTAAAGTACATTTGTTAATTCAACTAAAAATCAAACCAACGGGACTCAATATGCAGAATATTTACTGCCCCCTCCTCCCCGCTGCACACTCACCTTCCCTCTGCCGGGCTGGCGCTGTGTCCAGCTGTGGACACCCGGCCAGGCCCAGACCCAGCAGGTCAGCCTGTCCGCTCAGGCCCGTGTGGAGAGGCCCCGAATGCAGAGAGGTCACGTGAGGGGGACCCAGAACCCAGACACGTGGGAAGGGCTCTCTGGCATCTTCCAGCCCAGCCCTCTGCCAGTGGAGGCAGCGGCCCGGGCCACAGGCTGGTGGCCAGCGGAATGTCCCGACAAACCGGGGAACGTGAGAAATAGCACACGGGGACTGTTTTAAGATGTAAACTTGTGTATCCTGTTACCTAATGTCATGTAAGCTGGAACTGAGCTCACAGGGATAAAATCAAAGCAGAATTTTTAAACGGCTTTCTGACACTCTCCCATGAGGAGTAATATGTGATTATAAGGCATCACTATCCTCCTTGAGGGCGCCATTCTTCGGAACACGGGAGCTTTCGGAGGATGACAGTCCTAACTCTCAATCTCACAGCTTCTGCCAGTTAGTCTGTCAATCTTTTAAAAAAGGAATTTGCACGGAAACTGATATTAGTAAAAAAAAAAAAAAAATTCTATGTGATAAAATCAGAAGCAGATTTCATATCTATTTTGACAAAACGGCAGAACATTTTTAAGGATCTCTGATACCAAATGCTCGTGTTCGGTGTGGCAGACACGGTAATTATCCAGTCTTTACAAATGAAATGTAACCTATCACAAAACGTTTTCCTCTTTTGGATGGTGTTCAAGTTACAGTAAGATTTCATCAAACAATGAGAGCACGGTGACTCCCCAGAAAAATGAATTCCCCAAAACCCAACTCTGAGATTTGTTAGGTGAACATTTTATATAGAAATACTCTTGACTTCATCTCTAACAAGACAACGTGGCTGCTTTAGGCTAAGACATATAACAAATGCTTAATAAATGTATTTAAATCACAGATACTAGGCTATAAAAAGGACTACCTAGTCCAGAAATTTGGTTAAAATATGAATATGTAAATTGAAGAGGAATTCACGGAATCACTCAGAAAAGGACACAGAAGTTCACGCCTCCGCTCTCTTTCAGGGAAGGGAAAACTCTAGTCTGACCAATTTCTACAACGATGACTAGGCCAGGCAAGAGATCACATGACCTCAGCAGGTCCCACCATCTTTCTCTCACTCTCCAAACACTAACCATAGCTGTGAGTTAATGTAGCCAGATTATATATATATATATATATATATATATATATAGCCAGCAATCAGAACACCATAATGACCAAAACAACCAGTCGCTATGACACCCACTGTGGCCAGCGAACTAGCCCAACTGGGGGACAGGACACCTCCCCCTGGCTGGCCCTGCCCACCCCAATCGAGGGCAAGGAGTTGGCAGCAACACCCCCGTGGCCCTTCCCCACCATCCAGCCCCACCCCCAATTGTCCTGCCCCACCCCATCGGTCTGCAGCCTCTCTCCCGGGCTGGCCACACCCTGATCAACCCCCACCCTAATAGGGGGCAGGCCAGCCAGCCAACCTCCCACCATCTCCTCCTCCCAACAGGCCCCAACCTGCCCCGATTGGGGCTGAGCCAGCTGGACCCCACCTGTGCACAAATTCATGCGCTGGGCCTCCAGTATAAGATAACAGGCTGCCATTTTTTGCAAATGGCCAGTTTTAGCGTTCTTCTTCCACACTCATGCATGCGCCCAGAAGAGGAGTCAGCCATTGTTTCCTACCTTTCTTTTATGATGGGTTGCAGATGCATCCATCTCCTCCTCCCCTATATTGTCAATCTGTGAGGTCGGACTGCAACAGCTCATCCTCTCCTCCTCTTGCCTCTGGAGCCTGTCTGCCACGGCCTGGATGGCTTCCGTCCACTCTTCCCTACAGACCGAGGGCAGAGTCTCATGAACAGAGGGTGGGAACCAAGTCAAACACTTCCTTTTTACGTGAAATGTACACAAATAAAGTCTCCTCCACGATAACACACACACATACACTCACACACACATATACACACACACTCACACACACACATATACACACACTCACACTCACTCACACATACACACACACACACACACACACACACACACACACACACAGAGGCTCATGAAGATATTCCCCCACGCTTACTCCAGTGTGGAATTAATCCCAAGGAATTAATTACAGCACAATGTTCGTAGTAGCATTTATTTGGAGGTATGTTTAAAAAAGAAAAAGAAAAGGATTATAAGAAAATTCAGTTAAAAGTACTTTAAAAGTACAGTTACATTTTAGTTGTCCATACACATCTTACTTACAAGGTAAAATTAACCCCCAAAAGTTTGCTGTACTTTTTGTTTTGTTAGGTACTGTACAGCCATCATTGACACCCTCAAGATCTTTACTGTAGTCCAACAAAAGTTCTAAGAAAAGGTTTGCAAAGCCAAAACCTCTCACTATTCCCAGATCATGGGCAAATTTCTTTTTTTTTTTAAATGGAAGGCATAAATTGTAGCTTAATTAATAAGTCTCTCAAGCACTAATATAAATAAGATTTTGTTTTTTGACAGTTGTCTCATCAGATTCATGATCATTTATTTCCATATAAGTTTTAAAATCAACTTGTTGGTTTCTTAAAGTCCGTTAGAATTTTCAATGGAATTGCATTAAATCTATAGGTCAGTTTGGAAGGAATTGACATGTTAATACATTAAGCCTTCCAATCCATGAATATGGTATAGCTCTGCATTTACGTAGGTCTTTCACTTCCCAGAGCAATGTTTTGGAATTTTCTGTGAAAAGGTCTTGGACATTTTTAATTTGACTTTATAGCTAAGTATTCTTTATTGTCCAGAGATTTGTAAATTCACTTTTGGCTAGTATTTAGGAATATATTGTTTATTGTACATTGGCTTTTATCCTCCAGACTCACTAAATTCATTTCTTAGTTCCAGTAGCTCTCATTTTTATGGATTTTCTAAACATGCAAACATGCCCTGCCATGTCAGGGCAGCTTTATTTTTTTCCTAATGTGTTTGCCTTTTGTTTCTTTTCTTGCCTTATAATACCCTTGAACACATCATCAATACAAAGTTAAATAAAAGTGGTGAGAGCTGGCATTTTACTTTGTTCCAGGTGTTAAAGAGAACGCAATGAGCCTTAACCTTTGAGTACTGCATAAGCTGTAGGACATTTTTTGGTAAATATCCTTAAGCTGAATAAGTTCCCTTCTCTTTCCATTCAACAGGGTTTTTGTTACAAAGGGATGTTGAATTCTGTGAAATATTTTTTCTGCATTTGTTGAAATAATCATGTAGTTTTTCTCCTTTATCCTATTAACATAATGAGTTGAGTTGAATTGGTTTCAGACTGGAGCCGGGCCCGGTGCATGAAATTTGTGCACGGGTAGCGTCCCTAGGCCTGGCCAGCAATCAGAGCCAATCAGGGCCTTCTGGCTGCCCCGGGCGTGGGAGGGTGGGGTGTCTGTGTGGGGGGGTGGGGGGTGGGGGGGCTTCCTTTCCCAGCTGTGGCTGCCAGCCAGGGCTTCTCCTCCCCAGCTGCTGGCCGCACCTTCCTTCATTCTGCGCCATCCCCAGGTGGTCAGCACACATGATAGCGAGTGGTAGAACTCCCAGTCTACCTCCTGCGGGGACACTTTGATACACACATACACACATTCTCATGCAATTGAAGTCTTGGGATAAACTCCATTTGGTCATGGTATATTATATTTTATATATACTTTGCAATTCTATTTGTCAAAATTTTATTAATAAATTTGACACCAGCCCTAGCCGGTTTGACTCAGTGGATGGAGCATCAGCCTGTGAGCTGAAGGGTGCTGGATTCAATTCCAGTCAAGGACACATGCCAAGGTTGTGGGCTCAACCCCTGATGGGGAGTGTGCAGGAGGCAGCCAATCAATGATTCTCATCATTGATGTTTCTACCTCTCTTTCCCCTCTCCCTTCTTCTCTGAAATCAATAATATATATATATATATATATATATATATATATATATATATATATATATATATAAAAGAAATTTGGAACCTATATTCACAAGTATATTGGGCATATAGGTGTCTCTTCTTATGATAGTTTTGCCTGTTTGTTATTTTAATGAGGGTGACAGTTGCCTTATAAAATGACTTAAAAAGTGTTCTCTTCTCAGTTATTTTCTGAAATAGATTTTGTAGGATTGGTAGTATCTCTTTAAATGTTTGACCAATGAAGCCAACTGGTCTTGGAGTTTTCTTTGAAAAAAACTTGTTTTGCTTAGTAATTCAACTTTATTCATTAATACTGGATTGTTCAAGTGTTTTAGGGTTAGTATTGGTAACTTCTGTCTTTGTTTTATTTTCCTTAAAATCATTTCAAGACATTTTAGTTTTATTAATTTTGTTTCAAAGAACTAGCTTTGTTCAATTGATTATTTTCTATAATTTTTTCTGTTTTTTAAGCCCACTGATTTATCCATTGTTTCCTTCTTTCTATTTGTCCCGGGTTTAATTTACTCTACTTTTCTAGTTTCTCAAGACAGAAGCATAGATTATTGACTTGAAAACATCCTTCTTTTCAAATGTACGAATTTAAGGTTATAAATTCCCTCAAAGCACTCATTTCACCACATACCACAAATTTTAATGTGCTTTATTTTCAGTATCATTTATTTGAGACTATTTTTCTAATGGCTCTTGTGAATTTTGTGTTTGACTCAGAGATTAAGAGGTTTTTTTGATTTCCAAATACTGTTTTTTTAAATTATCTTATTGATTTCTAATCAATTCTACTGAGTGCAGAGACCATATTTTGTATAATTTCAATATTTCTAAATATATTAAGAATTGTTTTATGATCTAGAATATGATCTTCTGGGGCATGTATCATGAACATTTAAAAACAATGTGTATTCTGCCACATCTGGGTGCAGATGTCAATTATATCAAGTTGATTAATAGTGCTATTCTATTTCTATATCTTTGTTGATTTTTTTTTTTTTTTGTCTAGCTGCTCTATCAATTGCTGAAAAGAATTTTAAAATCTCAAAATATGGTCTCGGGACTGTTTATTTTCTCTTTTAATTCTGTTACTGCATGCATACATATTCATAATTGTTATATCATAGAGTACAACTGACCCTTTTAACATTATAAGAATGTCCTGGTATTCTCAAGTGAAACATCTTATTTTATAATCTGATATACTATAGCAAATCTCTTTCTTTTATTTACTGTTTGCATATCTTTTTCAATCAATTTTTTTTTCAATCTACCTGTGTCTTAAAGTTCATCTCTTAAAGACAATACATAAGTAATCCTTGTATATTCCTCAATTCTGAAACTTTCTGCCCCTTAATTGCAATGTTTAACCCATTAATATTTAATGCAATTATTTATAGGGTTGCTCCTGAGTCTACCATGTATAGAAAATACCAAGTGTCAGCAAGAATGTGGAGAAACTGCAACTCCTATCACTGCTGTGGGAATGTCAAATGGTGCAGCCACTATGCAAAACACAGTGGAGTTTCCTCAAAGAAATGAAAATAGGACTACCTGAAGATCCAGCAATCTCACTTCTGGGCATTTAGCCAAAATAAAATTAAAACCAGCCTCTTGAAGAGGTATCTGTACTCCTATGTTAACAGCAGCATTATTCAAAATAGCCAGAAGATGGGACAGCCGGGCATGTGCATTGGAAGACAAATGGATAAAGAAAATACAGAATAAACATAGGATGGGATATTATTATGTGCTACAACATGACTGAACCACGAAGGCATTGTTCCAGGTGAAATAAGCCAGTCAAGGGAGGACAGATACTGCATGTTTTCACTTATATGAGGTATCTAAGGTCAAGTTCATAGAAGCAGAAAGTAGGATGCGAGTTGACAGGAGCCAGGAGAGAGGAAAATGGGGAGTTGCCATTCAAGGGCCTAGAGTTTCGGTCATGCAAGATGAAAAATACTAGAGACCATTTATAAAGCACTGCCCATAGAGTTAACAATACTGTACACTTAAAGTTTGGTAAATTTCATGCTATTTAATCACAATTTTAAAAAATGTTCTAGAAATGCTAAGAACATTATGAAAAAATAGCAATAATTAAAGGCTTGCTTTATTAAAAGCTAAAATTTTTATAAGGCTTCTCTAATGAAAATCATGTGGACCTATTACCATAATAACAGAAATATCAAAGAGGGTTGGGAGAAAAATACTAAAAATACAAGAATTCAGGCATAATCACTTAGAAAGGAATGGATTATTCAATAAATAGAGATAAGACAAGAAGCTCTTTTTTTTGAAAAAATAGGATTAATCAAACATATGATTAATGAAATAAATAGAAGATCTTAAATGACAGATTAGAGATAATTAGTTTGCATCAGGTAAGTATTTTAGGCTGGAAGACAGAATGGAAAAGATAAGAGTTTTTCTAGATCTTAATACATCTACATCTTTCATCAATATTAAAGTCATACAAGATATCCAAACACCAGATTCTAGATAAATTCAGGAAGCAAACTGCAATACAAATACAAATATGCTGTTTTTCATAAAACTGCTTTCTTCTCGTCATAAATGCAAATGAAAACTGATGATCAGGAAACTAGTATGATAATATTGCAGGAACCACAAACTATTTCAGTCTTAAGATGTGGCTTAAGCTCAGCTTTGCGAACACAGAGGCAAAATGAATGAAGTTACATGTGATGTTATAAATCCATGAAGACCAGTATTTTCAAAGAATCTATATTGCCATGGGAGAAACCCCTTTCATTCTTCAAGTCAATAAATACTATATCGGCTCCTGGACTGGGAGCTGAAAGTAAACTAACGAGCAAGGAAGGCATCATCCTTGCCAATCAAGACTCTTATAGTCTGCTGAACAAGGCAAGCAGAGGTTATAGTGAGATACCAGATGCAAAAGGGAAAGGGGAGAGGGAAGTACACAGAAGGGAGACCTGCCTAGTCTGCCAGTGTCAGAGGTTTTGTAGGAAATGTAACTTTTTAAGCTCAGATCTGAAATATACATGGCAATGAGCTCAACCATAATTATGGGCTAAGGCATAAGCAAACTGAAGACTTGGCATAGACAGATGCCCAGAGCAGATGGGGGTCGCTTTGGAGAGAGGGCACATAAAATTGTATGTGCACTGAAGACCTGAGTATATTTCACGGAAGAAGACTAAAAGTGTATATAAAAAAAAAAATCAGTCCTTACCTCTGGTTATAGAATCAGATTGTGAGCAATTTCTAGATCTTTTTCCATTTTTCTTTCTTGTCTATGTTTTCTGCAGCAATATACATTATCATTTTTGTTTATTGATCAAAAAAGTATTATTAAAATAATACTTCACTATTTGCTAGATTTCGGGGGAGGGGGGAGGTTCTGAGGTTTTTTAATCTCACGGGTTTCTTACAAACTAATTTATTCTTTTGGAAAAGAGGCTAAAAAGATTCAACTTCCCAGACCTGCTGATCGGAGTCAAACACGACGATGTGGGCGCAGGAAGTGAGTTTGTGCTGGTGGCTGTCGGACCTGCGTCAGTATCGGAGCCACCAGACGGAAGGGTGTTGGACAGAAGTGGGAAAGGGAGGGGCTCCAGGAATTAGCCGATGGGGAGGATGAAAATGGGGACCCGAGGAAGCTGGGGAGCTGGGGGGGAATGTGCGGCACTCCCCGCTTCAGCAAAGATGGCGGCCAGTCTCAGCATCCTCCTCCCAGTACGCCAGGCGGCCACCTGAAGGATGGCTGCCACGTGACACCTTGCTCACCTCTGGCCTCAGGATTCCAAGCACACACACAACCCTGCGATTCTTTTATTTCGTTATAAAAATGCCTTAGTTTACGTTTTAGCTTTTTAATGTTGTTTTCTCGTAAGAAGTCTCTCTTACAGAACTTCCAGGTGTTTTGATTTAGAATTTTATAAGTCACTCATCTATTACATCAGAATAATCATACTTAAGGGGCTATAGCATTTTACAAAGATATTTACAGGTATTTACAAATGGTGAGGTCAGACACGCGGGTTTTTGGATTGACCGTTGCTTTTTTCACAAAATGGAAAGAAAATTACTTTCTTACCTTTCCTCCGGAGTATCTACATGAAACGTTCTCTCTATCACAGTGGTCCACTGGAGACATCTGATAATAAATGTGTTTGGCTTTGGTCGCTCTGTTTTCATTAACTGGCATTCTAGTGATAAAATAAAACGTCTCTTTGAATATACTCACATTTAAACCAGGAAGCAAACAGTTGCAAACTTTAGTTCTATTCTCCACAAGGCCACCCCAAAAGCTCGCTCAGCATTCTGGGACACACCTGCTGCTCTTTCCTGTATCCATGCTTTGCTCTCTAGGATGCTGTCCGTTCATCTGACCCCGATCCATACATAGCCACCAACTGTCGAAAGTACACCTGTCCTCGAAGGTGAAGGTCAAGGCCAGCTTCTTCCATGAAGCGCTCCCCCACCCACACTCTCAGAATTTACTACTGTCTCCCTCGTTTTCCACTCAGCTTAGACTATTTTATAATATAATCATTTTAAGAAGGCATCCTTACCCCTCTATCTAGATTATACACCTTTTGATAGTACACAACACCTGTAACTTTAAAGAAATGTGTCTATTAATTTCAGAAATAAAGGATGTGTAGGTCACTCTATAAATATTTACCCCCCAGGCCTACGGGAATTCAGACGCCATGCTCTTTTGGAGGACAGGCTGTCCAGAAAAATGCCTTTAAACCATCAGGCATCATCTGTACAAGTCCCATCCCTCTGGAAAAGATGACTCCTCTTTCCCTCTTCCACACCTTCCCCTCCCCGAGCCCCGCCCCCTCCCTCGGTGACACCTTGTCTCCTGCCAAGAGGTCAGGGTCATTGTCACCTGAGGATGGGGAGGCCCCTGCCCCATGCGTCTGCTCCTGCTCTGAACACATGTGTTTGCTCCTGCTCTGAACACAGCAGAGGGAGGGCTGGGGAGGAGGGCGATGCCCTGGTAGGAGCCGACGTGGCATTATCTGTGGACGTGGGGTGTGGAGGGAGTGGCTTAGAGGGGGAGACAGTGGGAGGGGCAGCGGGGACCCGCGGCCTCTCACTGCTGGTCTCACGCCGCGGTACCGACCAGCCAATGGGAACACAGGTTCAGGCACTGAGGATGGAAAAGCGGTTCCCGAACTCGCCCTGGTCCAGCTCCGGGTCCTGTTCTCTCAGGTGACAGACGAGGGAGGGGTGCTTTGCTGCTGGCGAATGTAACGAGTAGCCAGTTGTCTGGACCAGAATAAACATATCCTTTTCCACAGAAGGAAAGGGGTGGGGAGGTGAGATATTACTGCTTATTTCATAAAAAAGAAGTTTTTATAAGTGAAGGGGGAGAGAGGATACTAATGCTAGGTTCCACTCTAAAAGACGTTCTTCACATTCCGGCTTTTTGACGTCCATAAACGTCAGCACGTTGGTTTTAACAGGGGAGGCTGTCTGTGGGTTTGAATTGAGTGAGAAATCACGAGAAGTCAATGTGAACTTCTAATGCATTTTTCTTGAGCGAATATGTCACCATCATTTACCAAAAGTACACCTGGGAGCCAACACCCTTCCCACCAGCAGTTCTCCAAATCGTCTGTCCCCCAAGCCCTCCCTCTATTGGGGCCACATCTCCAAAGTCTTCTAAAACCATCACTCTCCTCTCCACATACCCTCTGCATACTTCCCATTTTAACTAAAATACGCCGTGGCCCCCTGGGACAAGAGCGAGCGTACAAGATGAAGGAGGCCTCACTAACACCGAGTGCCGAGGGTCAGGGATGCAAACATCTAAATGCATCACGAGGCGAGGTGCTCTGTGGTTTTGATTTTTGCAGGCTAATAGCCATGAACTACTTTTTGTGGTTAAGAAACAACAACACCCACGTAACATAAAATGTAACATTTTAACCATTTTAAAAGTGCACACTTCTATGGCATTAATAAGTACATTCACATTGTTGTGAGGCAAGTTGGCTTTTAAACGTATCTTTTCCTTTTTTCTCACTGTAAACATTCATATCCAAATCATCTATGCTTCCTGTAGAAAAATTCATAAATAGGTACATGGCTAATGTTTTCATGAAGATTTCAATTCTTTTATAAGTCTGCTTTAAAATGAGACAACAGCATATGGAACATCTATGTATATAAAAGCCTAAGCAACTGTTCCACCAGGACCTATGACACGCACTGACCACCAGGGGGCAAACGCTCAATGCACAGGCACGGAAACATGGAACAGACTGATGAATCTCAGAGGAAAGGGGGTTGGTAGGAGGGGAGGGAGAGATTAACCAAAGAACTTATATGCACACTAGAGGGCCGGTGCACGGATGCCTGCACCGATGGGGTCCCCCTCAGCCTGGCCTGCACCCTCTCCCAATCTGGGACCCTCTGGAGGATGTCGGACTGCAGGTTTCAGCCCGATCCCTGCAGGGTCAGTCCGTCTTGCCCAGTCCTGATTGGGGCGGATCAGGACCCGGGAGGGACCACGGAGGGCTCCAGGGAGTGTCGGCCTGTCCTGATTTGTGCACCAGGCTGGTTTCACCCCGATCCCCGCAGGCCAGGCCAGGCCAGGCCGGGCCGGGGGACCCCCCCGGGACCCCCCCCCCCCCCCAATGCACGAATCTGAGCCTCTACTATTACGTACCGTATTTGCCGGCATATAAAACGATTTTTTGGCCCTGAAAAACATGCCTCCAAGTGGGGGGGAGTCTTATACGGCGAGTATATAACAAACTGTATTTTGAGTGGAAATGTTAGGGGGTCGTCTTATAGGCCCAGTCTCTTATACGCCGGCAAATACGGTATTTTTCAGGGCCAAAAAATCGTCTTATACGCCGGCAAATATGGTAAGTGTTTTGCTCATTTATTATGCTGTGATAGTTTTCATTTCATTAAATAAAGATCTACACCATCGTATTTCACAGTGGCTCAGACGCCTCTGTACTCACACACCCGAGCAAACAGCTTATTAGTGATCACAACCCATGAGACAAACAGAAGTGAGTTACCCAGATGCAGAGAGGAGGAGACCCACCCGTTTCAACACAGCATATTACAAACTACGGTGTGGAAATCTAAAAAATCATCATGAACACCAGTTTGTTTTAATTAAGAAAAACTAATTGGTATTTCAAATATGATGAAACTGGAACTCGTAACAACATTTTTAAAACAATCCAACAAGAATGTAAATTAAACTGCAAATTCCCTGAGGGCAGGGTTCCTTTTATTTGATCACCTCGTACCGTGCCTACACAGAACAGGTCTCAGTGAAATAAACAGAGTGAGAGAATGAATATCTGATTAACACTGGCCAAATGCAGAAAGGAATTTGTGTCGGCTAACTCACACCACATTTCCAAGAACAGCTGAAAGACACTCCACACGTAAGAAAGGATTGGTTCCGGCCAGGATCGCCATGGATGCTAACGTCGTTAGGGAAGTAAGCAAAGGGCTGAGCACCGAATGGTGCCAAGGTATCGACAGACCCAGAGAGCGCGTGCCCACCGCCACGGGGAACTTAACTTTTTGATGGAGCCTTCCCACCTGAAGCCAGTGAACAACAGCAGGGGACCAAGGGTAAGCGCCTCCCGAAACCTGAAATACTTATTTCTTCAAAATCTAACGTGCCCTGCCCCGGCTGGTGTGGCTCAGTGGTTGAACATCAAAACTACGGTTCGATTCCCGGGCAGGGCGTACGCCCGGGTTGTGGGCTTGATCCCCACCAAGTAGGGGGTGTGCAGGAGGCAGCCAATCAGTGATTCTCTCTTATCATTGATGTTTCTCTCCCTCTCCCTCTCCCTTCCTCTCTGAAATCAATACAAGTAAAAAATAATTGTTTAAAGAATCGGACCTGTCTGGAAAACACTCTCTCACCTCTAGGAACTTTAAGACGGGACATAAATGTCTCTCCTTCCACTCAGGAATTCTGGCTCCAGGTGAGCTTTCTCATTTAAGCGGTTTCACCCACAGCCACAGAGAGAGAGTCTGGGTCTTTAGCACAAAACGCTTCACTTTGAAGTCTGGCGTGACTGCTGCATTGCAGGTAAGCGAAGAGATCCTTTGGAATTATCAGTTCATTCATTGTCAGAACAGAAGAAAAAAATCATCCTAAATATTTTGCCATTTAGGTCAGTAGGGAAACGTTCCTTCCTATTAAATTGATTCTTGTTAAATAATGACAATTAAGTCGTTCTTTGAAAGGCACTTCCTCAGTTGATCCGCCGGAACACGAAGGTTCTATGAGCATTATTTCTCACTGACCCTCCCAACTAAGTGCCCAGGTGTTGTGGTCATTCCTGTTTCACGAACAGGGAAACAGAAGCTGATGTAGGTCCCTGGTTCAAAATCATCACGTCCCTGAGGTTATGACACTGAATCTCATCTCAGGTCCAGGCTTTGTAGCTCTAAGTTCTAGGTGCATCCCAGCATGTCATGTGCTCTTTTGGGAGTGTTAGCAGCTTTCAACGAAGGAAGCAAAGGTTCGTCCTATATAATAAAAGCCTAATATGCTAAGCGTCCAGTATTCTGGTCAACCAATCAAAGCATAATATGCTAATGGTACGTTAAGGCTACTCAAAAGCTTGCTATGACGTGCACTGACCACCAGGGGGAAGATGCTCTGGCTGGTAGGTTAGCTTGCTGCTGGGGTCTGGCCCTTCGGGACTGAGCCAGATGGGCCAGACATGCCCTGGAGCCTCCTGCAGACCCTCCCCCTTGGCCAAGCTCCTGCATCCCTCCCAGGCCCCGGTCATAGGTCCCACTGCCTGGCCTGCACCCTCTCGCAATCCGGGACCCCTCAGAGGATGTCGGAGAGCCGGTTTTGGCCTGATCCCACAGGCTAGCCCAAGGGACCCCACTGGTGCACAAATTCGTGCACCTGGCCTCTAGTTTCTTTATAACAAGCTCTGCATCTTCACTCGCTAGGTTTTCACAACCAAACTGCCAGAAACAGGTCACTAGACATAGAATACGGAAAGAGTCTTCCCCAAAGAAAACTGACCAAACTTCTTGTTGAGCATCCATGCACCAAAAATAACTACCCTCCATGTAAAAACAACCACCTGCTTTGATCGTATGCTTATAAGATAGGGGGAGTTCCGGTGACAGGTGCGCTGTTAAGGGATAATACAGTTTCAGGATTTTAAAAATATATATATTTTATTGATATTTTACAGAGAGGAAGGGAGAGAGCTAGAAACGACGATGAGAGAGAAACATCGACCAGCTGCCTCTTGCACACCCCCCACTGGGGATGCGCTCGCAACCAAGGTTCATGCCCCTGGCCGGAATCGAACCCGGGACCTTTCAGTCTGCAGACCGATGCTCTACCACTGAGCCAAACCGGTTTTGGCCAGTTTCAGGATTTATTTAAAGGGCAATAATTGGGAAAAAAATACTTTCCTGTCAACATTAGAACACTGGTACAAGGTTCAAAGCACGTGTGAACTATTTATTGGCCAAAATGCTGAAAACCTAACATGAATTAACATGAGACGCCAGTTGCCTGGAGGCCGAAATGAGAACTTATTGGTTTTGTGAATCCAAGAGAGCAAATTGATCCCCTCGTCATCATAAAATGATCTCCAAGAAGAGCCACTGGTAGGAAACGTGTAACTTCCCAAAGCCACAGATTTCCCAAAGAACTGACCAGGTAAACTGTCAACCTGTAAACAGTGCAGGCCAACCAAACAATGTTAACCAAGCGTGCTACTTCCTTCCACGGGCCGACGGGGAGGCGCTCGAAGGAGACCATGCCTGGGAGATGATGCTCTACAGAGAGCACTGTGCGTTTATTTTTAATTCCTTTCTGAAGTATCCTACAGAGAGAGCAGCCTTACCGGGGTCCGTTTGGAAGCGAGCACAGTTGCTGGTTGGCTGGTTCGATTAGCCTGGACTATTCTGGCGTGTTTCAAAAGCACTGCCATTTCCAAACAGAGAAAATGTCTAAAAATGCCAGCGTAGTAATGGGCTCTGAGCGCGGGGGTTGGGGTGGGGGTGAGGGAGAAGAACAATGACAATCGGGTGCAGAAGGACGCCGAGGAGGACTATTGTGCGGACAATTAGCAACAGGAAGCAGCGCCCAGCACATGAATGGGAGCCTGGCCCCAGTGAAAGGCCGCATTATGGCGCAGAGGCATTGCTGCAATCAGGGCAATGTACTCTCTCCACTCCGCCTTCCAACGGCACCCGCTCTCTGCTCTCTCCCCGCCACAGCCGCCGGTTTCCGTTAGCATCTGCTCGCTGGGGTGTGCTTTCCAACCCAAAAGAATGCCGGAGTCTTCCCTCAGTTCCAAGGCCCAGAGGACCTTCCCCCAACCGTGGCCTTGGGCCCCCTTGAACTTGACTCGAAATGCAACAGATGCTCTGAACATGAAGATATAGCTGGCGATGGGCAGGCCACTGGGTGTTGGAAGAAAGAACTTGAGAGATGGCTCAGGATGACTCCCTCACTAAAAACTCTGAGTCCTCCGCTGGTTGAGGGACTGACCCATTACCACATAAAACATTTCTATCCAATGACTGGTCACTGGTCAGTCTGCTACTGACCGTGTGTAAGACTTGGCTGACCCGGAGGTGGCTGTGGTGCTGACTCAGCATTATTTGAAGAAAGCTGTCACTCTGATCCTCTACAGCAGTGTTTCCCACAAAGTGTGGTCTGCGTACCCCCAGGGGTATGGGAAGAGTTTGGTGGGGGTACGCGTTGCACCGGGGTTTGGTGGGGAGATGCACTGCACCGTGCTGAGCTGCGCCTAATTCTACGTTCTCAAGAGTCAAGTCAAGACAGTCTTGTGAGGCGTGAGATGGTCCGGTGTGCAAATACATGTTATTTATAATATAACTCTTATTTATATTTTATTATGAATAATTTTATTTTTTGTTTATTATTATTTTGTGTATGTACCAGAAAAAGAAAAAATAAATATATTTTGATTGTTATTAAAATACATCCTTTTTTTTTTTTTCTTGACGAGGGGTACTCAGCATTACGAAAATTACAGAAGGGGTACCCATATGTCAGAAGTTTGGGAAACACTGCTCTACAGGATTGATCACATTCAAGCCAAGAGTTGGAACAGAAGCCAAATCAAAGTTCGGAGACCTTTGGAGGTCTGACTGGAGACCCTAGGAAAGTCACACGGGCAAATGTACCAGGTCTCCACCGAGGAACTGTCTCAACTTTTGAGTTGGACTGTCAAAATGTTAAAGACCATGACCACTGGGTAGACCAACTATTGTGCTCAAGATCCTTGTGAACACAGCTTTGCAACAACACTTGTCTAAATCCTGTGTTCTTTTTCCATCGAAATCAAGCTTTAAGAATAATCCATTTGAAAGAGTGTATCTAGTGTAAGAGCCACGTGAATACACTTCTGAAAAAAAAAAAAGAACTGGTCTACACTGTGTTCGTTTGAGTCAACTGCCTACAAGTAAAGAGTACAGATGCCGACTAATATGTATTTTGGGGATGAGCCGACTGTCAGTCACCAGACAGGATCCCCCACCCCCACCCCCACCCCCAGTGCAGCCTGCATTTCAGCCGCTGCCAGTGGAAGTGCGGGAGCAGATGTGGGCAGATTGTGACATACAGTATGTCTTTAAAACTTGTTGGGGTGTGAAATTTCCTAAGGTCAAAAAATGCTGCATTTTTGATCAGCAGATACAGGAGTTCTATACTTCTATAAATTATTTCAGACAAGCCAATAGCGTTCGCTGGGGAAACAGGGAAACTGAGGAACCGCAATGGCCGTTGGGGGCACGTGCCCGTCTACTCTGCGAGTGTTCTCAAAGCCAGTTCCTGGCATTCCAAAGCAAATGCTTGCCCAGAAGAGCTTCAGAATGAAAACGTGTTACATCAATTCAAAATATAATATGGTATTTCAATTGACAATAGAAGAAAGGAGGATATAAACAACTAATGAGCATTTGGGTGGATAAAATAATTTCCTTAACTAATCCATTTTTTTAAATGGAAAACCCAAGCATCCACTGATATAGAGAGGTTGTTTACTTTCTTTATTTTTTAAGTTAGTATCTTTGTCATTCAGATGATTTCACAGATCCTTTAGTTTATTATTGAATTTTATTCTTTAAAAAGAGAGATAGCCGTAGAAAAGACAGGGGCTCTATATAATGGTAAAGTGACTTTCATAAAATAGAAGGATTTTTGTTATCTTGGATTTTGTTGTTGTTGCTATTTCGCTGTATTTTTATTATTATTTCTCAGCTTCAATCTCCCCTCATATCTTTTCCAAAATTAAGAACGATGTCCAGGTAAAGATTTATCACACTGGCTATTAGGCAGGTTTATCTGAACACAACTTTAAAACACTTTACTTCAGAATTAATACATAAAAACCCTTTCATTGATAATCAGTAAACTGCACGGTCTCAAGTGTCTGGTCATAACACAGCAATAATGTCTAAGGTCATTGTCATTACCACTGTCTTTCAGTTTACTCTGTGCTATGTGCAGGCAAATACATAATTTCAAAATAAGTTTACATCACAAACATTTTATTAGATATCTATAGGGAAGAAAAGTTTAACTACAAACATAAAATCTCCCGTGGGGGAAAAAATTCTGATGGAAATCACTAATTTCTCATCATGTAACCACTCAGACGCTCTAAGATCGTGAGAGGAAACTGACTGGAAAGGCACTAGGAGCTACTGTGACATCTTCCATCTGTGTCCACCTACATCCGGGTCCACCCCCAACCATGTCCACCAGCAACCAGATCCTCCCCCAACCATGTTCACCCCCAACCATGTCCTCCCCCAACCATGTCCACCCAGCAACCAGATCCTCCCCCAACCATGTCCTCCCAGCAACCATGTCCACCCCCAACTGTGTCTACCTCCAACCATGTCCTCCCCCAACCAGGTCCACCCAGCAACCAGGTTGAAGGGCTTTGTCTGCATTCGGTAAAGGAGAACCTGCAGCACACATTTGGAGAACTATAATGATCACATTCAAGTGCTCACTGTTAGAAATATTGAAGAATTTGTTACAAATATCATTGCTCATCCCTAGTGGGCCTGACCCCCAGTAGTGGGTATGCAGGAGACAGCCAATCAATGATTCTCTCTCATCATTGATGTTTCTCTCTCTCTCTCTCTCTCTCTCTCTCTCTCTCTCTCTCTCTCTCCCCCTCCCTCCCTCCCTCCCTCCCTCCTTTCCTCCCTCTTTGAAATTCTATCAAAGCTGAAATTCTCTCTGCTGTTAACTACAAACCACGGCTTCTCATAGAGAATTGACCTGACACATGAGGTCACAAGAATAAAGACAGAGGGAGGGCATGTATGGGAGGGGGGGCAATGGTAAGATATGTACACATATAATACCTTAATTAAAAAAATGGAGAAAAAAAAACTAAAAAAAAAGAATAAAGACATACAAAGTGAGCCGACCATCGCAGTCGCAGTGAACTTACTTGCCACTGAGAAGTTGTTGAGGGGGTAAGGTAGGTCCACGTCTTGAGGTTTCTCTTTGTAGCCTATGAACGAGCCGTCTGTCTTCAGAATGAAATACCGTGGCCTCCAGTTTTTTATGTATTCTCCTGCACGAGGAAAACACGCACGTTAATGCCACAGGGGGAGGGGGGGAGGGGGGATGAACAGCAGCTTTTACGTGAGAAATGAATCGTGGTGCGATATACGTCCTACCACACTGGCCTCCAAAATTCTAGTTGGGCCGTTTCCTTTTAACTTCGCTTACAAAAGAAAAAACGTAAGCCTGCAATTCGGTTTCAATAACAACCCAAACGTGTTTTGTTTTTAATGATTCCACACTCTGACGATTCGTGTGCACCATTATTTCTTTGGAGGATCGTTCATCTGTGTTTGCATCTTGTTCGGTTTTTCATTTTATCGGGCGGCTGTTAAGAGCATGTTTCCAGCCCTTTTCAAAAGCCCTGGTCCGCCACCCACACGGCTGGCGCTGAGGGATTCCTATGAAACACACTTATCCTGAGGCGGATATGAGACAAACATTTCTCTTCCATGTACCATGGACTAATTGTGCCATTAAAAAACAAAACAAACAACAACAACAACAAAAAAAAAAAAAAACCAGGGGGAGGGTAACTGAGTCCAATCTCATTGTTAAACCTTAATCATAACTTCTTTAAACATTTTATTGCTCTACATAGGAAAATAACTTTCTGTGAGGTGCTGTAAATAAGTCTTGGAAATTAAGGGACCTGGATTAATGGAACTTAAAGACCACAGACATAGTCACACACACACACACACACACACACACACACACACACACACTAACTACAAGAGCCCATGGTACAGTGCTAAGCACATCATGGTCAATACACTTATCAGGTTTTGATATAAAACCTACCTAACCCAGATACAGAAGGTTAGCGACCAGATAGATCACCACCGTCTTACTCATAAAGAACTAACTCTTCATCATCTGAAGTGAGAGGGGAGCCCTAAGATGCTCAGAGGAGGGAGGCTACTGGTCTGAGCCGTCAGTTCATCGCTGCTGGCTGTTCTACCGGTGACTCAGTCCCAAATGCTTGATCGCACACGGGGCTACAAAAATGTGGAAGTAGTTCAACCTTCCCGACCACTCGGCTTCTCCCGACCCCGGCTGTCTAAGCTCACACCTAAGGCCTGGCTGCTCCCGTACTTGATCCCATCAGTAGGAGGTCAATATGCCCAGCCCAACCAAACCCAACCCCTCACGGGGCCTTCTGCGCATGCGCTCCACCTGCTCTCCATTCCACACACACACACACACACACACACACACACACACACACACACATTCTACCCCATGCATCTGTCTCCTCCAGATTACTCTCATACCACTTTTCAGCTCGACAATTCTGACTCCTCAGCCAGCTGGTGTGGCTCAGTGGTTGAGTGTCAACCTATGACCTAGGAGGTCCTGGTCTGATCCTGCTCAGGGCACATGCCCTGGTTGTGGGCTCGATCCCCGGTGTGGGACATGCAGGAGGCAGCCGATCAATGATTCCCTCTCATCACTGATGTTTTTCTCTCTCTCTCTCTCCCCTTCTCCCTCCCTCTCTGAAATCAATAAACATATATTTTAAAAAATGTCTGACTCCTTACTCTTAACTGCAAAGTGCAAGTCTCTCAGCACAGAACGCCAGCTCCTCCATCCCTGCCCCGGACATATATTCCCGATATGGAATCACTCCTCCGAATCAGCAATTCTCAAACTTCTTACCTTCCACCTCTTTCTTTACACTCATAAACATTACTGAGGACCCCCCCAAAAAATAATTTTCATCTTATATAGATTACCTATGTAATGTTTACTGTATCAGAAATTGAAAAAAGGTATGTTATTGCTTCTTTTAAAAATAACAAACACATTACATGTAATAATAAATATTTTGATGAAGAAAATTACATTTTCTTAAACAAAACAATTAGTAAGAGGAGTCAAACTGCTCTCTACTTTTGCAGATCTCTTGAGTGCTTGGCTGAACAGGTGGTCAGAGTCTTAACCTGCGGCTGTGTGTTCTTTCCACTGGAACACGGGGAAACCGGCTCAGACAGGCATGGAGCCGGAAAAGGCAAGAGCAGCAACGGGTACAGGTATCTTTCCTCGCTGTCACACCAGTATTTGATGAGTGGGAGTTTTCTCAACGATCCCTTGCGATGTGGAATGAGAAACCATAACCAGGAACTTTCTACGCTGTTCTGTGAAAATCCACGGGTCTACACCCTGAAGGAATCTTTTACAGGATGCACGCTTTTGTAACCTCACCCACCGGTCTTTCCAAAAACACTGGTCCATTCATCTCCCAAACATCAGCGCATTTCACTATATAATCACGTCCGCCATCACTGCCCAGGTCATCAGAAAAGCAAGCTCTGAGAGATGCAGGCTCCCGCCAGCAGATATGTCCTCCAGAGTTCAAGTTTTTGCTTGAAAACTAGATTTTCACCATTGGCAGTAAAGACTGTCATTTTTTTTTTTTTTTTTTTTTTTGGCAGTAGTGTGTTCCAATGCTGGTGTCAGGTACAGAAAACTTGAATCCTAACTAAAGAAAGGAAAAGCCTACCCAATGTCAAAACACAGCACTGACATTACTTTTATTACTTTTGACCCTTTTTTAAAATAGAGGTAGGGTCTCAGAGGAGGAACCAGTCTTTCGAAGAAAAGAGCAGAGTCTTAGGTCTCTCTGAAAGCTTTGAATAAATAGCAAACACTGGATACAGCACTGTGAAAATGCAAATGTTTTTAAGAATTTCCAAAGAAGAGCTTTTAACCAAAAATTGGCAGCTTCCAGTAAAAATTAATTTATATGATTTTCAGAAACCATTAGTCTTAGGTAAATGTCTTCCCGGCTCAACAGTTCAGACAAAGGTTTAATGTTAATTTCAGTATGGAGTCTATTCAATTTCATGGTTCACAATACTGTAAATGTTGAGTTGCTTGTTGACAGATACCAACTAAATGTACACAGAACTACTTAAAAGAATATATCCGAGTACGTATCCACTGGTGGATTCTCATAAAAAAGTACTGGCACCATAAACAGATACTGAATATATAATTCATGATAGGGTGCTACATCTCAAATATTAAAGCCAAATATAGTTCCTGAAGAAATACACGACAAATGTAATAAAACATTTGCAATCTCTGAGGTTGCCTGTTGCATTTTTATATAGCAGATCACAATGCCATCTTCAATTAGTTCTAAGTGAAAGCCGTCTTAATGTCTCAGGGAGGAGAGGGAGTGTGTTTCTCGCTGAAATTACCACCATCCTCTTTTACGTATGTCTTGAAAATAATGCTAACGAATTTCTTTGTGTTATCTACATTGCAATGAGACAGCGTAATAAGTTTTCAATTACACAGGGATAATTTGAAATGTAACTTCAAAAAAAAAAGGAAAATGCTTTTGCATATTGTTGGCACTCCCTAAATCTAGTATGTTGATCAGGTTTTCCAGCTCTTGAAAACCTAAAATTTCAGGTGATCATTGACCTTTTATTAAGTCCTTTCAAGGCTGTCCTTTCTGCCCGGCCAGCGTGGCTCAGTGGTTGAGCGTCAACCTATGAACCAGGAGGTCACGGTTCGATTCCCGGTCAGGGCACATGCCAGCGCTGTGGGCTCCATCCCCCGTGTGGGATGTGCAGGAGGGAGCGATCAATGATTCTCTCTCTTCACTGATGTTTCTCTCTCCCCCTCTTCCTTCCTCTCTGAATTTAAGAAAAGAATATCCTTCCCTTGCCCTTGGGACCAAGTACACAATGTGATGTGGGCAGTTCACACGTTGCCGGTCCTTCTCAGAGGCAAAGGGACTGGGCGGATCGGCAACTAGAGCACTGGCTGCTGCCGGGGGGACCCCAAGCCCAGGCCCCGCACACCCCCTCTTTGAAACCCGGTGACAGTTCACAATGTGCGCCACCTGGCGAAACGTGGACACCCCTCGGCCTTTCGGGGTGCAGGACCGGCCCTCGCCAGTGCCTCCTCTCGTGGGGCCGGCCAAGCCCCGCCTCTGCCGGGACCTCGCCCAGGGCGCTGCCACCCGGCGACCGTGGAGGGAGCTTCCCGGACGCGCCCGCAGTCCTGTGCGCTGCCGCACGTGCTCCTTCGGGATTCTTCTGAAAAGTGCATTACAGTCAGAAATGTGATTTCTGCTACAGAGTGCGTGGAGCTGTCCTTCTCACGTTAAGAAGAGTTTGCAGCCCTGGCCGGTGTGGCTCAGTGGACAGAGCGCCGGCCTGTGGACTGCAGGGTCCCGGTTCCATCCGGGTCTAGGGCACGTTCCGTGGTTGCAGGTTCCGAGGGCCTGGCTGGGGTGCGTGCAGGAGGCAACCGATGGATGTGTCTCTCACATCGATGCTTCTCTCTCTGTGTCTCTCCCTCTCCCTCCCACTCTCTCTAAAAGTCAATGGAAAAACATTCTCCGGTGCAGATTAACAACAACGATGACGAAGAACAGTTTCCATATCCACTTCCCAGGCCAGGCAGGTCCATGCTTTGCACTGGAGCTGAAGACCTGAGCGCTGAGCACAGGTGCCGCTGCCCCCCTGGACCTCAGGGGGCCCCGGCAGGCCCCGGCCTGCTGTGACCAGAACACGCCCAGCCCCTCCTCCATCTTGAAGCATCTGGGAATGGTTTCAATAAATCAGTATTATTTTAATTCAGTGAATTAGTGGTATTCAGTGAACTAGCCCATCACATCCCGTTCCCTTCGCTTTCAGCAAACACTGCACTTTAGCCCCCAAAATGTGATACTTTTTAGTTTTTAAACGTAGAGCATCTTAATGGAGTTGTAGTATTAGGTTTTACTGTGAGGAGAAAGCAGTGGAGGAGGGAGAGGGAGGAGGAGGAGAAAGAGGAGAAAGAGAAAGGGGAGGAAGAGGAGGAAGAAAAAGGGGAGGAGGAGGAGAGGAGGATAAAGAGGAGGAAGAAGAGGAGGAGGAAGAGAAGGAGGAGGAGGGAGAGAAGGGGAAGAAGGAGGAAAGGGGAGGAAGTGGAGGAGGAAGAGAAAGGGAGAAGGAGGAGGAGAAGAAGGAAGAGAAAGAGAAAGGGGAGGAGGAGGAAGGGGATGAAGGAAAGGGGAGAAGAAATGAGAGGAGGAGGAGGAGGAGGGGCGGAGGGAGAACACTGCATCCACACAAACCAGCCAGCAGAAGAACGGCACCCCGCGGTGTAATGAAGCGGAGAACTCCTCGCTCCGCAGGCCTCCGCCGCTCAGCGTGCACCAAATCACTGTTTTGCTTACACGCCGCCCCTGTGGGCCGGAGCAGACTTTCTCCTAATCTGCTCCTCGCCAGCCGCACTGCGCACGCCGCCCCACACGTCCCCGGGCAGCAGGGCCGGGTCCCCCAAAAACATGGCTCCTCTGGGACCGGCAGCCTCCTCCCTGGGAGCATTCCCGCACCCGCGATCGGGGTCACGCTCGGGAAAGGGCCTTGGGAACACCCACGGGGGAGCAGCGAACCTCACCTGGCACCTCGGCGCCCCCGGGTGCCCCACGCCCTGCGGGACAGGACCCATCAGGAGGTCTCTGTGGCAGGGAGGATCTGTCACCGAGGCTGCAGGGCTGGCCCGAGGGGGTCCGGTCACCGGGAGAGCCCGGGGTGGGTCAGCCCCCCTCCCCCCCATGGTAATCACTGCCCCTGAGAGAGGAGGCACCACCCAGACTGGAGTGTCTTCTCCTGGGCGCTCAATCTCAGGAGCAGGGAGCCGGGTGACACTGTGTGGAACACAAGCACTGCTCTCCTGGAGGCGGGTCCACGCTCCCCTCTCCACCCCTGGGCAGACGGCGGGCACCGAGGAGGAGAGAGGTGGTGAGCGCCCGGCCGGTGTGGCTCATTGGTTGAGCGCCGACTTATGAACCAGGAGGTCACGGTTTGATTGCACAGGCCCGGGTTGTGGGCTCGATCCCCAGTGGGGGGTGTGCAGAGGGCAGCCGATCTATGATTCTCTCCCATCATTGATGTTTCTATCTCTCTCCTTCTCCCTTCCTCTCTGAAATAAAAAAATACACATATGTTTTAAAGTGGAAAGCACAAGGAAAGGGCACTGGAAGGCACTGAAGCCACAGCGCTGGGCTCCCCACGAGAGTCCTCTCGCAGACACGCAGGGGCTGGTGCTGGCGTGCCCTCACTCCGCACACACAGCCACGCGAGGTGCGGGGACAGGGGACACGGCAACGAGGCAAAGACAAAGCTGCGATCTGAAAAGAGAGCCACGAAATCAACCACGTCCCGCTCGGGCACACCGCCCGCTGCCACAGGGAGGCGATGGGCGTGTTACAGGGTCGGGACACCCCCCCCCCCCCCGAGGTCCGGAGGTCCAGCGCCAGCCCTCCCCGTCCCTTGAGCCCTCTGTGCCTCAGCTTCCTCATCTGGAAAATGGGCCAGCAACGGTAAAGAAACAAACGAGCATTCACACTGCCATTTGTGACATGAATAAACATCTTAAAATACGGCCAATCAAAAAGGATTCAGCGAGTGCCTGATACACACAGCAGACTAAACTACACAAAAGTGAATGGAGTATATGAAATGAAATGCGATTCATTCATTTCACTGGTCCACGCAGTCACGGCTCCCCATTAGTTGAGCAAAGCGGACGCTGTGTTTTTGTGGGGATAAAATTCCAAGTTTTGTTACTCATGCTTCTAGGGCCCTGGATTCTCATCCCCCCACTATTATCGATAATGAATCGCCTATCGTTTACGTGCAACCGATGGGAACCTTTTGTTAAAAACTGAGAGTGCCGCCACAGAAATCAGCAGTCTTTCTCAGTCCAGCAGCAGGTCAATCCGGGTGCCTCAGCCAATCTGAGGGCCCCGGGTTGGGTGAGTCAATGCCTCCACTGCCTTTCCGATCACCTCCAAGAAAGCTGCTACGTACAGAAAGCAAAGGCTCACGTTCCCTCTCAGTCCTCCCTCCTCAGCCTCCCGTCCCCCGTCCCACTGCGCACGCTCACTGTCACCGAGCCCCACCCGCTCCCAACTCAGAGACGGTAAGCCACATAAACGTCAGGCTTTCACCCGTGCCAGGGTAACGGTGTACTTGGACCTCTGACACATGTCCCTTTAGGAATGACACCCCCGGGGAGGGAAGTTTCGGATTTAGAGTCTACGTTGACATGTGGCTATGTGTGAGCTTAGAAAGCCGAAGGGGAGGCAGTGCATCCATGTCAGTGAACGCGGCTGCGTATCCAAGAGGACGGCTCAGAGAATGCTGAAGACCGGGGTATGTGTGATCAGAGGGATAGCAAGTAAGACACACCCATGTTAAACCGTGACACTCCGAGGTCATTTTCTTATCTGTTTTGTAAACCGAACTAATTTGGCCTTTTGTGGCCGTCACCTGCCACGGTTTTCTCAGAAAAAAGCTCAGAGTGCTGGATGCTGTTCTCACACCGAGGCGGCCGGTACAGATAACATTCCAAGAGAACAAAGCAGCAGAGCCACGCATGAAACCTTAAAGAAGTCCAAGTCCATCTCCCCCCCCACTCTCCCCTACATCCCCACCCCCACCCTCCCCCAAACAGGCATGCAGGCCAGACCCACAGCAGCCCAGCTGCGGGCTGTGGGGCTGAACTTCCCCCCGTGGCCCTCTGGGGGCAGTGTTCCCCCACACATGGAGGCACCCTTCACCCACCGGCCCAGTAAAAAGAGGATTTTTAAACCCCGGAAGGGGGGATAGTTGTACACGTAAGTATTTCTCCCCTCATCAGCACCCACACCACACCTCTGCAAGATCATGATGCCTGTTTTCTACAGTTTCCGGTGAGTTGGAAAAGAAAGATTTTTTTTTTTTTAAAGATCAAGGCGTCAGGAAGGAAAATGACGTACAGCCTCGATACCATGCAAGGCATTCGAAACACAATGAAATTTTTAAAAAATCACAGGAGTCTGCACCCGCTGTGTAAATATTCCATTAAGTTCCTCTTAAAATGCCCTCGGCAGAAGCATTTGTTTAAAACATCCCGGGCACCGGAATACGCAAATCTTTCCGTGAAGACTGAGGAATTCCAAGAGATCAACATTCAGCCCCGGATTACAGGTGAGCGGGTTTCCCACTCACACACCCACAGCCAGGAGGCCAGTCGTGTAAAAGCGCCGTTTATTAGTAACACATAATACCCATGACGACTTGGGGTGCGGGTCAGAGCACAGCTTCTCCCTCCTGCTGGCGTTGGGACTGTGAGGATGGTGACACAGAGACCATCGGCTTCCCTCCCGGGACCCGGAGCGATGTGCGATGAGGCCCGTTCCTTCTCCCCGGAAGGCACCGATGTCACCGAGGTGGGAGAAAGGTTCCTGACACTCACTCACCCGTCGAGGACTTTTTTCTTACGTACAGAGCACTGAGTAACTCACCCTGCGTGCTCCGGAGGGTGGCAGACACTTAGGAATACAGAAGGCGCTAATACCACGTCAGGGTCTCTGGAGGCAGGTAGTGACTAGAGGGGTCAACACGCCACACCCCCCTCCCCCGAGCAGGCCCGGCTGGCGACAGACAGAGACCGGCCTGGTGCCCACCCAGCAGGTGCCCAGCGAGGGTCCCTCCACCCAGTGACCATCCCCCCAGAATGTGATTTTCTTTACAATCGGCATTGACGTTTAAGAAAAGTCCTTGCTGCCTAAACCGGTTTGGCTCAGTGGATAGAGCGTCGGTCTGCGGACTGAAAGGTCCCGGGTTCGATTCCGGTCAAGGGCATGTACCTTGGTTGCGGGCACATCCCCGGTGGGGGGGTGTGCAGGAGGCAGCTGGTCGATGTTTCTCTCTCATGGATGTTTCTAGCTCTCTGTCCCTCTCCCTTCCTTCTCTGTAAAATATCAATAAAATATATTTTAAAAAAGAAAAAAGAAAAAGAAAAGTCCTTGCTGCTGTAACTTCGGGTGTAAGCTCTCCACACGGGACCCCCCCAGGCTCGGCATGGGTGTGAGCAGACTCATGTTTTAACCATGCAGCTCTGGCATTGGGCGGTTTTATTCTTGTGAAGCGACATCGTGGGCAATGCGAAGGTCAAAGAAAAACCATTCTGATTACGTCCTAACTCCTGTGTTGCGTAAGCAACGTGTACAAAGAGCGGCCGGGGCGTCAGCTAGCGGGATGCAGATGCACGGGGGGGAAGCAGGTCACCTCCCGTGACACACACACGCACTTACGTCTAAACATCTCGGGGGGAGATGCCAGGAGCGACAGCTGCGGCCCGCGAGCCGCGCGCACGCAGGAAGCGACGCTCCGCCTCAGACAAATAGCGGCTCCGGCGCCAAGAACACCCTCGAACTCGGCGGCTCCTGCCCCCCGCCTTTGTATCGTCACCGGCGTCTGCTCCAGAGAGCGCCACCGAGTTTACCAACAGCTCTAATCAGACTGCCTCGGAGCCACAACACGTTAAAAAGTTTAAGCCAAAACATTTAGCGAGATGCCTTCGAGGAGATGTCAGACAGCGAGATGCTCTTCTGTTTGCGACTCACTGGCCAATATTTTTAAAAATCACTATTCATGCAGGGTTTTCCCCCAGACGCAATTCAAAGGCGTCTCTCTCCCATTAGAGCCGGGAGCTCCTGGGGGGCTCTTCTGTGAGGGCCCTGAGAGCAGGCCAAATGCAAGTTCATCCGCGGCGACAGCGCCCGCCCTGGGCAGCGGTGTTCATCCTAATCTGTGGTTCCGCTTCCCACGGCCCTGGGATAGCTCCGTTGCTTTGGAAAGATAAATAATAACATATCATTATTTTTTTTTTAAATAACTAGACGATAGCAAGTCACGTCTGTCTATGAATACTGGTCTTCTCTGCCCTGTGCTATTGAACATTAAAATATCCTTATATAAAGCTGGCGTTGTATGTTATAGCGTTCAAATGGAGGTTATTTTTTCATTATAACCAATTCTTCAAAACCAAACCAGACGTCGTCCTCAGGCGTATCCAGTCCTGCAGCCACTCTTAGAAACTGGGTCAGGCGCCCCGCCCCGTCCAGATGCCACGCCCCCCCCACCCCCGACTCTTCATCCAAAATTATAATATTTGGGAGAGAGAGAGAGCATGTGGGACAGAAACAGTTTTAAAGAAAAATCTTGCCAAAACTGGTTTGGCTCAGTGGATAGAGCGTCGGCCTGCAGAGTGAAAGGTCCCGGGTTCGATTCCGGTCAAGGGCATGTACCTTGGTTGCGGGCACATCCCCAGTAGGGGGTGTGCAAGAGGCAGCTGATCGATGATTCTCTCTCATCGATGTTTCTAACTCTCTATCTCTTTCCCTTCCTCTCTGTAAAAAATCAATAAAAAATATTTTTATAAAAAAAGAAAAAAATCTTAAAGAACCACCTGCATCGGTGTGGGGATTGCCTCCCCGTCCGGAGGTCATGGAGGCCCCCAGGTCAATCAAAGCCATGTCCCCTTTAAGAAAACATCTGTTTACTCCAGCACTCTCATCCCCACAGAGCCTGTCTGCTCCTTCGTCCGTAAAATAAAGAGTTCTGACAATCAAACAATGCTTCCACAGCCCACCAGGGGGTAAAAAACAAAACAAAACTCCATCTTTAGAATCGTCTGCTCCTGAGAACCACTGTCTACGAACTGTAATGTGTTTCAACGTCTCACTTGCAAATTAGAATCCACACGCAGCTCACGTATTGGCCGTAACAGAAAACTGTCCCTCTGAAATAATGAGGTTAATAATGAATTAAAGAAAGGAGCGCAACTCTGTGCAATCGCATGCTGGGGTTTTTAGGTAGAAAGCTGATTTTACAGGAGACAACATAAAACCGTCATTATAGAATCACACTCATACCATATTCCCAAAGTAGTCCATTCAAACGTTTGTCTTCTCCTTCAACCGATTTTTGTTTTTGAAACAACCACAAATCACGAAATAAACGTAAGGCTTTTTTAAATGAAATAACCTGCATCTCCTAATAAATTGCCTCTAGAACTTTAGGTGCCCACTTTTCAGGGGTCAGACCCAGACCCAGACGCTCCGCTCGGACATCACGCCGTCTGGAAATGAGGGGTCACAGCAGCCCCACTGCGCCTGTTCCAGACGCTCTGAGTGAACCCACCGGCTGGCTCAGTCCTCAGGAGACGCCTGGGTAGGAATCACTGTCCCCTTCCTTCAACAGACGAAGAGACAGACACTTACGCAGGCCGAGGGCCTTTCCCGCACTCGCTCACCCGCGTTGAGTGGCAGGAAACCAGGTCCGGGGGGCCGGGAAGGCGCCCTGTAGCATTCCCATCGCCTCGGCATGCACGCGCGCCTGGACCACTGAGATTCGCAGCGGGACCGCTACCCGGAGAACAGCCCGTGGCCCGCTCCCAGCGGCAGCCGGTCCAGCAGGACCGAGAACAACTATGGCTGTTTGTGCACATCCTACCCACCAACGTAGGAACGCATTGGTGGCCTCACACATAAAAGGAAAGACGAGATACGTGAGATCAGAGAGGGTCCATGCGGCCGGCTGGTGATCCTCTAGTCTCCACTGCTTTAGCCAATGCCGACTGGAGTCACTTGAGGAACAGCTGACAGTGAGAGAGAAAGCTGCTCTGAATCATGTCCAGCTCAACGGCTAACACGGGCAAATACTAGTAATAGTAACCGAGGCATGCGGCCCGCGGGCCGCGAGTTTGACATGCTTGCCCTGACGGGCCCTGACCTCCGTGTCCCGTGGAGAAGAGAACCGCCACCCTCCCACGGCCTTCCGGAAAGACACCTCTCCGGTGAGGAAGCTGGCAGCAAGCCGGCCTGGTGGCCACACTTTGACGTTTCTGCTTAATCATCATGCGACGAAACCCCCGATGTTTAAAGGAAAGGTGAATTTACCAAAAGCCAACAGAAAGACTAATTCCCCCCACACCCACGTTTGGTAACATACAAGGAAAGAGGGAGAGTAAAGCCAGCTTTTCCCGTTTCACCTCCCAGTACTTTCACTTCTGGGTTGGAGATGCACAGAAATCTGGGTGGCTCTGGAAGATCAGCTCCTCTGAGAGATTGTGTTGAAAGCCCCGGCTTCTTCTCAATGACTCAAGGTCAAAGTGAGAAAGCGAGTATTTACAGGCACGTGCTCACTTCGCCCTGCAGAGGTGCTACCAGGCCATCTAAACCGGGGCAGCTAAACTAGACCTCCGATTCCCAACAGCAAGGAGGGGTCAGAAGGAAAGACACAGCCACGGCATTTTCCACGGCGAAAACGCACGCCTGCCATTCGCAGAGCCCACCACAGCCAGGAGAGAGAGTACCGACTGACCAAGAGGGCTGCTTCCCACGCAACTGCTTCACCCCAGGAGACAGCCAAGTTCAAGGGGAGATGGAATTCCTGGGCGAGACTCACGTGGTACGCTCCATCCCACCCCTACCTACGGGCGGGCCATAAAACAACTCCCTTTTAAGTGAAGGGATGGTTTACATACTGATGGGTGAGTGTGAAATGGTAATGTATCCACCCAGGTTCCCAGTCATAATCTCCTGCTACCAGTTAGCTGCCCCCTCCTCCTACCAGTTAGCTGTCCCCCCTCCTGCTACCAGTTAGCTGTCCCCCCTCCTGATGAACCTCACAGATGAGCTTCGGCCCCTGCGGACAAACAGGGGAGTCTGTATTATCTTTTAAAGAAGCCACTTTCTAGAACTAGACGGTGAGGCCAAAGCGGAGAAAGAGGAAGTGCTAAGCCCCTAAACTAATTAGGGAGACGAGGGGAGCTGGGGAGGGGGGGGCGGGGGGCAGGCGGGAAAACAATGATGATCGGGACGTCCCCTCCGCTAACCGGACCCCCCCACACACACACACACATCCCCCCCCCCTCCCTCCGCCGATGCGCACACACCAGAGCACCCCGCGCCCGTCTCCGGCCCGGCCATTATCCGGCCCGACATCTGCACATGTTGACGCGTCTCTCCGCATAGCCCCGCGCCCTGCTGGAGCTGTCAGCCCTCCTCCTCCTCCTCCTCCCGCCCGGCAGATGGCGAGTCAACAATCGGCATCAACAGCAGCCGAGCGCCCCCCCTCCCCTCCGCCCGGCCCCCCTCCGCAGACACAATAATAACTTCTTTGTGCTCCCCGACAATGCAGCTGCTTAAACCATTTCGCTACAAGGCTGCTGCTCTGCCTTCATAAAAAATAAAAAAAAAATCCCTTCTGTCAAGCCTAAAGAGCCGCATAATGTTAAGCAAGCCGAGGCCGGCACAGCTGCACGGGCAGCCGCGCTGACAGCTCCCCCCAACCCCCCCAGCACAAAGGAGGGGTTCATCCGAGGCCCGAACGGCAATTAGCGGGGAGCGGCCCGGCCTCTGTGGTGACAGCGGAGGCAGGGAGGCCGGACGGAGCCGGGCCGGGCTGCTGTGTGGCGTCTGGGGCTCTGCATCGGGGCGGATAGATGGTGCGGGGTGCCCTCCGCTCTCTGCAGAGGCGGTGATGATGATGATGATGAGGAGGAGGAGGAGGAGGAGGAGGGAGAGAAGAGCCGATTTGGAAACTTGGACCCAGCGATCGCGCCATATGGCGGGCCTCCATCCTCTCCGAGAGGCGTGCTAACAGTCACTTTGTTTTCCAGTTGTTGTTGGTCTCCCCGCCGGGGTGGGATGCCCGACGCCCGGGAGAAGTTGTGTGTGATTAGCCACGGAGCGGCCCACGCGTGGTTCCGTGGCCTCGCACCGCGATCTAGGGGATGCGAAGCAAGACTCGACACTGTGTCCACGTTGGAAAATGATTTTTCTTTCACTCGATTAAAAAAAAAAAAGAAAGAAGGAACGGGTACGGGTTCGTTGGGCTCGTGCTAAGGGAAGGTGCGGTGCGAGTGTTTGCAAGCGGCGGCTGCTGCAAAGCTTTCCACTGACCCATCTCAAAGGCGCCGGATCACCGAGAGGCTGACCTTTCGCCGGGACCATCTGGCTCGAGGCGGTGTTTCACCGCAGCAGATGTGCGTCTCCTCCATAAATATCAGCAAAACGAGACCTCACAGAAGAATCTCCTTGTAGGTATCCCTGCAATTGTTTGCAGGGAAATCTGTCAGTGATTAAATAGTTACTGAGGACCATATGCCAAGCACCGGGAAGATGAATTAACGTCAGAAGTTTCCGCGTCTCAAATAAAATCTGGGCATACGCTGGCGTGGCATTTTTTTTTTTGGTCTGTCCACTTAAAAACCGCGCAAAAACCTGCCTTTCGTTTGAGAAAAGTTTTCGGTAACATCATGGCATGCCTTATCAAGGTCCGATATATGTCAAAGTGATGTGTTGTTTTTTTCCTGACAAAAAATGTGTAGAGAAGAATTGTAATATTAGTTTTCCTCTAATAAGCAAATGCATTTTAATCCCAGCTGGGTGCCCTTTCAGATAAAACTATACAGTTTTCTGAACCACATTTGAAACACTCCAAAATACGTGGCTGGAATTCACATGAATCATTAACATTTCAGGGCGCGTGGAACCACAGGTCTGAGTTTCTACAATGTCCATGGACCTACAGGTCCTGTTCTGGCCAATATATTTGGAACAGAAAGAAGTCAAATATTTTAAGGATTAGCTTGACATAGAACTTAAGGGTCCCTGCTGAAGCTGGAGTTAATCTGTGTCTTTAAAAACATACGTATGGCCATAGAAATAACAGCCCAAAACTACACTATAAGATTGTAGTCCTCCAAGAATGGAAGGCGTGAGACATTAATAGTACCCCCAACAACTTCACTGATGATTTTCTTTTTCTTTTCTTTTTTAAAAATATATGTTATTGATTTTTTACAGAGCGGAAGAGAGAGGGATAGAGAGTTAGAAACATGGATGAGAGAGAATCACCGATCAGCTGCCTCCTGCACACCCCCTACTGGGGATGTGCCCGCAACCAAGGTACATGCCCTTGACCAGAATCGAACCCGGGACCCTTCAGTCCGCAGGCCGACGCTCTATCCACTGAGCCACACCGGTTTCGGTCACTGATGATTTTCTTTGACAAATCGAGCTCAGAAGGTAAACTTTGTCACCCCCTGCTGGCACAGTGCTCCCTTTATAGGACTAGGACTGGGCCGCAGAACCACATGCTTTCAAGGTGAAATGAACTCATTTTTGCATTTTGCTTTACAATTTACCAAACACTTTAGATATTGAAATGTGTCTTTAAACCTCATTGTGCTCAGTCAGGATCTCTGACACACACGGATGTCGCGCTTCGGGACTATCTGACCAGCAGCAATCTGTGTCTGAGTCTGTGGGTCGCCTTTCAGACCAGGTGAATCCTGTTCTATTACCAAGGAAAGGCCTGAACCCACAAAGAAGGGAAACCTCCATCTTCTGAAACCGTGTGGAATTACACAGTGACCATCCTGGTGCACTGGACGGGGAAGAGCAATGGGTGGGCGAAAGCAGGTCTGCAGGTGTTCGTATGGAAAATACCGCCATAACGAATAACTAACCCAGGACTAAGCTGTGTTTCTCGTACTCACGGCTGTAGACCTATCTTTGCCCACCCCTGTACTGTTGGAAAAACAGGTTGGAAGATGTGACCACCGCATGACAGGTGTCTCCAGCACTGAACAATGAAGAGCCATCCTTCGGGGAAATACGAACTTGCTGGGGAAAGCAAGGTCAGGACGGGCCTGCAGCGGCAGCTCCAGGCAGCTGTGACGCTCCGGATGCAGGAGGTGACAAAAGCTCCGAGAACGGTGACCAGCGACGAGCGTGACCTCAGAAGACGTGTGGCAGCAGCCCCGGGTCATCTTCTGTAGAGGGCCAAATGGGAAGATACCTGGACATTGTTTAGATTGTTGCTGACTGGGCCCAGGATATTGGCAGAATCATGTCAGTTGCACTCCCACCCTGGGAGTGCGGAGATGTTCTTAGTTCCTGGCTTGTGTTTGTTAGGCAGGAAGGAGTGGGTGGGATCTGGCCCCTCCTAGGCTTCTTGTTTTTTCCTGTGAAAATCCCACCTTTTGTGTATTTGAGAATAAATAGAGGTGCTGTGTGGCTCAGGAGTCGTCAGTCTGCCTCTCCAGCAGGGGAGGTCAGAGGCCCTCCCAGCTCCCAGCTTAAAATCTTTCTCTGTGTCTTCTCTCTTTATTTCTAATATTTCTCAATCCCTGGCCGCCTCCCCTTAGAACCGGTTCGTTCATCTCTCTTTCCGTGCGGGACACGGAGAAGGGAGATCCCGCCACATCAGGCCCCCGCAATCTTCTTTCTCCCCGACGCCACCAATTAGCTCTTCGCTGGCCGAGACCAGGGGGCAGCAGGCCAGCGGTCCCAGTTCAGAGATGTGACTCCCACAGACCCCGCTGCCAGGAAGATGCTCCTGAGTTAAAACAAGGACGTCACACCCAAGGCTAGCAGGGGCCAGGTAAGCGAGGCATGTGGCCCGCGGGCCGCGAGTTTGACACGCATGGATTAGAACTCCAGATCCGGAGGACGCTAGCACATCTGACAAGTGTTCTCCTGCTGATCTGCCTACAATATGTCTTTTTAGGAAGAGTTCGTTTGTATATGCCACAGAAGTAAGAAGTGCATGTTTTCCTGTTAAATGTGAACAACTGGCCGAAAGCGGTGTGGCTCAGTGGATAGAGCGTCGACCTGCGGACTGAAGGGTCCCAGGTTCGATTCCGGTCAAGGGCATGTACTTTGGTTGCAGGCACATCCCCAGTAGAGGGTGTGCAGGAGGCAGATGGTCGATGTTTCTCTCTCATCAGTGTAAAAAATCAATAAAATATATTTTTAAAAATGTGAACAGCTGGAGTCTTCATCAGAGGTTTAACGGATCCCAAGTCCAATGAATAATGTGTTTGCAGATATCTGGTCCGAGTCTGTGGCCACTGAGAAAACGAGGCGGAGTCTGCTGATACCCTCACCAGGACGGGACCCTGACCCCGGTGCCTTTCCGGGGCGCTGGCAGTTGCAAGAGACAGAATCCCCTGAGGTGACGCCACGAAGGCTCACCCACTGTGAGAACACCCACACTCGCCGATTCTGTGGAACTGGAGCAAATCAGATCCGGAGAATGACATCACTTCCCGCAGTCCTGCCCAGGGACAGTGCATGGTCTGGCCCGGGCCCTGGTCTCTCGTCTCTCTCTCTCTCTCCTCTCTCTCCCGCTCCCCTCCACCCTCTCTGCATCTGCAGGTGTCGGCTGCATCTCCACTCTCTCTCCCCCCACCAGCTCCTGGGTAAGGGGGAGATATCAACCAAAGGACTTGTATGCATGCATCTAAGCCTAACCAATGGACACAGACACCGGGCGGTGAGGGCATGAGTGGGGGCGGGGTTAGAGGTTAATGGGGGGATGTGGACACATATGTAATACCTTAGTCAATAAAGAAATCAAAGATTGAAGGGAAAAAATTATCAGAGGAAGCTTTAAAAAAGTGAATATTTACTCCCAAACTCCTGTTTCGTATGACTACTAGACAGAATTATTAGGACAACTATTCAGGCATCCAGGCAAGAGTCACGTGAGCCTGCCATTCACTATTAGCACGTAAGAGTCATGTCTGTACGCCGGTGAACAGCTTGCACTTAATATTAGAGAGAATACACCTGGGAGGAGGCCTCCGTGGCTATCTCTTCTCTGCTCCTGCCTTTCCTACTTTCAAAAGTGACCCAGGGTGAATGCCAGCAATTCTGGACCTGACCGGAGACTTCTTTCCTCTCGTAACCCTCTATAATAAAAGGGTGATATGCAGATTGACCTTCATGGCAGGATGACCAGGAATGGCCAGGGGCAGGTGCTCAGAGCAGGGGCTGCCCCCTGGTGGTCAGTGCACTCCCACAAGCAGGGCTGATGGCTGCGAGCCCACTGGTGGGAGCCTCTCCTGCCTCCTCGGCAGCGTTAAGGGTGTCCGACTGTGGCCTACCCGGCTGCCAGAGGGATGTCAGACTGCCAGCTCAGGCCCAAACCCCTGGGGAGGGGGTCTAAGCCAGCAGGTGAACATCCCCGGAGGGTTCTGGACTGCAAGAGGGTGTAGCCGGGCTGAGGGATACCCCCCCCCCCCACCCCAGAGTGCACGAATTTTCATGCACCAGGCCTCACGCTGTAAATAACTGCTCACACCACTGTACTGGCTGGGCCGCAAAAATATTCACTGTGGGCCGCATGCAGCCTGCGGGTCTCGAGTTTGACATGCTTGCTCCAGACCATCAAGCATACATTCTATACTGTGCTTGTAAGAAATCCAGCAAACTCAATCACCTTTAATAGCACTTCTATTTTGAAATGTGTTGCAATGAATCCAGGACACTGAATCCAGGACATTGTGTAACACACCTATGATCTACACACATGGGAGTAAGTGCAGGGTAAAAGAAGAGAGCAATATGTATATATATATATATATATATATATATATATATATATATTGATTGGCTGCCTTCTGCACACCCCCTACTGGGGATCGGACCCACAACCTGGGCATTCACCTTTGATCAGAATCGAACCCGGGAGCCTTCAGTCCCCAGGCCGACGCTCTATCCACTGGGCCAAACTGGAGCGATATTCTCTGTGTGCTGGATCTAACACACAGGGAGAAGGAGGACCTTGCCCTTCCATTAGAAGCAGCCTGAGATGTTGATCACATGGTCTCTCTGACCAGTTAGTTACTGAAAAGGTAATTTCATCTGCCCGGTCAGCCTGACTCAGCAGGTGGATGTCAACCTATGAACCAGGCGGTCACGGTTTGATTTCTGGTCATGGGCATGTGCCCAGGTTGTGGGCTGGATCCCCACTAGGGGGCGTGCAGGAGGCAGCCAAACAATGATTCTCTCTCTTTATTGATGTTTCTATCTCTCCCCCTCTCCCTTCCTCTCTGAAATCAGTAAAAGTATATATTTTAAAAAGATAAAAGAGGCATGGGCATTATGATACACTTCAGTTTTTGTACCAGAATGAATCTTTACATATTGCAGCACAATATAAAATCTCTAAAAGAGCCAGGCATAAAACATTCCCCAAAATTTCATAACTCACTTCGGAAATGAAGGCATTTACATTCCCCGTCACTAAAATATACATCGCTTAAAAAGGCACAGCAGGTGTACTGGATTCCCACGAACAAAATGTTTAAAATGAAGAACAATTCATGCATTTTGACACATCTGCTCAGTTCATGTTGCAAGCACTATCTGCTGGCTTCCGTTTTTATTATGTTGTGCTTCCACTCGAACTTGTCACCATAAAAGAGTGCCACCCTATCACACAAAACTGGAGAGGAACAGCTGCATACGTTGAACCAGCAACAGACCTAAATTTACTCCGATGTAAAGCCACAATTCCGTCAAAGCAGTTTCATCTCATTGTTTGCATTTCTAAAACAGATCCTATTTATGCTTTTGAGTCCAGGCATACACACGGAGTGGCCAGATTATGATGATCTCTGAACACATAATCATCTGGCCACTCACTGTAATATCCTATACAATAAAAGGCTAATATGCAAATTGTTCCCTCCATCAGGAGTTCGACCAGCAGGCAGGCAACCCCGGCATCGAACCAGCGACCTCTCAGTGCGTGGGATGATGCACAACCACCTGAGCCACACAGGCCAGGCCTGGAAAAGTGCATTTTCAACAAGCATCCCAAGTGGGGATTCAGGTGGGGTGTAGCCCACCCTTTAAGAAATAGTAAGTACTACACTTCTACAGGGAGAACATATTTGAATTTTTAACTAAAATCCATGTTCACTCATCACCTCGCTGATCAGCAAAAGGTATTTGGGGGAAGAGGAATAAAAGGCGACTTCTATTCTAAAATACCTTGGGACAGACGAGGGAAACCAGTACCCAGTGACACGATGACAAGGACGTCAGCAGTGTGACAGGAGCTGGAGAGCTCCGGAGGGGGACATCCTTCCCACGGGGGACCGTGGAGGTGGGATAAGAGGTGGCATCTGAGCTGCCTCCTGAAGGACCGATGGGCAGGACTCGCCACCTGAAGGAGCGAAGCAGGTCCTCCAGGGGGGAGGGGTCACGGGCCAGGGGCGGGGAGGAAACCCCATGGGCCAGGGGCGGGGAGGAAACCCCATGGGCCAGGGGCAGGGAGGAAACCCCATGGGCCAGGGGCGGGGAGGAAATCCCATGGGCCAGGGGCGGGGAGGAAACCCCATGGGCCAGGGGCGGGGAGGAAACCCCATGGGCCAGGGACGGGGAGGAAACCCCATGGGCCAGAGGCAGGGAGGAAACCCCAGGCACTCCCCGGGGGAGAGGACCAGCCTGGCAGAGCGACAATGGGGCAGGAGGGCACGGCACATCTCAGCCTCTTTCTGTCTCTACCTCCGAGACAAGAGTCCACCCCACCCCAGCGGGGACCGTGCTCACCACACACTCATCTGTGGGGACACGAACCACTGAAACGAGGGCCTCGGTGGCAACTAAAGGAACTAAAATAATATGTGCAGGAGATCTTGGATCTTTTCAGGAGACCCTAAGCCACTCGGGCTTTTCCAAGATACCGTTAAAAGATCGGTAGCTCTTCCGAAACACCATTGCCTAGAAAAATGGATGACAGCGGGGATCTGCTTATGAGGCCTGGAGGTACTAATGAGCAGGATATGCATGCCACGTGTCTGTGGCTACAAGATGTCACAACTGTTCAAAACGGATAAGCAACCCACGAGCACAGTTTTCAAAGTAGTAGCTACACGTGCACAGAGAGGCGAGGTCATGTGCATTCACTCACATGTCACGTGCTTCGGGGCACGAGAAGGCTGCGTCCTGTGTGAAAGGCGGGGCTCGTGTGACACAGGGCAGATCGCCCTTAGCAGCTCCCCAAGGTGGCCCCGGGGCTGGTGGTGCTACTGTGGAGGTGATACTCCGTCTGCGGCCGGGCATCCTAGCGAATCTAAAGTTGGGTGAAAGTGGGGTTCCACCTGGGGGTTACCTACTACTCCCCAATCTGTAGGCCAAATCTACTTCCGTGGTAACATCTGGAAAAACCTCTGCATGAAGAAAGAATCAATTCTTTCTAACTATCCAAAAAAATAAAAATAAAAGTGGGGTGACTATCATTTGACCTACCTACTAGATGTAAAGGTATCTTATACAGTAAGGGGAACTCAACTAATGCAGAAAACAACCTAAAAACACAGCGGATATTCGACATGGTCTGTTAGTAATGTCAGAGTCCAGTTTCTATGATAAGCTTACTACAGTCATTTCTCAAAGTAACAGATAATTTTCCTGAAAAGCTTCATAGCTGCTCAACGTGTTAAGCAACATTCTCTTTCTCAATCCAAGAGACAGTTCTTTATCTGTGAGTGAGCACCAGTCCCTCAGCCATAACGAGCTGTCCACAAAGAAAAAGGAAAACATAGGACACTGGGCCAAGGGGATAAGGTTCCAAATGCATCAGGACGCTCCATCTCAGAGTCAATTTGCCTTCCACATGGTTCTCACAACCCCTGAAAGGCAAACCACCGTCATGAAAGCCGTGATTGGGGGAGACAGACAGGGGAGCACAGCAAAGGGGACTCGTCTGACCCAAACGCCTCCGTCCTTCGAAGCCGGGCGGGGGGGGGGGGGGGGGGGGGGGCTGGGCCTCCCAGGACTCTTGGCCCAGACAAAGGGTCTGCTGGTTTCCTACAGCCTCTGCCCGACACCCCACCCACCTCTCACTGGAAGGCATCAAGAGACGATTTCTCCGAATCCCTTACTGTTGTATCATGATCCTTACACAATCCTCACCACACACATACACACACACACACACACACACACACACACACATACACACACACCTTAAACCAAACGCTGGTCCTCGGTACACACTAACCTCGCCTCTTCTCCCAGACCCTGCCAGGGCATGCACACATTCAGGTGGCTGACTTTGGCGGTGCAGCCTCTGAACAGGCGGTCGGTCTGTTCTCAGCTGGGGGTGGTCTGTGTTGATGTCCACACCATGAAAGAACAGCAATGACTGGCTAGTTACAGCCTATATAATAAAAGGCTAACATAGTGAGAAAACGTCGCTATGATGCGCGCTGACCACCAGGGGGCAGACGATCAATGCAGGAGCTGTCCCCTGGTGGTCAGTGCGCTCCCACAGGGGAGCACAGCTTGGCCAGAAGCCGGGCTCACAGCTGGTGAGCGCAGCAGCCGTGACGGGAGCCTCTCTCACCTCCGAGGCAGCTCTAAGGGCCCCTCCAGGGATGTCTGCCTGCTGGCCAAGGCCCGCTGCCTGCATGCCTAAGCGGGCAGTGGGACATCCCCTGAGGGGTGCTGGACTGTGAGAGGCCCATGCCAGGCTGAGGGCACCCTTCCTCACAGTGCACAGATGTTGTGCACCAGGAACCTAGTACTAGTACTTCTATAAGAAAATAAATGCTTAACTAATAAAACTGAAAACGGTCCCCCTTGGACCACCTAAAACAGAGGTGGGCAAACTTTTTGACTCGAGGGCCACAATGGGTTCTTCAACTGGACCGGAGGGCCGGAACAAAAGCAACCTGACCATGCTGGCACTCTCATCTTGGGCTGCTGGGGAAGGAGCGGAGGGGAGAGCAAGAGAACCCTCTGCTCTTTCAGCTCCGCGGGCCGGATAGAACAGCCGAACGGGCCGGATCCAGCCCGCGGGCCGTAGTTTGCCCACGGCTGACCTAAAATAAGTTCAAGGGTCACACACTAGGGCATGCGGCCCCCGGTGGGGCTCTCAGTCAGACAGGCCAACACTGTGACCTCCTGGGGCCGAGGTTTGCCGCTCTATTGAATAAAGAGTTTGCCGACCACTGATGCAGGGAGATGAAGTTAGCAGCATCTTTCCTGATCTGTGGAAGCAGCGTCATCTCTATTAACACTTCTAACCCGGATCCCCGAGGGCCGCTGGTGCTCGGACGGAGGGAGGGAAGCCCTCTTAGAGCTACAGAATGCTGGGCTGTGCGTGCCATCTGTGCCCAGCTCTTCGGGGCTCGGGCCTGAGTGGGGCCGCGTGGGGTGGGAGCGGGGAGGGAGCAACGACACAGCCTCACAGCTTTCACCGGAGGCTGCTCCTCAGTGCCTGGGACCCTCATTCGCCCCCATCTCTCAAGATGCAAAGTCTGAGTCTAAATTCCTATTCCACCCCGAGACACACTGGGAAAGGCGGGAATGGGTTTTGTCCAGTTTTTGCTCATGGGGAGGATCGGTTCGCCTTCCACCCAACATTCCCGAATTGCCCCGGGAATCCTCCGCCGGGGACTGAGCTGAGTGTCCCCAGAAGCTGGAACGCTTTGTCATCTCTGGAATGACGTCACTGTGTCCGAAGCGCTTTGAATAACAGCCCCAGGTGACATGGAAAGCTGCAACCCTAGTGGCAACTCCAGAATGTTCCAGAACATACCTGGGCAGTGATAGTAAACACTTAACTCAAGTCCGGAAAAATAAGGAATAAATGCCAGCGCACAGGCAAGTGCCCTCCCACAGACAGGGTCACACTGTGGTTGGGTGCTCTGTCCGGCAGTACGGTAATGGTCCTAGTCCAGGGGTGGGCAAACTTTTTGACTCGAGGGCCACAATGGGTTCTTACACTGGACCGGAGGGCCGGGACAAAAGCAGCCTGACCATGCTGGCACTCTCCTCTTGGGCTGCTGGGGAAGGAGCGGAGGGGAGAGCAAGAGAACCCTCCGCTCTCTCGGCTCCGCGGGCCGGAGAGAACAGCGGAACAGGCCGGATCTGGCCCGCGGGCCGTAGTTTGCCCACAGCTGCCCTAGGAGAACGTGCTGCACAGGCTGCGCTGATTATGCACACCCAAGTGATTAGCAGACACTTGTTGCCTCTGCCGCACCGCCCTCCCACCGGCAGCCTCGGAGAGGAGAATGGGCTGCAAACGTACCGAGAGAACACTGTTAATCCTTCGGGGAGGATGCAAATGTAAACAGGCCTCCTCTGCATCAAGGTGCTTTGACAACAACAATCATCTGCACAAACACATGCTCAACAACAAACAGGTGTTCTGCTTCACAACTCGCGCCCATTTGGTGCTCGCGAGTGAGCACTCGGAGCAAACTGTTACAAGTACTCCGAAACCAGCTGCGGGGGCTATAATTAGCCGCGTGCCTACACTTTGTTTACTTCTACCTGCTCAGCGCCGTGCGTGCCAGCGGGCACCCTCTCAGGAAAACGGGCCGCTTCCGGGCTTTCCCTGCTCAGGCAGAGGGAGAGGGCCGGCCAGAGTCCATTCCAACTCATTTAACCACAACCTGCTGCAAGCAGCCCAAGGAAAAAAACCCTCGAGGCAAAACTCAAAACTTGTTTTAAAACAGGTGTTAACTAGAGGCCTGGTGCAGGAGACATTCGTGCACTGGGGGGGGGGGGGGGGGGGTGTCCCTCGGCCCTGCCGGCCTGCGCCCTCTCGCAGTCGGACCCCTAGGGGGATGTCCGCCTGCCGACTTAGGCCCGCTCCCTGAATGGTCCTTAGCACTGCCTCGGAGGAAGGAGAGGCTTCTGCCACTGCTGATGTGCTTGCCGGCCGTGAACCTGGCTTCTGGCGGAGCACACTGACCACCAGGGGGCAGCTCCTGCATTGAGCGTCGTGCCCCCTGGTGGTCAGTGTGTGTCATAGCGACTGGTTGTTCCACCATTCAGTCTATTTGCATACTAGGGTTTTATTTTATAGGATGAAACAAAAAAAAAGATAGTTTTTGCTCAAAACCTATTTAAAGTTTTGACTCAAAAGAGACTCAAATTATTGTTAAGTAGAAGGGGAGGGGAAATAATATAAAAGCCTGTCCATTAAAGAATAAGTAAATACAGGGCTATTTGCCCCCAACGGAATACTCCACAGCAGTTAATAGGCAAGAGTTACCGTATTTGCCGGCGTATAAGACGATTTTTTGGCCCTGAAAAATACATATTTGCCGGCGTATAAGATGACTGGCGTATAAGACGACCCCCTAAAATTTCCACTAAAAATACAGAGTTTGTTATATACTCACCGTATAAGACTACCCCCCACTTGGAGGCATATTTTTCAGGGCCAAAAAGTCGTCTTATACGCCGGCAAATACAGTACCCGTAGCTATCTCTGTAACCACACAGCATGAATAGAGCTCACAAAAATAATACTGAGTGAAAAAAAAAGGAAATTTCAGAATGTTAAGAACTAAAGACTAGCCATCAGCGAAAGTTCACAGTAACCAAAATCAACTCTACAAACTGCAAACATAATTCCAAAGTCAGGATTTTCAAATGTACTAATACCGTGGTCGGCAAACTGCTCTCTGGCCCCTTGAGTGTGGCTCGTCCACAAAACACCACGGCCTGGGCGAGTCTATGTTGAAGAGGTGGCGTTAGAACAAGTTTAAGTTTAAAAAATTTGGCTCTCAAGAGGAATTTCAATCCTTGTACTGTTGATATTTGGCCCTGTGGACTAATGAGTTTGCCGACCACTGGCCTAATAATACAAAGCCCAAAATACTCCAAGGTCAAATGTGGCAGGGCCTCTCAATGCGAAAAATCTGGCTGGGCTGATGACCCTCCTCAAACCCAAAACGGGTTCATTGTCAAGTTGGTGCAGGTGGAGACAGTGTCAGCCCAAGCATCGGGGTGTCTCCCGTGGGCACTCTGAGTCAACAGTTTTGACCAACAAAGAACTCACGAATGAATGACCATATGAGTAAGTGAATGCCTACATCCGATGATGTTCACAAAAAAAACTGAAATGCCAGAACACAGTTTTTTTTTTTAAATGTGAGCTATAAAAAGGAAAAGTAATGTTATTACATTATTTTGAAACGCTTGTTAAAATATCATTTTAGTAAGGTATTTAAAACTTGAACAAGCTGCTCATACGAAAAATAATGGTAATATTATTTTACAGCTGGAAAAGCTATTTTGTTCTATTTCCCCTCAAATTTTCCACCATCCTTCTTCATTATTAAGCTTTCCGGCTATGTAGACTGAGCTGCAGGAGGAACTCATGATTGTGCATGTTTTACACGATCATATGTGGGGAACAAAACCCAAATCCATTAACAGGCTCACATTTTAGAAGTGCCTGGGGAAAAGGTGGGAAATGACAGGTGTGAAAAACGGTGCCCTAGGAAATTGAGTAGAATGGCGGAATCAATTTTAGGTTTGAAAACGAGTCATTCAATTATCATTAAATAGTGAAAGAACTTCCTTTGGATAGTGATGAACTAAGTAACTATTAAGTATAGTGGCAGGTCACTGGGGGTGGGGTACATTCAGCTTTGCTTTTATTAGGTTAAACATCTGCTACGTATTTATTTTAAAAACAAAACAAATCTGTATATATTAAAAAATGCAAGTCAGAAGGCTTGAGATCAAAGTACACGCTGGGTAGTCGGCTACCTGGTTCAAATCCCGGCACGCTAAGTTACTCTCAGTGCAACCTCAAGTTAATCCCTCTGCAGTCCCTTTGCTTCCACTGTACAACCAGACAATAATGTGATAATACCACCACATAAAGCTGTTGTAAGGGTTCCATAATATAATAATGTATAAAGCAATCGGCACAGTGCCTGGCATCTACCATAGCAGCGGTCAATGTATTTTAGAAATTATAACCACTGGCCACTCTCAGCTGCAATAATAGGCATTCAGATTCCAAAAATGCCGAGCTTAAGGAAAGAACAAGGCCTCAAATGGCTGCCCTTGATGCCTGGTGAGATTTACTGAACATGAAAGGGACTAATGGAGGCTGAGAGAAACGTACTCCTGGGAGGAAGAGCAGGCACAGGAAGGAGAGAGTTCTATAAAGACTTAAAAGTCAGGAAGATGCCAGCTGTAGAGCAGCTGTGCCCTCGGAGGTATTTCAAAGACACAACGAAACAGGAATGGAGACTGCAGTAGCAGGTCCTCGGAAAGCCACGTGCTCAGACTGCAGAACGTGGAAGCCTGCCTATGAAGGGAGGAGGCTGAGACACAGGCCAGGTTAGGACATAATGCAAAACCGAGAGAGAGGACGGAGACTTCGCTCAAGGCTCCTCCAGGGAGAAAGCCTCCAAGTCCAGCAGGTTCCCGTGGGAAGGATGCTTCCCAAACCCGGCATTTTCTTTCCACTTCCCGATGGATAGGACCCAGGAGACCGATTCTGTGTGGACATTTACAAATGTCTGCTGAGTGAATGAACTATGGCACATCTATCTATACATATAAAAGGCTAATATGCTAAGTGTCTGTCCAGGCAATGATGTCACATAGCAATGCCCGGCTTCCTCTCCCTAGCAGCCAGCCTCCTTGTAGTTCCTTCAGCCCAGAAACATGACTTGCTTTATGGCCAGGTGGAAACATTTTACACTTTAACCCAATGTCTGTGAAGCATTTTCCCATGCCTCATCTCATTTGATCCTCATAGAAGTCCTAGAGTAGGTACATAGGAGACTCGATGGAATCCTATTTTCTTTTCATTAGCTGGAAAACGGAGATTTAGAAAGCTCGGAAACTTGACCCAGCTGGAAAGAAGAAATGGTGGACCCTGAAAATGACTTCAGGTTTTCTCCCTGCGCAGAATATAGTCAAACACTGTTGCAGTTCAATATTTTACCCTTTGTTCCCCCTGCGTGATCTACAATAATAATCTGCCTCATGTTGATGTTTACTGCTGTGTCGCTGACAATTACCTGAAAGAGAAGTTGGGGTGCTTCACTGGGCTGGGAAAAGTTTAGCTAAAGCAGAAAGCAGGTCTAATGAAGCAAGTTTATTCTGCATCTATAAAAGGCTAAGTTGACTCATGCATGTGTGATACATATACAGCTCTTGTTGGCACTAATCGCACACCTGTGTCTTCATCTGTCATTGTCGATCATGAATTTGATTGACACTTCTTTTATAGAGAAAGGGCAAATCGTAATATTAAAGTATTTCTTCTAATTAATTTCCATTCAATGTGCATGAATTTGTGCACCGGGCCACGAGTATAGTATATGTAAAATGCTACTGAGTTCAGACTAGTTCTCTCATCATTTCTCCCCAGGCCCTTCCTCACAGACCACCTCCAGCCCCCTCTCCCCCATCTACTGTCACGACCAAGAAGGCCCCGGGTTCCACTCTGTCACCTTTTGTTGGTCTCATCACTGACACCCAGGGACCTGCCTCCTTTCGCCCTATAACAGGAGGCTCCTCCTCTTCCTGCAGGCCTCAGCTTTACCCTCACCACCTCCAGAAAGCCCTTCTTGGCTCTCCTGCATTCACAGTGCATGTGCATGGACCAGTCACGACTCCTCTGGGCCGCAGTAAACGCTCCTGCAAACGGGGATGATAACAGGCTTGCCTCGAAGACTGCGGGGAGGATGAAGCGAGGTGATTCATGGGGAGCACCCTCAACAGTGCCTGGCAGGCAGTCCCCGCTCAGTGAGCAGAGATGTCTTTATTTCTGACCACTAATCTAGGTTGATTCATTATTATCCTATCTCCTTTTCTGCCAATGTGTGGGTTCCGCTGTATTTGCAAAGGAAGATGAAAAGCAGAAAGTCAGAAATGAAAGTGGAGAAAGTAGAAGGAAAGTGGGCACCAGAAACAGGACTGAACCGAGTGGAAGAGACAAGGGCAGAGGCAGATTCCTTAGTAAGACAGTGAAATGAAACTGGACCCCTGCTTAAAGGATTTGATACTTCCCTCTTTTTAAAAAATATATTATTGTTGTTATCAGAGAAGAAGGGAGAGGGAGAGAGAAACAGAAACATCAATGACAAGAGAGAATCATGGATCGTCTGCCCCCATGACACCCCTCACTGGGGATGGAGCCCACAACCTGGGCACGTGCCCTGACCGGGAACCGAACTGTGACCGACCACCTGGTTCATAGGTCAATGCTCAGCCACTGAGCCACACTGGCCAGGCCTGATCCTTTCCTCTTGATTCTACACGAAGTCAGGCAGCAGTGAGGGTCCCGTGGGGGGAAGTTACTGGGTGTCAGTGATGAGAATGATACCTCGGGAGACATCAGATGAAATGAAATCACGGGCCGAAAGGCTCCCCTGTCCTCCTCTGGGAATAAAAAATCACCCACAGAACCTGATCGGGGCTGAAGTAGGCCACCCGTCAGTCATGAGAAGATTCCAAACACAGGAGCGCTTTGGTCTCTTCGTACAAACTGTCGGCTCGTTTTAACATAACGGAGCGCAGCGTTTGGGCCAGAGAGCGAGGTCCGCTCATACGCTCCCGCCGCCCCCCCTCCCTCGGCGGCCCGGGGAAGTTAAACAGGAGGGAGCACGGTGAACAGACTCCTCACCAGAAAAGAGATGTTTGTGTTTTCTCAGGTTAGTGCCACCATTTTCCCCGCATTTGCATCCTCATAGCTCTGCTCCTCGGCCTCCCCATTATGCAGCCGTTCTTTACAACGCGGCCAGCTACCCTGACAACGGGGCGCCCCTGCCAGAGCCGCTTTGTCTAAACCCCAAAGCTGTGCGGGGCCTGCCCCGAGCCGGCCGGCCCGTGATCAGAATGCCAATGAGGGGGGCAGACACTGCTGTCTAACAAGCCCGCGACGCAAAGGGCGCTCCGGGGTCAACCAACTGTCTCGCCGACTTTCATGCCCTTGAGAGACTGGAACGTGAAGCTGGAAGCGCAGCCCGTGTCCCGGGGAGAGGCATTAACCGTTTAACACGCATCCCACACGTCGGGGCTCCCACTTGAAAGCGGCGAGGGCCCGGTGAAGCTTCGTATGTAGATAGGGTGCTTGTTCTTTTCAACAGGAATAAGCTTCCGCCAGAGGAAAAGGTGTGAATGCGTTCCAGCCACCCTATGGGATTTGAGGATATTTGGAGAATGTACATATGAACACGGTGCGTCCTGCTTACTGCTTGGTACCGGATCTAAAGGGTTAAAGGACAAAGCCATAAAGAAGGCAAACTGTTTGCTATAAAGTTTGCTGCTTGGATACAATCTAATAAATGCAAAATTAGTAACTCTGAGGAGCCCATTCCTAGCGGGTACTCACTAAACAGCGAACACTAAGAATGCTAACAGGAGCAGAAAAAGGCCGGTTCAACTGCAGAGTTCCATTTCGATTGTCAATGAAAATAACGTGCGTTTCTGCTGTTGGTGTTTGTTTGTTTGCATGGCTATCAGCTCCGACCTCACATTTCCTTGTTTTAGTTCTTGGAGGCTCCCTTTGTATTTTAAGCTCTTTATTGTTGTTGAAAGCATTACATATGTCCCCCTTACTCCCATTAACCCCCTCCAGCCCACCCCACCCCCCGACCCAGAGCCTCCCTTTTATTCCTTTTAACTAGTTCGCTGTCTCTCCCACTGAATCAAAGCCAACTCCTCTCTGTCTCGCCTCCTAGGTAGCTGCCACCTCTGTCCATCTAGCCTGCCGCCACCCCTAACTCGGCCACCCCCTCTCACCTGCACCCCTGCACGCCTCTGGCTGGTCTCTGGCCAGAGCAGACACAGAACCTGCCATGTGTAAATGGTTTTGTTTTTTCAAACCTCATCCGAGGATATTTTTTTCCCACTGATTTTGAGCGAGAGTGGAAGAGAGGGGGAAAGACAGAGAGAAATGCTGGTGTGAGAGAGACACAGCAATTGGCTGCCTCCTGCACGCACCTCAACCAGGGCCCGGGCTGCGGAGGAGCCTGCAACCGAGGTGTGTGCCCTTGTCCGGAATCGAACCTGGGAGCCGTGGTCCACAGGCCCATGCTCTATCCATTGAGCCAAACCGCCTAGAGATAATATGAATTCTAAAGTTCTCCAAACCACATTTAAAAAGCTAATTTAAGCCTAAATCAGTTTGGCTCAGTGGATAGAGCGTCTGCCTGCAGACTGCAGGGTCCAGGGTTCGATTCTGGTCAAAGGCATGTACCTTGGTTGCGGGCACATCCCCAGTAGGGGGTGTGCAAGAGGTAGCTGATCGATGATTCTCTCTCATCGATGTTTCTAACTCTCTATCCCTCTCTCTTCCTCTCTGTAAAACATCAATAAAATATATAAAACAACAAAAAGTAAAATAAAAAGCTAATTTAAAACAATTTTACACAATATACTCTATCCAAGATAGTGTCATTTCAACAAGTAATCAATGAAAAAGTTATTGATATATCTTATTCTTTTTTCTTCCAAAGCAGCATGAATTCAAAATCCTGATGGGTTTTAAACCTAGAGCACATCTCAATGTAGGCTTTATGTTTTCAACAGCCTAAGTGTTAAAATAATCCTGGCAACAATAGCAACAACAACAAAAAGTAAGTTCAAGGAAAAATATTTTATATCGCTTCAGTTTCAAAATAAAATTAAAATCCAGTTCCGCAGCCACATGTGGAACCTCCCACAGCCACCTGTGGCTACTGAGCGCCCAGCACAGCGCAGGGCGTCGGTCTCTGCCTCTTTTGACAGACGCCACAGATTCAAGAATGCCAACTGGCCCACCGGTGTGGCTCAGTGGTTAGCATTGACCTATGACCCAGGAGGTCAGGGTTCCATTCCCAGTCAGGGCACATGCCTGGGTTGTGGGCTCCATCCCCAGCAGGGGGCGTACAAGAGGCAGCTGATCAATGATTCTCATCAAAGATGCTTCTCTCTCCCTCCCCACCCCTCTCTGAAATCAATAAAAACACATCTGTAGTAAGCAGGTAGTCTGTTCACAGCCTCCACTGGCCGAGTGCTTTGACTACTGCTCAGGGGTCTTCTCCCAGCGACACGCCGGGCTGTGCCCTCACCGGTGCTGTCCACTCTAGTGACGCTCTTCTCTGCCCGTCCCTGCGCCCTGGCCACCAGCTCCCAGCAGAGACCACCCCCCCCCCAATCCCAGCGCTTATTCCGGTGCCCTGGGTACATAGGCACCAGCCGGCGGAGGCAGCGGCGCCATCCGGTGAGCCGAAGATGGGCCCTCGTGTCCACACGGTGGTAGGAGGGAGGAGCCTCCTGGGAGCACAGTCGTGGTTGCAGGAGCACCAGCCAGAGGCAGACGGGCCGGGAGGGACGGCCAAGATCAACAGACACGCCGGACCGGCCCACTTGGACGATCCGTGCCCTGATTCTCGTGGGCCTGCCAGGAAGAAGGATGCCCGAGGACCAGAGAACTGCCCCTCCCCCCCCCATTTCTTAGAAGGGGAGCGCGCTGGCATCAGTCCTGGTTTCTCCCTCCCCCTTCACGCCCTCTGATGCTGGTGAGCCGGACATTGTGCCTGGTGGGCGAACTTGGGGGGGAAACCTGGACATGCGGAAGGAAGCTTGCCCCTCTTGCTAACTTCCGAAGCCATTTGGCTGCAGAAAATGCAAATCTGCCTTTGTTCCTCCTTGCAAGAGACCAGCAAACCCAGGACACAAGGCCTGCAGCCAGTTTTTTTTAAAGAAAGTTTTATGGGCACCCAGCCGTGCCACTGGTTCTCCGAGGCGCTCTCAGGGCCACAATCAGGGAGCCCAGTAGGTGGCGCTGTGCCCGGAACCGCAGGGTCTACCCAGGCATTTCCCCTCCGGCCCTTCCCAGAGCGAGGCCTGGCTGGATGGCACCCACATACCTGCTCTGCCTGGGGTACCCCTGGGCAGGCGCCTGGCCCTGCAATGCGGTCAGCCGTGTCTGTGGCTCTCCAAGGTCATCTAAGACCCCGCCAAGGTCATCTCATCAGGGTGCGTTTTGGGCGCCATCTTACTCTTCACTGGGCATCTAATGCCGTACAGAACGCCAGGTGAGGATGAGGAATGACTTATACGGTGCCCTCGAGAGACCCCAACACGGCATCTATGCACATTTTCTTCTCGTTATTCTCCCCCCGCCCCCCAAAAAATGCATGATTTAAAAACACAGTGTGGGGTGTACACCTACACCCTGCATGAAGTTCTAGGCTATGAAACTTAAGGGATGGGGTCTTAGTCAAGCACTAGTGCCAACTGCAAAGGACTGAAGAATCTGTGTTTTGAAGGAATGTTGTCCCATCCTCTGGGAGATGTATATGATTAATGTTAACTTCATCACGCACACGGTGGTATAGTCTTTATCTTATCAATAAAGAATGTTAGCCGGCTAACCTCTAGCCTAGTAATTTAAACTTATACTGTTTTCAGGTTAGATCCTTTATGAAAACATACACCAGCTTAGCAGGGGTGGCTCAGTGGTGGAACATCAACCTATGAACCAGGAGGTCAAGTTTTGATTCCTAGTCAAGACACGGGCCTGGGTTGCAGGTGTGGGGCATGCAAGAGGCAGCCAATCAATGATTCTTTCTCTGAAATAAATAAAAACATTTATTTTAAAAAAATACAGATACCTATCTGTATTTTCTGTAAAAAGTTTGTTAGCCAGCTGAAACCGGGTTGGCTCAGCGGATAGAGCGTCGACCTGCAGACTGAAAGGTCCCTGGTTCGATTCCAGTCAAGGGCATGTACCTTGGTTGCGGGCACATCCCCAGTAGGGGGTGTGCAAGAGGCAGCTGATTGATGTTTCTCTCTCATCGATGTTTCTTTCTATCCCTCTTTCTTTCTGTAAAAAAATCAATAATATATATATAGTTTGTTAGCCAACGGAGGTGCCAAAGGGGCCCCCCAATCACCCTGCCAGTCGCCCCAATGATTTTTTGTTTCCCTTAATGTTTCTCTCTAAGCCAATCTAGCCCTTGCTGGTTTGGCTCAGTGGATGGAGCATCGGCCTACAGACTGAAGGGTCTCAGGTCTGATTCTGGACAAGGACATAAGCCTGGGTTATGGATTTGATCCCCAGTAGGGGGCATGCAGGAGGCAGCCAATCAATGATTCTCTCTCGTTGTTGATGTTTCTCTCTCTCTCCCTCTCCATTCCTCTGAGATCAATAAAAAATATATTTAAAAAATAAGTATCGCACAAAAAGGACACCAGACACCTATTTCCAGTAACACCAGAAGAAAACGATTCCAATCATTTATTAAGAAGCAGTTACTTTTTTTCTCATGTGATGTTGTTCAAACTAAACCCCTTCGGCCATGACAGTTCTGTCATACGAACTTGTGAAATTTCACACGAAGCAATATTGATCCTTAACAATAACCATAGAGAAGTTAAACAGAGGAGATTAAGGTTCTCCTTTCTTAAGTGTATAGAATAATAATCTTACGTAAAATATTTAAGGAAGTCAGTGAGAACACTGCATAGTTTTATCACATGCCTTTTATCCATTTTAACTTCTTAACCAATGATGTTGGAGATCACTTCCCCGACACCACGCATCTCATGTTTCCCAAGTTTCCCACCGAAGTCGCTTCAGTAACTTAATCCGAGATTAGCGCCACATTGAGGCGTACAGAGTACTTCCCACCTCAGCGCTAACTCAGGTTCCCTTTTGATTGCTAGGAATTCTTTCCAGAACAAACCCAAGAGTAAAAAACAAAACCCATTAGAGCTTTTCGGAGAAATCACATTTGTGCATAATATTTTAAATGATAAATTAAAAAGCCCTTAATCTTCTAAATAAAGTATTTTAGATCTCAATTAGGCCATAAGTTCTTCAAAATCATAATATTCCACAAATACTGACAGGTTATAATACTTTTTTTTTTCATAATTCTTCAATACATTTGGTAACATATGCCTTCTGTGAGAATTGTCACCTTCCTAAATTGAAAATTTTTAAAAAGAAAAAAAGCAAACCAGCTAAAATTATATAAAAACATGGGATTCCATGTAAATAGTCCCCCATAATAGTATCAATAACTATGACTCTGGTAACCAGACACTTTACAGACTTGCTTTTATGTTTTCTTCTCATTGGGTAGTGGGCATTTCATTGGTGATAACTATAGTTATTAGTCCTTGTTCATGAAATATGCATTTTTAAGCAATTCCTCCAAAAGATAGTTCTTTGGGGAGTAATAAGGGAGGTTTTAAAACCTATTGTTACAATCTCATTAAAGACTGCAGTCCTAAAATAGAAATATGGGGCATATATACATATATATATATAAAATGCAGTGTCCCCTAGGGGATTTGACCAGGAGAGCGGGAGTTGATCACTCACTATGATGTGCGCTGACCACCAGGGGGCAGCACAGAGTGGAGTCCCAGCTGGCAGTAGGAAGGTCCCGATCAGCCCTGATTGCAGGCCAGGCCCAGGGACCCTACCAGTGCATGGATTTCATGCACCAGGCCACCAGTATCTATATAAGAAAATGAAATACGACACCAAAACCAATCAATTTAACGCAGTGCACCGTGTTAAAACACGCTCCCAAATAACAATGTCAAAGGAGAAGACTGAGGTCTATTCTCTTATTTTAACAAAATGCAGGTGATTTGCCCAGAGTCACAAAAATGGGTGGTAAGAGGTATTAGTGTTCAGTCCTGCAGAATGAGAGTTTAGTACTCTTATCCTCGGCCATTCTTCCTGTCCATTTAATCACTGGTATGAGGAAAGAATTCCAGGCAAAGGGAATGCTTTTGGGATTCTTTAGGGGTTAGATTTAGTGAACTCAAGACATATGATAACTATATAAAGTGTCTGCAGTACATATTCATTTTGAAAACAGCTTTCAAAAAATACAGTAGACTTATTGTGATGATCATTTTGCAATATATACAAATATTGAACCATTATGTTTTATACTTGAAATTAACACAATGCTACCTGTCAAGTATATCTCAATTTTAAAAAGCATTTAGGTAGTCCTTCAAAAAGATTAATTTGACAAAATCTACACTGACTCTGAAACATAATCTTAACACAAGTATCAGCAAACTACAACGCAATTCCCAATGCAAAACCCAAATGAAAAGAACTTTCAAGGTCACCGAACAATTTTCCACTTGCTCTGTTTCTATTTCCAATTAGCCCTCGTTCAAGACTTACTTTACTGAATGCAAATATAAGTAGTGCTTTACATTCACACACGTTTTCCCCTGTGTTTTTTTCCAGCAGTTTAACATCCACCTCTAACTTGGCCTCTTGGTCACGTGTCTTTTTAGATCCTCTCAATTATGGCTATTACATAGTTCCATAACATCTAAATCACGTCCTCCTGAATTATTCAATTAAAATGCACTCCAATGCTGCATTCCAATGAACTAAACATGGTTTATCTTGAGCAATATTTTTCCCGTAAATAAGACCAGTGCAAGCCCATGTTTGATAAAGCTAGTGTAAGCTGAAACAAAACAAACAAAAAAGCCATAGAGACAATGTCTTGTCGGCCCGTGTGTCACTGCATTAATTGGCCATTAAGGACCGCCTGCTTGGGTCACTTGTACCCCCATTTTCCCAACAGCAACACAGTGAGCGACGAAGAGACTTCCCAAGTCAGGGAACTAGGCCAAGGTCAGGGCCAAGGTGGCCCTGTAAGGTCCCAAGACCCCCGGTGAGTCCGAGGGAGGGGGCGACGACCCCATGTCAAACGCCGAGACCAAAACTTGATGCAAAAAGCATGAGGTTTTAATAGTTACAAGCGCAGGGGCTTCTCAGGCAGACAGCAACAGAGCTGTCTCCTGGAGCCCCGAGTAACTGCAGAACATGAGTTTATAAAGGCAAAGACCACACGCAGGTGGGTTTACACATGGAGGGGGAAGAAGGAAACAAGGAAATAAACACCACACGCAGGTGGGCTCGTTAGTTACATGTTAATCTTGCAAGCCCCTTGGTCTCTCCTCTGGGCAAGTCCTCAGGGTAGGGAGTTTCTGGGGACCGACTTCATTCTTGCCTAATCTTCAACCATAAAGAACTGACCTCATCCCTGTCTAATCTTTAACCGTAAAGGTCACATCCTGGAACAGGCAGTGGGGAAGGTCACTTCCTCCATCTTGGGGCCCTACAGCCCCTGATTCCTGGTCTGCCTCAGAGTCACATCCACAGAGAGGAGTACCATCGCTTCTGGGTGTTGATTGCTGCTGCTATTTTTCCCCATTTTAAGAAGTGAGTTTATATGAAAGCCAGTGAGGGAGAGGAGAGGGGAGGGGAGGGAGATAGAAAGGGAGCAGGATCTTTCCCCTAAAAATCTCAGCAAACTCGTGAACACGCTTAGAATGAAAAGAATCAGGAAGAAGGAGAGAGAGAGCCCGAGGGAGGGGTCGGCCAGATGCACCCAGGCCTGCGGCCACTCTGCAGAACGCATTGTCTGGAGGAGGGAGGACACGGGGCGGGTGGAGGCGGCCGGGGAAAGAGAAACCACTGCCAGCTGCCCGGCTGGGCTGCACAACAATCACCCAAAGGGGCCTGGGAGCCGACCAGCTGCAGGGTTTTGTGCGAGGCTGCAGTTCTGGGGAGGACAGGGCCCCTAAATAAGGATGTCAGAGGAGCACTCTGTGCTCCCGGTGGGGGCGAGGCCGGGGGATTAGCCAGGCTCGGCCATTATCTAAACAAACCGATTGTCCCAGCACAACAAAGAGCGGCTCCTAACGGGATATGGGCTATTTTCACTGTGGAGCCCCAAACAAAGACGGAAATGACACCCCTTTCACAGGCCGACAAGGATGTCAGGAAAGTCTCATCTGGAAGTGATGTGGCCAAGTGGACTCAAGAGTAAAAAAAGGAATTATAATTTCCAGAGGACTTTATTAACGGGTCATTTTTTTTTTTGCATCAGATTTTAATGCTTTTTTTTTTTGTTTTTAATCGAAGGGCTATACTCCGTAAGGAAGGGTTCACCATAACCTGGATGAGGCAGTTATGGTGCCGCTGCTGGGAACTCTGCTGGCCTCCTGTCCTGTCTGTCGCCTTCCCAGCATGCCTCAGTGAGGGCAGCGTGCTCACCTCACTTGTCCAAAAGGCAAGTTTTTTACAGAGACGTGAAGGGTGTAAAGAAAGACATCGTCAATTAATAGAGCAAAGTGTGACTTAACACCACGTGGTCTTAAAGGGGGGTGAAAAGCCAGCCTTTCAGCGAAGGGGGGGTCTCCCGTGGGATTCTCACAGCAAGCTCTGAGAATTTCTTCTCTTTCCAGTCATTCCAAAGATGCCTCTTCCCTTCTCTGTAGCCGGCGAGGTCTGTGTCACCGGCTCTGGTCCTGGCCACTTGATGCCAAGGGCCGTCTGGATAATACTGGCTTCTATAGGAACGGGAATCATGTTAGTAAACAGGCAGCCTGGCCAATGAAAGGGCTGCTATCGGACGGGGAAGCGCTACGGAAACTGCCTTAAAGCGGACACGGACTTTGTCCACAATAACGTTCCACAGGGACGAACTGCAGACGGCCTCCTTGAGAGACAGTGCAGGTTCCTGCAAACATGGCGAGATGGCTGAAGAGCGTGATGGTTCCAGCAGCGGAACGTGGTGTGTGAAGGCGGAGATGCAGGATTAGGCAGATCCCCTGCAGCAACGCGCTACCTGCATCCTCTACTGTAATCATCGCCAGTTTTACACGGAGGCCCGGCGGTCCTAGCAATCTGTCCGCCATCACATGATAAAAACCAACGCAAGTGGAACACTGACACGTAAGCAGGTCCTATGAAATGCATAGTGCGCCCGGTGCTGTTTATATGTGTTACTGGGGACGTCGACACGGTCCTTCGGCCTGCCTTTCTTGCCTGCTTGTTTAATAATTACAGTGCATCGCTGCTCAAAGCTGTTGAGAGGTTTGGAGGGAACCAAGTTGGAAAGGCCAGTGGGTAGGCAAGAGTCTGGCAAGTTTTTTGGTTGTTGATCCTATCTGGTAGAAACAGAAAAAAGAATGGGATGAAAGAGCTGGCTAGATACTGCGCCCTTCCTCCCAGGTGAAGAGAGAAGGTCACGGCCATGATGCAGACCTGCAGGATCGTGACCACTTAGAAATAAACTTAGAAGTATCATGCTTAGAAGTATCAATCAACCCCCATACAGCCGGAGCCGATCTAACGGGCCCATAACTATCACAATATTAAGGGGGGAAAACTTTAAAAACTTTGATGCAGAATTTTAAAAATGCTAATGTTCCCCGGAGGAATACTACTATTGGGACAATTAGCAGTGAAAATAAACCAACCAAAGCTCTCCTGGTATCAATCGCCTGAACGCTCCAGGGCTTGCTGTTGTTCTAAAGGAAGTATTCGTTCAAGATGTAGTTATACAAACAAGATGCCTGCGTAATGGATAACCACTCTACGTAAACTCTTCAAGACTGTCTGCTTCTACGCATCGGACTTCCAATCCCCGGGTCTTAAAGGCAGGTGTCAAGGCCAGCCTTGCCGTGTGAGTCACAGTGACACCTAGTGGCAGCTCTGTTGAACAGTACCTACTTGGCACCACATCTCTTAGAACCACAAGTGAACAGTAGAAGCGCGTGTAGGTTCTCAAATTCCACTGCACAAATAAACTGCCTTAAGTATCTTAAGCTAACATCCCAGTTTTCCTCCTCCCACGGACCTCCTCCTTCCTTCTCCTCACCATTTCCATCCCTTCCTTCTCTCTCTGGTCTGTAAGTTCCCTCCTACCCTCACTCATCTGGTTCTCTACAGAACCCTGGTCAGTCTACATTTTCCCATCTACTTTGTCTTTAATGGGACACGCTTTATCAACCTCCACCCTATGTATCCTATGGAATCTATTCTCTGTGTGCTTTTCCTGATTTGTGCTATATTAAATCATAAAGTTAAGCCTAAACAGACCCACCAGAACCCGTGCAACCTTGAGAAATGATTTAATTCATCTCTAGTTGACCACCTACCAAGTCAAACTGACAGATGCTTGTTTACCAAAAGCAACATTACCCCATTTTCTCTGCCTTATTCAAACCCGTCTCCCGACCCCCTCTCTCTGATCCCATAATAACCTCACCTCCAAGAAAACACGGCAGCTATGGGGTGTAAATCACCTCAACTCCCCAACACCCCACTGGGAGCAGTGTATTTGGAAGACCCGTCTTCCCTAAGATTTGGTTATGAATCTTCAAAATCCCCCTCTGCATTCTGACCACACACACACACAGTATTTTACAAGGGCACTTGCTCCAAACCTGTGGGCCTTTCTTTAAAATGTCCTGAATCTAAACACACCACTTAAAACACTAGGATCTTGGTAAACCTTTGTTAACTGAGGCTGGCTAATACTTGAATCATTGGTCAGTTCACCAAGAAGAAATAATTAAATGACATTTTCAAAAAAGAAAGAAAACTGACATCCTTTTGCCTCCATTGCTCATACTTGTACTATGAGGTTGTCAACACGGAGAGGAAGTGAGATCATGCTTTGGGGAAAAAAGATTACTGATTGAGCTCAGTAACCCAATTTTACTCGGGAAAATTGCTCCATGATATGGCACAACTCTAATTTACATCAAACCAGATACAAAGACTCTTAAAGGAAAGAGAACGTCCAGAATGCTATCAGGACAGAATCACGAAGAATAATGCCTCTATCCAACTACTAATCTGAAGACGTTTGCCACAGGAAGTTTTAATGTAGTTGTACGAAGACCCACGCGTAGACCAACTGTGATGGGCTGTTTAGAGTATATCCAAGGTACCGAGAAGGAAAGAGGAAATTCTTGCCATAATGCTTACATTTGAAATATCAAGAAAGCTTAAATGTGTAATACTCTAAGAAATGGGGCTGTATCTAAATTGTAGGTATAATATTCTCTTGCTTCCGTGTTCACCTTTCTTGATGATAAACTGGTTTTCCTGGTTGTTTCCTAATGAAGGAAGAGCAGGTACTCTGCTGTGTGGCCCTGTCCTGGAGTCTCAGCAGTGTAGCCCACTGATGAGGGGCGGGTGCTTCGGTCTGGGGCCCACGGGGACTCCGGTGGGGAAGGAAGGGACATTATTCCTGCGTGGACTTTCACGGACAGGATCAGGTCCAAGGTCCGAGTGGAAGAGCTGAAGCAGAACCAGCCCCAGGGAGCGGGAGGAGGGAGGGCGCAGAGCGGCAGGATCCAGAGGAACATTCTGGGCCCAGTTCCCGGTATCCAGGAGGGGTCAGCAGGTGGGCTGACCCAGGAACCTCAGCGCTGGGCCTCACCTGCCTGGGCTACTGGGACTAGCCAATGGGCCATCACAGCCCTGCTCCTCCCCATCACGGCCTCCCTGCCTGCAGGGGGGAGAGCTACCCACAGAAGTGTGGCTGGCTCAGCTCTCTGGGAGGCGTCTGCTTTATGAGTTCACACAACTGGGAGTTGTTCTCCTTCTGGTCCAAAACCAAAGAATTGTTGGATGACAGAACATTTTTAAAAAATATATTTTATTGATTTTTTTACAGAGAGGAAGGGAGAGGGATAGAGAGTTAGAAACATCGATGAGAGAGAAACATCGATCAGTTGCCTCCTGCACACCCCCTACTGGGGATGTGCCCGCAACCAAGGTACATGCCCTTGACCGGAATTGAACCTGGGATCCTTCAGTCCGCAGGCCGACGCTCTATCCACTGAGCCAGAACGGTTACGGCAGGACATTTTCAACTAAGCAGAGAAATCTACTCCATACTGGAAAGTACAAAGGGTCATGAAACTTCTCCCAAACGCAGCGGGTGAGCTCCTGGGAGGTGCGTGCGGGGAGCCACGTGGCCCGGCTGGGGCCCGGCCTGCGTGGCGTTCGCTGCGTGGCCACGAGCACTGCCTTCCAAACAGCTTTGGTCCGAAATGAACATCCTTTGTATCCGATGATACTAATTCCGTCCTTTTTGTGGCCGAGGCTATAAATGCCACAGAAATTATGTACTGCCCATGTTCATTACCTAAATTTCACATAATCATAGGTCCGTTAAATTAATTTTTTCCCTAAAATAGATAAAACAATTATTCCTTATTAAGGACTCGTCACGTGCCAAAATGTAATTTTCTAAAACAACCTCATTTCAACTACGCACGCGTCTTAGATTCAGTGTTTTTTTTGTGTGTGTGTGTTTTTTGTAACATTTGAGTCACATTAGAGAGAACCTCAAATAAACTTGATTTTTTTTTATAAATAAACATGATTTATAAATGAATAAATCTTTAATTAACAGAAACACTTGCAGGTTGCCCCGGGGTTTGTAAATACCTTATCCCCCTCAGTCCACTGATAGCTTTTAGGTACTCTGAATGCTGGGTCCCGGAGAAGAATAGCGGAGTTGTTACATTTGAGAATGCCAGCACAAGAGTCTGCTTTACTCAGTTAAACAGTACGAGCCCGTACCAGCTAAACTCGCCTCAAATCTAGGTCGCTGGAATGGAAGGATGGGGAAAGAGAAATTAAAGCGGTGGTTGTTTTAAATACATTTTTATTTATTTCAGAGAGGAGGAGAAACATAGAAACATCATTGTTGAGGGAGAATCATTGATCGGCTGCCTCCTGCACGCCCCGCACTGGGGATGGAGTCTGCAACCCGGGCCTGTGCCCTGACCGGGAATGGAACTGCGACCTCCTCGTTCACAGGCTGACACACACTGAGCCACACCGGCCGGGTGGAAATTTGAGTTTTTAACCTTCTTCTAGGCACAGAACTGACTGTAAGCAAATATTTGAAACAGGCAAGAGTCCCTTTGGCATAGTTCCAATGTCCCTTCTCCACACTTTTCTCCCACGTTCTGCTGTTCTTCCTACCAGTGTCAAGGTCTTCATGCCTCTCTGTCATGTCATTCCCTCATACCTCCCCTTCCCCAAATGCCCGTATTTCAAACTCACACTCTTCCTCCGCCAGCATCTGACCTCAGCAGGCAACAGAAGGTGGCAAACTGACTCACCGAAGTGAAAAGGCATACCTAAGCCCTTAAAAAGGTAATTCGGATTTTGACATAGCATGACTACTAACCTACACGTATAATTTATGGTGGTGTAAGTTGTGGAAGGAATTATAAAAGCACCGTGTGAGAAGAGAACCAGGAAATGTAAAGTTGTTAGTATAAAAATGATGCTAGGAAATCAGGTTTTTATAGGAGACTTATAGATATTTGGTTTAAGAGACAAGTTTTCACCTTAACTGGTTTGGCTCAGTGGGTAGAGCGTCTGCCTGTGGACTCAAGGGTCCCAGGTTCGATTCCGGTCAAGGGCATGTACCTTGGTTGTGGGCACATCCCCAGTAAGAGGCAGCTGATCAATGTTTCTAACTCTCTATCCCTCTTCCCTTCTCTCTGTAAAAAAAAAATCAACGAAATATATTCTGTGAGGCAAGGTTGATACCATCAAGGCTGGTGGAGGAAGGGATGTTTTCTCCCGGGAGATACAACCATTGCATCGTGGTACCTTCCCCATCAAGACTCAGCGGCTCTCCACTGTCTGCTCTATCACGTTCAAGCTCGTCCACAGGTGAGGAGGGAGAGCAGCAGAAGGTGAGGCTTAAAGAGGAAATTCTGACACATGGAGTTATCAACTTGGATTACAACACAGGAACTTTGAGGACATTGCGCTAAGGGAAAAAAGCAGCCACCAAAGGCAACTGCTGTGTGATCACACATTGGTGAGGTTCGAGAGTAGTCAAGTCAGAGAGATGGAGACGAGAGAGAGAGAGATGGAGACGAGAGAGAGAGAGAGAGAGAGAGAGAGAGAGAGAGAGAGAGAGAGAAGCAGGGGGAGTGGGGAGTTAGTGTTCAATGGGCAGCGTTTCAGTTTTACAGGACAAAAGGAGCTTTGGACATGGATGGTGGTGACGATGGTACAACAGTGAGAATACACTGAATGTCACCGAACTGAACACTAAAGGTGTCAGGTAACTTTTATGTTTATGTCTATTTTGCCATTAAAAATAAAGTCCAGCACTAGCTGGCAGAACTACAGGAAGTTCTGCAGGAACAGTCTTGACTTGACGCTAGCTAGCCCCTCTCTCCGGAACGCAGTCCTCCGCGCGTGGCTAGCCTTAACTCACACCCTTCAGGCCACCCCATACAGAATCGCACCCCAGACCATCCACCCTGCCCCTGTCAACCTTGACATTTCATATCCCAGTTCCCGAACTTGATTTTTCTCTATTGTCTAACACATGCTTTAAGCATTCATCTTCTTTACTGGATACCTCCCTGACTTCCACGGGAGCTCACAGCCAGCCCTCACCACGTGTTTTCTGACTGAACGGGTGAACGGATGGACGGACGGAGACCAGCTGACTGAGCCCAGCCTCCGCTCCCGTCCACCCTGTCCACGGAGTCACTGAACCACGCAGAGTAAGCTTAAAGCTTAGGAACTGATAGAACATCTTCTCTGGCTCCTGAAAACTCAGCCAGGCAAGGACCAGCAGCTGAGGAAGCCCTCTCACCTCCCGGATCATCGGCAATCAGCTGCAGCATCAACATCCACCAACGAAGGGCCCGCCCCAGCCCCCGGAATGTCTGGTACCAATAAGACAACCGCCATCCCCACAACCATGACCGGAGCTCATGGCCTTTCTCTGCCTCTTCCTGGACCACTTCCTACGCTACAGGCGTCCAATTCAAAGCACATGGCACCATCCTGATACAGCCAGGCCTCACCGTTAGCCAGGGGGACAGGCCACGGCTGCTGTTTTTAAAGGGAAATAATAATATGCGTGTATTTTAAGAAACAGAAGTATTTTATTGTTGAAGCCCAAATGCACAGAATTTTGGTTCCTTTATCCTAGAATCTTTCTTCTTGGCTGAACTACTTTTTACATTTTCCTTCCTTCTCTATTAAGGCAGTGGTCGGCAAACTCATTAGTCAACAGAGCCAAATATCAACAGCACAACGATTGACATTTCTTTGGAGAGCCAAATTTTTTAAACTTAAACTTCTTCTAACACCACTTCTTCAAAATAGACTCACCCAGGCCGTGGAATTTTGTGGAAGAGCCGCACTCATGTGGCCAAAGAGCCACATGTGGCTTGTGAGCCGCAGTTTGCTGACCATTGGATTAAGGTATTACATATGTGTCCTTATCCCCTCCCCCCCATGGCTCCCCCTCAGCCCCCTCCCACTCATGCCCTCACCCCCGGTGTCTGTGCTGACTGCACTATTGATATTAATTCAAACCAAATCAGTATCTCATAAGAAATTATGATGCTGAGGACAATTTCTAAAAGTCAAAACAACAGATTTTTGTCAGCATACCTGGTTAATTGTAAATGAATAAAGCACCTACAGCTCCCCCCAACTTTCCAAAAAATAAGTAATTCTGAGTTTCTGAGGAGCTCTGGCATGTACTTAGAGACTAAATTATGTAAAACGGATATATTTAAAATGTGCTTATTAAAATTGTTCCTTCATTCTTAGAGGCAAAACATAACCGTTTATTCCCAGGCTGGAAGGCTGATCATCTGTTCCGGAAACTGTCCCTGTCAACAGAAAATGCTAACACAGAGTCACAAACAATGAGTTCACTGTAGAGTTTTTAATTGCCAGCTCTGAGAGACCTGGCAATGACCTGATGGGGCCAACACGCCATTGTCCGGGAGCGGAGACAATTTCTTTCTTGTCTGACCTGGGCGCCATCAGTGACCCCCTCTCCGCAGACGGGAATGAAAGCACCCACGAAAGTGCTTCCACGTGGCAGAGCCCACCGTGCGCCACGAGATGGACTGCTGTCCACGCTGTTAGCATACTCTGCACGCCCTTTCTCTCCGACCCTCCCTGTGGATCAGAGCCCCTTCCAGACCTCCTTCCTGAGCTGATAGAGGGACAAGTGAGACCTGGGAGCGGCTGTACCGCTGCCCTCGGCGCCCGGCGAGGAAGATGGCGCCTGGCAAGGTAAACACTGCTGACGCTGCATTGAGACGAGAATCTTCTACTTCCCGAGTCACCTGCTCTGCTCACTGTTCCAGAAACATCTCCAGGATGAACCAAGCATTCGGAACCAGGCCAACTATTTACAATGAATTTTAATGTTCACGTATGGATCTGATATCTACATTTACTGAGATTTATCTGAAGAGAAAATACTTTAACAACTTATAGAAGCAAAAAAAATATGCTATTCCTAAGTGTAATTACTCAGCTATGGAAAAAAAATTTTCCCTACTGAATACAACTCACCATCTTTCCCATCTTCATTAAATGGTGCCCAGTAGCTACACAGGACTGCGTGGAGTTATTGCTTTAATAAAGAAAAGTGATATAACTTAAAGTTCATTTTACTCTTGTTGATAAGGAATAAAATGAACCAGTTCATTTCTAAGTCATCACTTCACTCCACTGACAGCCGTATGTTCTAAAACATGAATAGCCTATATGCCAAGATTTTGTTTCTGGAAATTCTAATCACTATTAACCATCTAACCAATTAAATTATTTAAAGTTGACAGCCCCAGAACAAACCCCTAAAGCCATCTTTGAACCGGTAAGCTACATTTCAGAGAATCCTGCTAGCCTTAACACAGAGGGGGTCACAGGTAGTGATTAAATGAATTGAGTAGTGTTTTACTGCGAACCACTTGACATTCACCTCTATTTCGCTTACAGCTTGAGTTCAAAGCCCACATGGAACAAAGAACACCAGCGGCCCCCTCATGGTCTTTGTATTTATCGTCATTGGCTAAAAGCAAGTCACCTGACAAGGAAAATTCCGCAACGGATTTAGATGAGGAAGAATTCATAGAACAGGTGTCATACCAAAATTCTTCGGAGGATACTCAAGTTTAATTGAAAACAATTACGGTAATATCAAAAGAGTTTGGTAAATCAATCCAGGAGATTTCTGGACATGTTGAACCCTCTAACTAGTGTAAGCAAAATTTTAAAATATATACATTAAAAAGATACAGCAATATTCGGAATAGTATCCAGATTAGAAACCAAATGAAGGTTATAGTTATCTCCTTAATAACTCTAGAATTTATACATCATCTTTCCTTTGAGGTCTAACATTATATCCCTTTCAGCATATTTCGTTTTTTTTTAAATATTTTTTATTGATTTCAGAGAGGAAGAGAGAGGGAGGGAGAGAGAGAAACATCAATGATGAGAGTGAATCACTGATCGACTGCCTCATGCACACCCCCTACTGGGGCTCGAGCCCCAAACCGGGCAAGTACGTGGACTAGGAATCCAACCGTGACCTCCTCGTTGAGAGGTCAAGGCTCAACCACTGAGCCACACCTGCTGGCTCAGCTTGTTTCCTTTTAACCATGAACACTGTTGCTTTAACATCAGAAGACCTGCAAAGCAGAGCTTCCCTGCCTTCCCCACTCATCAGTCTGCTAGGGAGGAAGCTGAGAGCAGGTCACGTGACCCCTCCAGTGGCTGCCTCCGGAGCACCCGGAGTTTCCATCCGGAACTCTCATTTCGTGTGGGTATTTTTGAATGACAGCTAGGAAATGTTAGACTTATACCCCATATTATAATCACAGAGATTGTGCTAAAATTCAACTTAAAAAAAAATGAAAACTATAATTCCCTACTTAATTGCTTCTATTTGCAAAATCCTTAACTCAAAATTTCCTCTAGGAAGGTGTTAGATACTATTTTAATAACAATGGCTAATTCTCCCTTTAATCTGTTGTCATAATCAAGCAATATTCAGAAAGCAAGAACGGAAGGAAGGAAATTAGGCAAAATGCAAACAGTGAATCTTTTTAAGGGGAAAATACGGCTAAATTTTTCAAATATGCACCTATCTGTGCTGTAAAACAAAGATGGCCACTTAACATTTTTTGGGTCCTCAGTCTAGGATAATCTGAGTTGTACAATGTGTATAGAGGGTATTCTTCTGTAATTGGATTTATTTAGTAATATAAGCATAATATGTGCGTATGCTAAGGGAAAATTGATTGGCTATAGTTTTTTTGTGTGTTCTTTGTGGATTTTTTTTTTAATTGATTTCAGAGAGGAAGAGAGAGACGGGGAGAGAGAGAGAGAGAAAGATCAATGATGAGAGAGAGTCAGTGGTAGGCTGCCTCCTGCACGCCCCACACTGAGGATCTAGCCTGCAACCTGGGCATGTGCCCTGACCGGGAATCAAACCGTGACCTCCTGGTTCCTAGGTTGACGCTCAACCACTGAGCCACACCGGCCGGGCATTGGCTGTAGTTTTAAGAAAACGTTTTATTAAAATGTGTGCCACTTTGACTAGAATTACAAATTCGTGGTAATGTTTTAAATATAAATCATTAAATCCTGACTACTCACCTCTAGAAAACAAAATTAAGTTTTAAAAAATTCAGTAAGAAGGGAAATTAAAGAAAAACACCCAGAGTCTGTATTTAAACGGCTGCTCAGCCGTTAGAAAGGTGCCCCGTGACTGCCATATGTTACTCAAATATGTCATCACACCTACAGTTTCATCGTATGGCTCCCCAGAAATTAATTAGCTCCAACTTTTTCAACTTTGACAAAAATGCCTCCATCAGTCACATTACTTGCTGTTGCAAACATTTCAAAATTCAAAGCTTTCTTCAGCTTATATTTAACCTTTTAATTACTGTTAATCATTTAGCAACGTTTAGAACAGCATCCACTAGACAGATGTCTAATTCTAGAATTCTGAATAATGTAAAGTCATTTGCACATTTGCTCAGTCATTTTAAAAAACGAAGTTGGTCTGAGGTCTAAAACCATTTTTTCATATCATTTCACAGCTGCATTCGGGTTAAAGAAAATTCCTAAAATTTTCATTCCCTCTAAAAATCGAAAGAGCCATAACATGTTGCGATTATATGACTTAAGGTAATAAATTACAAAATTTATGTAAATTACAAAAAGGAAACCTAAAGGTGAATTTTAAAAGAATTTTATAAGCTACCAGTAGTAAAAAGAAACGAAAGTGACTAAGAAGAAAATTTTCGTAAATATTCTCTTTACTAAACTTTTCCAAATGGGGGAAAAACCTATTCCTGCTTGTTCTGAATTACCAGCCAAGGCTATCCTCAACCAGGTAAACACTTCTGTCCCATTTTACTTAAACTACTCAGCCACAACCACCAATGACATCCCCAGTATGCATTCAACAAACATTTATAGAACCAACCTGAGAAAGTCCTGTTCTCATGGAGCTCACACTGACATGGGAACGCAGGAGAAAATAAACAGAATAAATACATAAATTATACACTATTTCAGTGCTGCTAAGTGCTCGTGCCTCCTGATGCCTTTGTCAACCAACCCAACATCAAACCACGGACGGCAAAAGCTCGCCCGGGCTTCAGTGAAGACGCAGGATGCTGCCGACTTCTCCCTTCAATCCTCTCGGCTGATGGGTGACCTAAAAATACTCTTTCTCTAGCAAGGAATTATTCTCATTCCCAAGTTACCCCTTCGGTTGCGATAAAAGGTGGAGTTAATCGGTGTGAGGGTGGCCCCAGGAGAGCCAAGAGCACCCTCAGGGAGCTCCTGACCCCCTGGCAGCAGCTGGGGAGTGAGGGGTGGGGGGAGGTGCCAGCTGATAAGGACAATGGCAACTGGGAAGGAAAGTTCTAGAAAATCCCCTCAGAGATGTCAGCTGTCCTCCAGGAAGCTCTCCTTGACCTTCTCGAGGAGCCTGAAGCTTCTCAACCTCTTTCTTCCTAAATTCCATCAGCAGCAGGAGTGATGTTCGCATGCACCTTTGCATCCCCAGAGCCTGGCTCAGATCTGGCACAGGAGTCTGACGGACCCTTTCATTAATAAAAGCCCCATTTTAGAAAGGTTAGTCTGCCAACAGTAGAGCAGAGACCCAAAGTCCAAGGTTTGTCACGACTGTGAAATTATGTGTATTATGTATAAATGCATTGCTCTCAACTGGGGAGGTGGTAGGTATCCATTCACATGCAATCAATATTTATTAAGGTCCTACCGTGTGTAAGGTAATGCTAACGTACACAAAAATGTGCAGACTGACACGGTCCCTACCACCATGAGGACACATTCGGGGGGAGAAACCATAAAGTGATATAGTAATTTTAGATTGCCACAGTTCTATGATGAAATTTAGGGTACACTGACAGAGACTCTTGCTTCCATTGGATTCTCAGAGGGTTTGGGTTACTTTACATGAGATATATTTCAAGGGAGAGACAAAACCTTAAGTTGAAATTTCAGGAATGCAGGTGAAGAGATTAGGAGTTCAACTCAATTAGCGTTTAATGAGCATTAGCACCATGTCTCATATATTATGCTGCAACCATGAATAAAATCCAAACTTAGTTCCTCAAGAGCTGATTTGTCCTGAGGGACAGAGTGTAAACAGATCTTCTTGACTATGGAGAAAGAACTCTTGGGGTTCGTGGAATCACAGAGGAGAACTTAGCTGACCTAAGAGTAGTCAGGAAGTTTCTACTCTCAAGGGAAAAATGCCTAGAACAGGCAATACTAATAAAAATGCAAGAATAGCATGAACCTAGGAGACCGGAGGAAGACTAGGAAGATTCTGGCCTAGTGATCTGTTAGCAGAGGAAGCTGAACAGAAATCAGCTTCTGGATAAATCTGCTAACTCGATATGGAAGTGTTTCAGGAACCAACTCTTTTCCAAGGCAGCAATGTGTGAGGGTCCCAAAGTCTTCCTAGCTTCACCAACACTTTTTGCAAAAAATATGCTTTTAGGATGGGAATGGCTGGGGAGAGAGAAAGGAAGGAAGAGGGGGAGAGAAAGAAACATCAATGGGATGCCTCCTACATACCTCCATCTCGCAATCTGGGATGCCTCTGGGGATGTCGGAGAGCTGGTTTCGGAACGATGCCCCCAGGCCCCCACCAGAGCAAAAATCTGTGCACTGGGCCTCTAGTATGCATACAGGTCTTCAGTTAACCTCTTCCCCCCTGTCCCTTCCCTCTGAGATTCATTGGTCGGCTGGTAGCTTAGGCTTTCATATATATAGATAAATGGTTTGCAAATATTTTCTCCCATTCTGCGATCATGTTTTCACTTTCTTAATACTGTTCTTTGACACATCAAAGTTTTTCTTAATTTGGATAAAGCCCAATGTATCAATTTTTCACTGGTTGCTTGTGCTTTTGATGTCAAAGCTAAAACAACATTTACCCAGTCCAGGGTCAGAAAGAATTACCCATTTTCTTTACGAGTATTACGCTTTTACCTCTGATGTTTAGATCTCTGGTTCACTGAGCTGTTTTTTATACAGTGTGAGGGAGGGGTCCCATTTAATTACTTTGCATACAGGACCCCAGCTGTCCCTGCATCCCTTGCTGAAGACTGCTCCTCTCCATTAAACAATCTTGCCATCGTTACTGAAAACCAACTGACCGGAGATGTTCTGGCTTATTTCTAGATTTACTTCTCTCCCATTGACCTCTATGCCCATTTTCCAGAGCCCCTTTTTGCCTGCACCTAGCACAGGGTCTGGAATGTGGGAAGGACCCCATAAAGACTGGGTAGTTGAATAAATGCCCCCGTCAGTATTAGGATGATGAGGTTTTTGAGATGAGTAACACCTCAGAGAGCATTATCCTATCCCGTTATTTAAAACACAAGAAACTGAGACCCACATAGATTAAGTGCTGAGGCCAAATGCATGGAAGGAATTACTAAGAGGCCGAGGGGACCCAGAATTCAGCTCCCCTAACTTCTGACACAGGGCTGTCTCGTAATACCCCCCCCACCTTGTCAAGTGGCCGGAAGTGCTTTAACATCCACCAACATGCCCGTGAGGACCGGCGTGCACGTGGGACACAGAGGTAAGCATGCGTGTGAATACTTAATCAGAGGGAACCCAAAGCCTACAGCCCAAATGGGCCAGAAAACAATACACCCCCCAACACAGCGCCAGAAACGATACACCCCCCAACACAGCCCCTGTTGTGTCCCTCCAGACGCCTGTCCCCGAGCTGCCTCCTCAGCTGGAGAACACAGCCAGTCACACCTCAGTCCTCAGGTGATTCCAAACCGAAGAAAACCATTCCCTCCCTCACTACTACACGATTCGAAGAATTCAGAAATAGAGCAATCAACGCTAATGTGACGTTCCAGAACCACCCAGGAATCAGTCTGCTGCTTCCAAAACTCGGAGGAATTTAAGAGCTGAAGAGCAGAGAAATACAGGGAAATAAAGGAGCAGCTACAAGAGAATCCTTCTATAGGATATGTGGAGGGGGTAGGAGGAGAACATACATGACTATATGTGGTTGAGGAAAGGCTAAGTGTCCAAGCTTTGTAATGCATTTGCGTGTGCTGTCTGGGCACACACTGTGTGTGCACAAGCAGACCATGGAGTTTCTCACAAATACATTCAAGCTTGCCCGGCCGGCGTGGCTCAGTGCTTGAGTCAACCTATGAACCAAGAGGTCACGGTTCGATTCCCGGTCAAGGGCACAGGCCCGGGTTGCAGGCTCAATCCTCAGTGTGGGGAGTACAGAAGGCAGCCGATCCATGATTCTCTCTCATCATTGACGTTTCTCTCTCTCTCCCTCTCCCTTTTGCTTCAGTTTAAACTATAACTTCTTCTCTGCACCTTTCCCAGGGTGCCCCACGCAGTTAACTAACCCCCCCGTTTTCCCTCCTACACCCCCCCCCATAATCACTGCATTTACTAGCTACCTGACAGGCTCGTGCTCCTCCTGAACTGTCATCCCACAGACGCCCCGTTCTCAGGTTGTGCTCAGTACAGAATCCAGCACAGCCCTGACCCGCGGCCGCCCTTAGGACTCCTGGTGGAATGGACACTGTGAGCCTGTGTGTCACACTGCACACACCTGTCACTAGTGTGTTCGACAAGAAACCTCATCCTGCAGGGACGGGTCCCAAACAGCACAGCTCACACCGAGCTCACCGCTGCCGCCGTGCTCTCGGCACGGGCTTCAGAGTTGGGCAAGCGGCTCCATCCAAAGCAAACAAACACCTAACACGGAAGCTTAGAAGCCAGTGCTGTGACTGCCGGCCATGCCTCCCGTAAGGCATTTCCATGCTCCCGCCAAAACCACAACGGAAGGTTCAGGTGAGACAAAGCAACCACAAGCGACCAAGCCCAGGGTGATTGGCAAGGCAGGCGAGGACCCACCTGCAGAGCATCATGGGAATGGCAGGATACGGACATTCACCAAAGCGAAGCATGGGGAAGACAGAGGATGGAAAGGTGGTGGAGGTAAAAGCTTAGAGTTTGAAAGTCTGATTTCAAGACGTGCCTCCACAGAGACCTCTTAGGAAGGCTGCCTCGCCCCCAGGTGCCTCTCTCAGTTCCTCTTTTGTGAGATGTAAGAATGCTGGGCTTCGATCGCTGTGGGACCAAATGATACTGCGGAGATGAAGGGCCGCACACAAACCCACACACTGGCCTGAAGCAGGCTATAACCGTGCTAATTCCCTCCCTACCTGGCAACTGATTGTGATTTAAGAAATAAAAAAATAAAAAAATAACAACAACAAAAACCATCAACAACAATCCTATATAATAAAAGGCTAATATGCAAATTGTTTCCTGGACAGAGAATTCGACAGGGAAATCGACCAGGGGGGCGGGGCTAGTCTGCCAACCACCCACGTGCCCTCCCCCATGCGGACCCAGCCCAATTGGCCCCGACTGGGATGGGCCTGTTGGACCCCATCCATGCACAAATTTGTGCACCGGGCCTCTAGCATAAATATATTCTCTAAAAATATTCCCTCAACAGACATCAATGTTTGAAGTCTTACCTACTGTTTGGATTTCCAAAGGCTCCAATTAAATGCAGCCTACTCTGCTCTTAGTGTGTCTCGTGTAACCTGTCGAGGCTCAAATATACCGGGATCTCGCCTGATAGCGGCGAGCCAGGGCCAGGCCTGGGGAGGCAGCTGCTCCACGAGAGGCCGATGGGGTAGAAACAAGCAGGAAAGGGTCCTGGAGACAGCCTTCTGCTTCATGGCAGCACTTAGTCCCAGCGAGCACACCCCACAACACCACGCACGGGAAATGGGTGAGTTCGCCAGGGAGCCAGGACCCCAGTTCACGGTTATTCCTACACGAGAGAGAGACACCTTCCTGAGGGGGCCAGAGCCTTTCACGTCTCTCCAGGTGCCACTCACACGGGCACCCTCCCCCAGGCTGTCCTTCTGGGATGGAAAGGTTTCTCACGCGATGGTTATTTTACGTTAATATTCATCGGAGGCGATCTCTCTATAAGTTTCCTTGTTTTCTTTCCCTCGTTTGACTCCAGGGCAGATTTGGGACGAGTACAACAGCACTGATGGGATTTCTGTTATTAAAACAGGAATAAAAGTCCTAACCCGCATTTAAGGCCGCGTCTCTGACGCTCTCTCCGGAGAAGAGATGAACTCGGGGGAAGCAGCCGCTTCCTTTCCCCCAGCTCCACGCTGCCAGCCTCGCGCCGAGTCGCGGTGTGAATTCTGACCAAGCCACGGAGCAGACGGCGTGATCGCCGCGCCATATACATTAATACAAGTTACAGACAGACCCCATCGCCATGGCACGGTCTCTGCGCATCTCGCTAAGACAAGGCAAAGTCCAGATTCATATTTCACGTTTTACATCTATTACTCACCACCACCTCTTTCCCCAAGTCCCAGCCCAGATTCTCGGTAACTCACCTGCCCGCCATCCTAGGACTCTATAATGTGAATGTGGAGACAGTTACTGCCCAAAGTCAAAGAATTAGAGATCCTTAATCCTCCTAGAAAGGCTAATAAAGTAAGTCCTTGACTGACTAACTTAGAGAGAAGAAAGCATACAGCTAAGAGCTAGAGCAGGGGAGGGCAAACTTTGTGACTCGAGGGCCACCATGGGTTCTTACACTGGACCGGAGGCCGGAACAAAAGCAGCCTGACCACGCTGGCACTCTCCTCTCGGGCTGCTGGGGAAGGAGCGGAGGGGAGAGCAAGAGAACCCTCCGCTCTTTCGGCTCCGCGGGCCAGATAGAACAGCCAAACGGGCCGGATCCGGCCCGAGGGCCGTAGTTTGCCCACGGCTGAGCTAGAGGGTAGGAATAGATTATTATGTCTATTCCATAACTATGTCTATGATTCAAATGTCTGAAACAGAACTTTACAAAACCCAGCGAAATAGCTTCAGCATTGTCTGTAGCTGAAGATCCCAAGTTGTACTCCTGCTTTCGTGGCTCAGAAGGAGAAACTCACCCTGCCCAATGGAATCCGAGAGAAGAAAACGGAGATCTGAATACAAACGAATGAGGAGCTGCCTTCCAGGGTCGAGCACACGGAAAGATACTCAAGGTTCTGTTCCTCTCTCAGCATCGGCATTAAACCCGCACGCCTTCCCCTCCTCTCCGAAGAGCCTGGGACCCGCTCTGCTCCCACATGTGCCCCCACATGTCCCCACACGCTCCATCTGTGAAGGCCAAACCGCCACGGCTTTCTCCAGCTCCGCCATCGCCCCAAAACGCGCATGCCAACTCAAAGGGAGGACGATGATGGCAGGTTAAAGGAACACAGTACCCTTTATGTTGGAGGCACGGTGTGCAGTCCTGTCCACACACGATTTACTTCTCATGACCACTGTGTAGGATCATGCTGTGGGCTGAACGTCTGTGTCTCCCCCAAATTCACACGTGAACCCCTAACTCACTTGCTCGGCTCCGTCTCATGTTACTTACACTCCCGCATGCCTGTCTCCACTGAAGACTGTAAAAGCTATGTGAGGGATGACCCCTATGCTGCAGGCAAAGGTGGGAGGGGAAAGAAAGAGCCAGCTTAGCTCTGGGCTGAGTGTCCCGGAGCGGGTGCTGTGGCGGAGCTGACCACTGCAGACACACGGAGCTGACCGCTGCAGACACACACGGATACCGAGAGCGTCGCCCCTGAGCCCGCAGAGCTGCAGGGCGGCTTCCGGAGCAGACAACACCCTCGTTCCCAAACGATGACTATGGAGAAGACACAGGTGCCCTGGCCAGTGTGGCTCAGTGGATAGAACATCTGCTCACAGACTGCAGGATCCTGGGTTCTATTCCAATCAAGGGCACGTACCTCAGTTGCAGGCTTGATCCCCAGCCCTAGTCAGGGTACATGTGTGTGAGACAGCCCATCCATGTGTCTCTCTCACATTGTTGTTTCTCTCTGTCTCTCTCCCTCCTTTCCACTCTCTCTAAAAATCAATGGACCAACATTCATGCCCTGGGGGGGCAGGGGGTCCCTCAGTCTGGCCTGTGCCCTCTCACAATCTGGGAGCCCTTGGGGGATGTCCCACTGCCGCGGAGGGGGGAGAGACTCCCACCACCACCATGCACTGCCCTAGCTGGGCTCACGGCTTCTGTGGGAGCGCACTGACCACCAGGGGGCAGCTCCTGCATTGAGCATCTTCCCCCTGGTGGTCAGTGTGTCATTGTAACCAGTCGTTCTGCCATTAGGTTGATTTGCATATTAGCCTTTTATCATATAGGATAGAGGCCCAGTGCACGAATTCATGCACGAGTAGGGTCTCTTGGGGTGGCCTACGAGGACCGGGCTGAAACCCACAGTTCAACGCCTGCCTTGCACCCAATTAGTCCTGATCAAAAGAGGCTGGTGCTGCCGCTGCAGTGCTTGCCAGCCACGAACCCTGCATCAGGTGCCCTCCCAAGGGGAGTGGCCTGCAGGATTGGGCCAAAACCAGCTCTCTGACATCCCCAGAGGGGTCCCAGGTTGCGGGAGGACACAGGCCAGGCCGAGGGACTCCACCAGTGCATGAATGGGACAGGGAGGGACCAAGGGAAGGTTCCAGGGCATGTCCACCCCATCTTGTTCAGTCCCGATCATCCAGACCCCAGCAGCAAACTAACCTACTGGTCAGAGCGTCTACCCCCTGGTGGTCAGTGCACGTCATAGAGAGCAGTTGGAACATCCTTAGCATATCATTAGCATATTATGCTTTGATTGGTTGGACAATCAACTAGTCACCGGATGACCAGACACTTAGCATATTAGGCTTTTATTACATAGGATAGTCCTGGCCAGAGGAATCGGACAAGAAAATAAGAAATAAAATGGGTCCAAAATGGGAATGAAGAAGTAAAACTGTCACTATGTGAGAAGCAAACCCAGGGGAAGGTTGGAATCAAGGGATTGGAATGATGTTCCAACCAGAAAACCCCGAGAAAGGCACGGACCTCCAGCTACCCTCCAGCTCTGCTCAGAAAGGGGTATTGAAGTACAAAGTAGACTGAACCTGTGCTTTCAACTCCTGAAAACGTGTTTCCTCTCTCCCCCCCAGCTCTAGATGTAAAATCTGGGGCCGTACAAACCCAGTCATCCCAGTGTTTTCCCCTACTTGAAAAAAAAAGTAATGATTCCAGTCAAGGGCATGTGCCTTGGTTGCAGGCACATCCCTAGTGGGGGGTGTGCAGAAAGCAGCTGATGAATGCTTCTCTCTCATCAACATTTCTAACTCTCTATCCCTCTCCCTTCCTCTCTGTAAGAAATCAATAAAATATATTTTTTTAAAATAATTTCTTGCTGAAACTGGTTTGGCTCAGTGGATAGAGTGTCGGCCTGCGGACTGGAAGGTCCCAGGTTCGATTCTGGTCAAGGACATGTACCTTGGTTATGGGCACATCCCCAGTATAGGGGGTGTGCAAGAAGCAGCTGATGAATACTTCTCTCTCACCAATGTTTCTAACTCTCTATCCCTCTCCCTTCCTCTCTGTAAAAAAATCAATAAAATATATTAAAATATACTTTAAAAAATAATAATAATTTCTTAACTTCAAGTTTATCATCAAAGAGTGCAATAGCGACGCCAATGTAATAAGGAAGGACCAGCTTCCGGAGCAGGGCTCTCAGTCTCTGAGTGTTCTTCTCCAGCTATTTCCGGAATGGCGGCGCTGCTCCCAGCTGTACAGCCCGATCCCCGCAGCCCGGCCTTCCCATCCCTCCCGAGACCGCGACACCCGCCACAGAGCCCTCTTCTGCTGAGGTCAGCACAACTCCACTAGTAACTTAATTGTGACAGCCAATTAAGGGCCCTGCATCTCACAGAAGTCAATCAGTCCATCATGAACCCTGCAGTTATTAAAAGCACCCGCAGTGGAGATGACAGGAATGATTAGAAGCCGGGGAACCGGAGATGCCGGAGGGTGACAGCGTTCCTCGGCCTGGCCGCCACCCACAGCCCGGCCCAGCCCGGGATCCATGCTCCGGGGAGACGCTGAACGCAGCACTGCAGCTTCTACCCACACGAGCATCCCTGCTCATGGAAGCTGCCACGGAGAAGAAGGGAAGGCAGGCCAGGGGTGGGGGCACCCATGTAAGAACTGATGTGAGACGCAGTACAATGCAACAAGCACCACAGAGATGACACGGAGACGCTGAGAGTGAGGGGCACAGACGGAAAGCGCCGTAGGGTTAGGGCGGCCGGAGAAGGTTGGTGCTGGACTGGCTGATTACGGAAGGACTGGCAGCCACCCCCACACCCCCACGTTGGGCCTTTGAAGCCGAAGGGCAGGGTGATTTCCATGTTTCAAACCCAATTCCACACTACAGAAACGGTCCGCTACCTAACGCAACGTTTAACCGAGAAAACGCTGGAAAAGTGAAGATCTAGAAAAAAATCTGCGGAAGTGAATGGAATCTCCAAAGTCTAGAGTTTCAGAAATAAATGGTGCACACCCACAGGGCTTTTTTAAAAAAAAAAAATCAACTACACCCACAAGGTCTGTTAAGGAAAACTAGTCCCAAGGCCCCTCTCCAAATGCCCTTTCCCCAAAACTTCCCTTAGTCACTCATTCTGGAATTTGTCTTCAGAGCTCTAAGCGATGTAATGTGTATTATTGCCTCTTAGAGGGTCAGCTGACGGCACTATCTAGTGATCGTCTGGAGATGGAGTTTAAGATTGAGCTTCTCGCTAGTTCTTCCCCCTCCCCACCGTCCCCTCCCTCTGTCTACATACTTTCGCTAGCTCGCTATTTAAGGTTAAATCCTCATGACTACATAGGACACTCAGAGCTGAGTCAAGTAGTAAACAGTAATTACCTCTTTTTTCTGCATGTCACTTTCTCTTCCTTAGAATAATTGTCTAATTTCTCATTGACTTCATTTTTTTAAAATATGTTTTTATTAGTTTTTAGAGGGAGAGGGAGAAAGAGATAGAAACATTGATGAGAGAGAGAATCATGGATCGGCTGCCTCCTAAATGCCCCCACTGGGGATGGAGCCCGCAGCCTTGGCATGTGCCCGGACCGGGAGCGAATCAGGGACCTCTTGGTTCATAGGGTGACACTCACCCGCTGAGAAACACCAGGTGGGCTACTATGTTTTTAGGGAGTTACTCCTGTACACTCATCTATTGTATGTTTATCCCTAATTAACCCGGACTCTCCGACCTGACAAAATCTCTCTGAATGGATTCATTCATGTCAACTTTACCTCCCTGTCTTCTGGCTCCAGCCTGGTCGGGGTGCCCTGGGCCAGCGGGCCAGCGACCATTCTGGGCGTTCCTTCCACCCTCTGCTGCGTCCGGATCCCTTTCCTCTCTCCTAGGTCTTCCCCTTTCCTCATACACACTCCCTTGTTTTGGTGGAGTTCCTTCCTTAGCTTCCTGAGGGTTTGTGGGAAATAAATTTTTCAGACGTTGTCTCTCTGAAAATATCTTCAATTTACCCTCAGGTTTGAGTCCTAAGACTGTTGGGTTAGATAAACATGTTACATAAGTCTGATGTTTCCCAAAGAGTGTTCCCCGGCACATTACTCATCCTCTTCCAGCACACGCCATTGCCCCCACCCCCCGCCTGCCCCTCCTCTCAGAGCCTCCCCCCCCCCCCCAAGTTTCCAAAGAATTCTGGACAATCATACAAAGTATATCTGCTTTTGAAAATTTCACAACGTACACTTTTGAGAATTCTATACATCAATTTTGTTCAGTCCAGTTATTTCCAAAGCTTTTACAATGACCAAAGTCTATTTTGGAGAACACCTAACTGTTTATGGGGTATGCTTTGGGAAATGGTACATGGATGGCAAGAGCAGCGCATGTTTCTTACTAATCTTTGCATATTCACGATACCTCCCATGGTACAAAACACACAGGAAACAATATATGCTGAACACACAAGTGCTTTGGGGTTTATGTATTAGTAAAAGCCCCATATTTTGGCCACTTCCTAAAAACTATCCCAAAATCGCAACTACCATCCTTGGTTTCTTTGTTTTCTTCTTTTTAAAAAATATATTTTATTGATTTTTTACAGAGAGGAAGAGGGAGAGATAGAGAGTTAGAAACATCGATGAAAGAGAATCATCGATCAGCTGCCTCTTGCACACCCCCCACTGGGGATGTGCCTGCAACCAAGGTACATGCCCTTGACCGGAATCGAACCCTGGACCCTTCAGTCGGCAGGCTGGTGCTCTATCCACTGAGCCACACCGGTTTCGGCTCATCCTTGGTTTCTTAAAAAATTTCTTTAACCCGGCCAGTGTGGCTCAGTTGTTGAGCATGGACCCATGAACCAAGAGGTCATGGTTCGATTCCCGGTCAGGGCACATGCCCAGGTTGCAGGCTGGATCCCCAGTGTGGGGCGTGCAGGAGGCAGCCGGTCAATGATTCTCATCATGGATGCTTCTCTCTCTCCCTCTCCCTTCCTCTCTGAAATAAAACACACACACACACACACACAAACACACATATTTACATTTTTCCTTTATGTACTTTATAGAACCTCTATCATAATTCATAGTATGAGAGCATATCTCGAATTCCAACACCACCGCCCACAGACACAAAATCAAGGCCCACTCAAAATGAAACACACCTGAAGATGCCTCTGACGCAAAACAATAGTCAGGACTCAAAACAGAGCAAGAAGTGAAAGGGCTAGTCAACTCGGTGAAGCTCCCGGTGAGGGCTACTCTCACTGGAAGTGGAGAAGCATCCTTATCTTTAAGATAAGAATTAAAATAAGAAAAGGAAAGGAGAAGGACACCTCTTGCCTAAGCAATGCAGGTGAGCTCATCCAGGCCCTGGGGCACAGGGCGGGGGGGGGGGGGGGGGGGGGGGGAGGAGGAAGAACAGGCTGGGATGGGCGCTGGGAGGGAGGAAGAACAGGCAGTGCCCCCCTCCGGCTCTCACTTCATAGCTTTGGGCCAAACGAATCAACATGTTTATCTGCTAATTCAGCTGAGCTCAGGCTGAAGGGCCAGGCACTTGAAAGGAAACGAGCTTTTTTTAAAAAAAAAAATGGAACCAGTAAAAATTAGAAAGTTTGGGGGGTTTTGTTTTAGCAAATTTGCTAAGCTCTTTGTTTATGGAGACCCGAAATCACAGCCTCCACCTTTCATTGTGTCAAAATGTTTATTCCAACCTGAAGAAGATTTAAGGAAACCCGAGCTCGGAGGCATTTGATCAGAGGGTCAAGGACAGCCTGACTTCTGAGTTCTGCCAGCAGCCTTTAAAAGTTGCTTCCTGTAGCAGGGGCAGGTTCACTGTTCTTGCACAAACAATAATAAAAGCCATTTATACCGCCACCTTGACTATTCTCTCCTCGTGAGTTCACTGTTTGGCTGTCATAAGGATTTTGTGCTTTTAGTTAACATTATATTTCTACTTGTTAAATATTTGTTGGGAAACTATTTATTTAGGTATTCAAAATATATGTCCTGAAGGTCAACTATGTGCCAGACTTCATAGGTGAAAGTCAGCAAAGATGGCTGCTGCCCTAGGAGAGCTTCCAGCTTGGAAGATGGAAAAGCAGATGTGTGTGGTTTAGGGGGGAAGCTACTGGTAACAAAGAAGGGGATCCAGCCTGGGGCAGAGAGGGCATCTTGTGCAGTGACACCTGAGCAGAGATAGCATCACAAACCATTAAACCCCTCACCCCAGATCTGCCTGGGAATAAGAACGCCCACAACTGCTGGAAGGAAGAAGGTTGCAAGGACATTTGTAAAATCCATACGACATTGAAAATAAAGGCTATCTCTATAGGAAGAAAAGCAATGGCCACACCTGGTGTATGTCCACTCGAAGATGGGCTTCATAGCTAGCTAGCTGGCTCTGTTCTCCAATGAAAAGGCCGGCACTTAGTCTAGCAATGTCCTCCAAACACGTTCCACTGAGTTTATCACAATCACTGTACCCCAACCCTCAACACCCCCTAAAACCCAGGTCTAAAAGGCATCTTCAGCCTCCCAGGGCACTGGATCATCCAATGTTGGTGCAGAAACACACGATCGCCTTGAAAATCAGGAATGAGACCCAAAGTGGGGAGGTAACATAAACTACACCATTCATCAGGTCGAAACTTCTATCTAGAGTCTAGAGCAGGGGTGGGCAAATTTTTTGACTCGAGGGCCACAATGGGTTCTTACACTGAACCGGAGGGCCGGAACAAAAGCAACCTGACCATGCTGGTGGAAAGGCTTCTATTTTAAAGTCAGGCTGGGAATCTAATAAGCATTTATGACATCACTTCAAAAGGCAGTAAGAAGCTTTTTTACGCTGACGATCCTATAAATTTTATTTATTTTAGTAACACTTATTGGGGCGACACTGGCTAATGAGATTGCACAGGTTTCACGCGTACACCTCTACAGCACGTGATCAGCGTCCTGCACTGTGTACCCCCCGCCCCAAGTCACACCACCTCCCATCGCCCGGTACTTAGGCCCACGTGTTAAACGGCTTTACAAAGGAAATTTGGAGCGCACTTTTAGGTTGAATATAATTATTTTCTTTTCAGCATCCCTTCCAACACCCAGCACTGCCGCCCAGAAAAATGCTAGCCGTTCACCAGGAGACGCTGGCTCGCAAACAAGAAAGCGGACAGGAAGCAGGGCCCCTGGGAGGAGCCCCAGGACAAGAGCTACAGTTTAATGACTGACTTCCCCGCTGGGGGACACCCCGCTAACAGCTCCGACAGGGAGAGCATGGACTCCCCAAAAGACAACAGCTACTGGTCCAGGTAACGCCGAGCGCCGTCAGGAGGGACCAGCTTGGTGGCCGCACAGCCACCCAGCACGGGGCCAGGCGCTCTGCCTCCCCAGCCCTGCCCAGTGGCCACCGTGCCCCCAGGTGCGCCGCCCCCGTTTTAGCTGAAATCTCTCATCCAGGTCGCTTCCCCTCGTGGGTTTATGCCAGTGGGTCCCCACCTTTTGCTGGCCCCGCCCCACCTAAGCACCTCTGGCATCCTCATGCCTCCCACCCCCCGGCCCGGGACATCTGATTCTTATGATTCAAAAAGTGAGCTCCGGCCGAAACCGGTGTGGCTCAATGGATAGAGCGTCGGCCTGCGGACTGAAAGGTCCCAGGTTCGATTCCGGTCAAGGGCATGTACCTTGGTTGCGGGCACATCCCCCAGTAGGGGGTGTGCAAGCAGCAGCTGATCGATGATTCTCTCATTGATATTTCTAAGTCTCTATCCCTCTCCTTTCCTCTCTGTAAAAAATCAATAAAATATATATTATAAACACACACACACAGTGAGCTCCTGTTCACGCGGAGGAAGCCTAACAGGCCAGGAACTTGGTCTAAACCAGCTTCCCCAGCACGTGGCACCCGAGAGAGAGAAAAATGGAAGAACGAAAGGACAGCTGAAGTCCTGAGGAGGAAACCACTAAGAAATTGTTTTAAAAATAATAATATGAAGTGACAAGAAAAAAAAGCAAATAAAGTTTCAAAACATAATGGAGAATTGAAATGCATAAATATATCACAATATATATTTATATACTGTAGATGAGACGCCTAGAATTATAAGAAATGACAAAGATTAGCTGTCAATAACTCATTCTTGAATTTCCCCCATTAAACATCAAATTGTCCCCCTGTGGGGCATATGCCCACACTGGGAACCACTGATTAGTGCTTTTATATTCTCTATCATTTTAGTGGGGAAATACTGACTTCTCTGATATTATTAGAGTTGTTTTCTTTTCTTTTCTTTTCTTTTCTTTTCTTTTCTTTTCTTTTCTTTTCTTTTCTTTTCTTTTGACCCCTGTGGTGTGTGCTTTCTCCCAATATTCCCAGTGCCATGCCCTCCTCCACCTTTACTTCTGTGGGCTTGTTCTGACCGCTGCTTTCTGGCGGCTTCCCCAGGTGTCCAGGGGTCCTGGGCGGCTGGTTCATATTTCAGAGCGGGCGCTGAAAGAGGCGGGCGGGGACGGGGCTTGCCAGCTGGTGCTCCGGAGGTGAGCCACCCGGCCTGGGCACCGGCCATCGGCAGGGGTGGGGGACACCCTGGCGGGGGCGGGGGACTCTGGGAGGAGAGCAGAGGGAACAGGCCACGAGCTCTGCGGCCCAGAAGTAGGTTTCCTTCATCTTCGTGCCTCACGTCACCCGGCCACCGCGGCCCGGTTTCAGAATGCTGGCACTTGCTGGGTTATATAAAGACTGGACCGTGGTCTCCTGAGCACACAGGCGCGGTGCAGGGGTCGCCTATCTACAGGGGTGGGTGGGGAGAGAACCTGCAGATGTCCAGCCACTCCCCTTCAGCTCCACTCCTGGCCCTTCCCTCCGGAGCGCCGGGAGCTTCAGGACGCGGTACTATCCTCCTGCAGGTCCCGGGACTGCCCCCTCTGAATCAGCCCCTGCCTGGCCATTTTTGTTTTCCTTTGTTGGGTTTTAGAGAGAGGAAGGGAGAGGGATAGAGACAGAAACATCGATGAGAGTGAAACATCACCCACTGGCTGCCTCCTGCACGCCCCCTACTGGGGATGGAGCCCACAACCCGGGCCTGTGCCCTCGCTGGGAATCAAACCAGCGCCCTCTCGGTTCCTGGACAGACATTCAACCGCTGAGTCACTCTGGCCCGGTCCATCTGCTTTCTTATTTCAAAAGAAATTATAGCCCTTTCTGTCTCTTGTTGTGATCTCATTCAGAAGGGGACGGGGAGTGATCGTTTAATGCAGTGGTCGGCAAACGGCGGCTCGGGGGCCACATGCGGCTCTTTGGCCCCTTGAGTGTGGCTCTTCCACAAAATACCACGGCCTGGGCGAGTCTATTTTGAAGTAGTGGCGTTAGAAGAAGTTTAAAAAATTGGCTCTCAAAAGGAATTTCAATCATTGTGCTGTTGATATTTGGCTCTGTGGACCAATGAGTTTGCACACCACTGGTCTGGTGGGCTCAGCTCTTTAGCTCTGTGCGATGGAAGAGTTCTGACGGTGGCCAGCAGTGATGGCTGCACAGCGACAATGTACTTGATGCTACCCACAGTGCGCTTAACGTGGCACAGTTTCTGTAATGCGTATTTTACCCCCCATTTTAAAAATAAAATTCAGAATTAAGGTTTATAATACAAGTCACTTCTCCAAAGGCTTCTTCCAAGACCACCCCACGCAGAGCTATCCTCTCCTGGCCGGGGCCCCCACGGTTTGCTGCCGCCACGGCACTTAGTGTGTGAAACCACCCTGTTTATTTTATTACTGGCTTGTCATCCCTGTCCTCCCATTAGAGAAAAAGTCAAAATCGCCCAATTCTACTTTAAACAACTTGGAAGTTCCGTCCTTTTAGCTCCTGGCCTCCGCCTCACTTCCAAGTGCCTGTCCCGTTGCTGGCTTTGCATGTCCCATGCTCCAACTGCCAACCTCCCCCTCTCCCAGCAGGCTATTCGCTGAGCCATCACTGCACCCGAACTGCATTATGGGTAGGAGCACGCCCTTAGGCCAGGGGCACCGGTGTTTGAATCCTGACCCCAGTACTTAGTGGGTGTGCAAACGTCATCCATACCTCTCTGTGCTCAGCTGACCCATCTGTAAAACAGACGATGAGACAGTACCAAGCTCACAGGACCGTTGTGAGGACCGAGTTAGAAGCATAAGTGATCCCAAAGTGTCAGCTATGGGGGGCCATTTAATTTATCATCCAAACCAGGGCACTTCTGAGACTTCACGGAAGAGACTATTAATAACCACACTGAAACAACAGGCATAAGCCAGCACTGCCCTGGGCGTTATCGAACTGGTGTAGGGAAAACCATCAAGTGCTGCTGATACGCTACCATTTCTGTCCTATACATGTCACATAGTTAACATTGTTCACTTCCCGTCAAAGAAACCCTAATATAAATTCTAGTATCAATACTAAGATACCAGTGTTTTTGAAAGTAGATTCAGTGGAGAAAAGAGTTAAATGGGTCAAAAAAGACTCAGAAACACCAAATTAAACAAAGTTAGACCATTTACGGTGGGTACCGTCCACCCTACCCAAAAGTCAATGGTACCCTAATCTGTTTTCTTGGACTTCACAGGTTCAAATACTATTTGCAACTACAAAGTTATTACAAACGAGTTAAACGAGCCACTGGCTTACTTTTTACTAGGAAGTGTGTTGCCTACCTGTGCTCAGTGCCTAGCCCGAATGAGCACTCAGTAAGCATGTGGTGAATGAAGACATACAAAACACATTCGCATGGAAAGTGGTTTTAGGCACTAAATCAAGAGCCGAGAGAAAATGAAATTCTCATTCAGGAATATGATTGCGCTTCTTCAGTTTTTGTGAGTTTTTGTTGTTGTTTAGGGGGATTATTTTGACATAAGGTTCCAGTAGAATCATTGGATAAACACTGTACTGTGTTTCCCATCGATGTGCTCTTGACTAAGTGTAGCTTGGTGATCATGAGGAAAAAATATACTCCTAGAAGGTAAAGAGCAGTGTGTGTGTGTGTGTGTGTGTGTGTGTGTGTAAAATACTATGCTAAAAGGCTTAGGCACTTTATTGCCTTTGATCCTCACAGTAATCTGCAGTGAGATCTGGCTGATTGTAGGAATCTTGGTAGATCCAAGTCCCTGGTGCATTTCCAAATGGATGGTGAAGATTTTCTGTTTTGTAAGTTTGTGGACCTCTTCTTTGCTGGTGTAATTTACCTTCTATTGGGTATATGCCAACATAATCCAATGCTAAGCTAACTACTGGAAAGATCTGGGTTTGAACTCATACCACTAAGTGCCCAGATCCTGTGATGAAACGGCCCTCGTGACTCTGTGTCACGTGGCCTCCAGCGAGGCATGCCAGAGGCACAATGCAGAGCTGTGATAGGTTGCATTTATAACTATACACTTGTAACTTACAGTCATCTTCCAAGCTAGAATTTGTCAAAAAAGAAATAATGGAAGAAATAAATTATCATGTAACAAAAATAATTGCAAATATCAAATTTTTGGAGCTGGTAGGAACTTGATGACTATTGATTAAAGTAAAATTGTATAAGTATAAATCCTTAAACTTTATTGCAGATATAATATTATTATTGCCGCTCTGTACATGAAGGAACAAGGTTTACAAAAAAAATCTTAGAAGGAGCTACAGGCAGCGAAATGACAGACATTTCTCATAGCAATATCTTTACCGATACAGCTCCTAGGGCAATGGAGACTAAAGAGAAAATAAACAAATGGGACTACATCAAAATAAAAAGCTCTTCACAGCAAAAGAAACCATCAACAAAACAACAAGAAAGCCCACAGCATGGGAAAACATATTTGCCAACGTTATCACCGATAAGGGTTTAATCTCCAAAATTTATAGGGAACTCCTACAACTCTACAAAAGGAAGATAAACAATCCAATCAAAAAAACATTTTTAAAAAAGGACCTAAAAAGAGACTTATCAAAAGAAGAAAAACAGAATGCCAAGAGACATATGAAAACATGCTCAAAGTCACTGATCATCCAGGAGATGAAATCAAAACGACAATGCGGTACCATCTCACACCTGTCAGAATGACTATCGTCAACACATCAACAAAGGACAAGTGCTGGCGAGGATGCGGAGAGAAAGGAACCCTCGTGCACTGCTGGTGGGAAGGCAGACTGCTGCAGCCACTGTAGAGAATAGTATGGCGTTTCCTCAAAAAATTAAAACTGGAATTCCCATGTGACCCAGTAATCCCACTTCTAGGACTATATCTCAAGAAATCAGAAACACCAATCAGAAAGGACATATGCACCCCTATGTTCATAGCAGCACAATTCACCATAGCTGAGATTTGGAAATAGCCTAAGTGCCCATTAGCAGATGAGTGGATTAACAAACTGTGGCACATCCACACAATGGAATACCATGCTGCGGTGAAAAAGAAGTAGTTCTTACCATTTGCAACAGCATGGATGAAACTGGAGAGCATTATGCCAAGCGAAATAAGTCAGAGAAAGATAAATTATCACATGATCTCACTCATTTGTGGAATATAATGAACAACATAAACTGATGGACAAAAACAGAACCAGAGTCTCAGAGGCATCAAACAGGCTATCCAGCCTATGAGGGAAGGTGGGGGTGAGGGAGTAAGAGATCAACCAAAGGACTAGTATGCATGCATCTGAGCATACCCAATGGACACAGACCGTAGCGGGTGAGGGCATGTGCTGGGGATGGGAGCGGCCAGGGGGAGGTCAATGGGAGGAAAAGGAGACTTACGTAATATTTTAAACAATACAGAATTAAAATAAAAAAGAGAGAGAAGGTTTAGCAGTTTGTCCAAGTTCATACTGCTGATGAGTAGAGGAGGTGGAATTCAAACCCAGATCTAACTCCAAAACGAAGATCATTCATTTTCTTGACAGTATGCTAAGATTCCCTTTCTGAAATATTTTCCTGTAACCCAAATTACACTATTAAAATAGTAGAAGTTCTGAGCTAGACAGGATCTCTAGTCCGGCTACCTATGTTACAGGCCCGGGTGTCAGACAGCATTGGGTCCTGGTTGGCACAGCTGGTCGCTGAGCGGTCAGGTTGAAGGCGGGCCCACAGCCAGCGCTCTTCGCCATCACAAGCACCATGCTCGGCAGGTGGAATCACGCCAGCCTGCACCTCTCAGGGACCGCACAGGAGCCCAGACCACAGGCTGTCGCAACAACTCTGCGTATTGCCTGGACTCTCCCCACCATCTTCCAAGTCCAGATCTGGTTCACTCCAATGGCAGCTACGCTTTCTCTTCCATCATGCTACTTTCATGATCCTAACTAGGTACCCAGGGTGAGAGGGCGAGGTGGGGGGGGGGGGGGACAGAGAGTGAGTGTGTGTGTGTGTGTGTGTGTGTGTGTGTGTGCGCGCAGTGATGGTGGTTTTGTTTCGGTTTGTTTTCGCTATACTGAAATCGCCCCAGGTGCAGTGGCTCCATCTCTGTGAAGGCCAAGTTCATGGTGGTATGCAGCCTGGAAAACACTTTGCCAACAGCAAAGAAAGGCTTTCACAATATCTTTGTGAGCTCATAAAATAAAGAAGCTGCTAAGACTCACACATAAACCACCAAAGGCTTATTCTTCCTAAGGCTTCTCAGTTTGGTAGAGAACAAATACATACTCACATATATACATACACACATACACACATGCACACATGCACAATACTCACATGCACACATACACACCTACATGAGACTGAAAGGAAATGGACCACCACGGTGCTCTCCTGGAAGAACCGGCCACAGAACCGTCCTAGACGAGCCGAGGAGGCAGCCCCCGGGCCACCGGCTCCGCAGGGACGGGACGGGGCCACAGAGGGAACCTGCTCTGTGTTCCCCCCGCGCTGGGCTGGGGGAGCGAGGCGGCCGCCCTCTGGGGCCCTGAGTCAGGGAGCCCTGGAGCAGAGGCCGTGGGAAAGCGCAGGCAGCGCCGGAAGCCGCAGATTGATCGAGGAGGGCTCGCCTGACACGAGTCCCTCTGGACCCTCCCTGAGACCCTGAGACCCACCTGCGGCCCTCACTGCCCTCCCGCCCCAGTTGGTGGGGGGTTCTTACTGCTTCACGTTTCAAGGGTCCTGACTACCGTATTTGCCGGCGTATAAGACGACTTTTTGGCCCTGAAAAATATGCCTCCAAGTGGGGGGTAGTCTTATACGGCGAGTATATAACAAACTCTGTATTTTTTGTGGAAATGTTAGGGGGTGGCCTTATACGCCCAGTCTCTTATACGCCGGCAAATACGGTAATCACCCTCGTGGAGAAAAGACCTCAGTAAAAAGTAAAAATAAAGAGATATGTATTTCCATATATATATATATATATATATATATATATATATATATATACACACACACACACACACATATATATTATACATATATAATATATATTATGCTTCAATTTTTTTAATTTTAAAAATTAGATCCATAGTTTTATCTATATATAAAATGCAGCTTAAGTTTATATACTAACTAAACTTATAAAATTAAACCCAGCCATACCTTTAGTACTCCTAAATAAGGCGATTATAAATCCTTATGTATTAACAATAGCATTTGAAGACATTAAGAGTATTTGGTGGTCGACATTCTCTTTGCATGACAGTTTTCCTGATGGTGGGAACCTATCCTATAAAGAAAGCAGCGGGTGGAAAAGAGAGTGCCGCTGGAGGGGACAGGGCCGGACTGCTGAGGGGACAGAGCTGGATGGAGGGGACAGGGCCGGACTGCTGAGGGGACAGAGCCGGACTGCTGAGGGGACAGGGCCGGACTGCTGAGGGGACAGAGCCGGACTGCTGGAGGGGACAGAGCCGGGCCGCTGGAGGGGACAGAGCCGGGCCGCTGAGGGGACAGAGCCGGACCGCTGAGGGGACAGAGCCGGACCGCTGGAGGGGCCAGAGCCGGACGGAGGGGACAGAGCCGGACGGAGGGGACAGAGCCGGACTGCTGGAGGGGACAGAGCCGGGCCGCTGGAGGGGACAGAGCCGGGCCGCTGGAGGGGACAGGGCCGGCCGGTGGGCTGGCGGGCAGATGGGAGAGTGTCCACTCCCTCACCCTTTGGCCCGCCCCGCCCCTCCAGGACAGCTCCCGCTGGGTGGGTGGGTGGGTGGGGACTTCCTCCATTCATGCGCCCAGATACATAAATAGCAGAGGAAGTCTCGGACCAGCGGATCTGGCTCTCTGCATTCCAAGGGCAGAAGGGCCAGCGTCCGGCCCCTCCTTCCCTCTCCTCTCCTTGCCGATCCCTCCTTCTCTGGGCCGTCCCTCACGCTCATTCCTTTCCTGGGGACTGGCTGGAAGTCTGCCTCTCCTCCTGCCCGAAGCCCCTCTCCGGGGCCTCACCTACCCCAACGAGACCCAGCGATTCTCCTTCCTCCGGGCCCACAGCCCGCCTCCCTCCACCTCCCTCCGCCGTCACCCCCCAGAGCAGGCTTTCCCGCAAGGAAACCCACTGGCCAGGCTGTCCTCCTGTTCCCGCCCTCCTCCTCCCACCATCACCCTCTCCTTCTTCCGGGGAGTACGGCTCCACCGCCCCCAAACCAGAGGCTGAGGCCACGGCCTCGCTATTGTCAGGTCCGACGGCCTTTTTTTAGTTTCCATTTCCTCTGGCCACGCGCTGGGCGCCGTGAACTCTCCTCCTGTAAACCCCGCTGCCCCGGGCCTGATGGCACTGCTATTTTAGCCCTCTTCCTCTCTTCCTTCCTAACGCTCCTGCTGCCTGCACCCCCCTGAAGCCGCCTTTTCCTCTCCGTCCCCGACCGTTAGCCGAGCCGGGCTTCCATTCTTCAGTCCGCTGCCGGCCTCCCACTTACTTTTTCTGACAAACTGTTTCTCACATTCAAGTTCCAACAGTGCCTTTCTCCTATTAAACACACACACACACACACACACACACACACACCCAGGAGGGTGAGTGACCATTCCTAGGATCGGCTCCCAAATCAGGGCCGCTCCTGAATTTCCTGGAAATGCCTCGGCAGGCCCTCCAGAACATGGCGCACGCCATCACACATCTGGACATGTGGACATGTTGGCCCACCGTCCGCTGGCTCGAGCACTCCTCCATCCTCAGTCGGACAGCTTCCCGGCAGACCCAGTGCCACCTCCCTGGGGTGGCACTCCTGCCCACGCCCATGTGCCGATGGCGGCGTGACCCCTCCTTCTGTCCTCTGCGCAGCGGGGCACAGCAGGGAGCTGGAGTGTGGCATCTGCGTGACCGTGTCACACACAGCCCTGTGTTTTCGTCTCAGTCCATGAGCATGTTTCAAGGGCAGTAAGCATGTCTCATCCTCTTTTGTGTCCTCGGTTGCTACAATAATGTGGTAGACACGTGGCATTTGTTGGAAAGACTGTGTGAGAGACTCAGGTTCACAATGGTAGCGACATCGTAAGGCTCCTTATATACCCACACGGCTGTGCCCACGTCCAGTCCAACGTGGTCGCTTTCTGACACCGAAGGCATCACTGACCAGCCAGTCACGGGGTGAGCCCTTTTCCTGCCGTTCGTGTTCTCCTATTTGTCACGGGCGTCTTATCTTCTCAGCCAGCTCGGCACTGGAGGGCTGCCATCGCAATGTTAGGTGCATGTGCCATCCAGGGCAAGTCCTTGTATGTGAGCACATGTTCCACCAGCACTTGTAGGGATTCTCACTTGTAGGGAGCCTCTCTTGTAGGATTCTAAAAATTATTTCATAGCCCCAAACCGGTTTGGCTCAGTGGATAGAGCGTCTGTCTGCGGACTGAAAGGTCCCGGGTTCGATTCTGGTCAAGGGCATGTACATTGGTTGTGGGCACATCCCCAGTAGGAGGTGTGCAAGAGGCAGCTGATCGATGATTCTCTCTCATCGACATTTCTAGTTCTCTATCTCTCTCCCTTCCTTTCTGTACAATATCAATAAAGCATCTATATATATCTATATATATATATCTATATATAGATATATATGTAAACTATCTCATAGGTCTGTTATTAACTTCGCTTTTATGTCTTTTAAACTTTTGTGTGTAAAATTAAATCAAATTATTTCAAAATGACTCATTAAGGTAAATAAACATCCACGGATCTCAGACAATAAACACCTTCAAAGGCACAGTTCTTTCGGTGGTGGTGGGGTATCTTTCCTGGCAAATATGAATGGCTGACCTAGAGCCATCAAAAAGCAACTTCCCTGAAATTCATAAGGCAAACACTGACTCAGGCAAGCATCAGCAATGAGAGTTGGAAACCACAGTGAAAGGCTGCTGGAGCTATGACCCACAGACTTATAAGTGGACAGTTACATCTTTCTAGCGAAGAGATCCAAAGATCACCTTCCTGATCCAGTGCACTTCATCTCTGCAGTATTCTCACCAAAAAAGGGTTCAATATGAATCTGATGATGAAGGAAAATTAAACAGATGTAGGACATTCCATAAAGGCCAAAACCTTGATGCATAAAATCTTCAAAGGCTTTTGAATCAATATTATGATAAGCGATGAAATGTCAGATTTTGATTATTTCAGAATAAAATGGGCTAGAAATATACTGTATGTATCCTGGGTTTTTTAAAAGTTATTACAAAAAAAATTTGGCCCTGACCGGTTTGGCTCAGTGGATAGAGCGTCGGCCTGCGGACTCAAGGGTCCCGGGTTCGATTCCGGTCAAGGGCATGTTCCTTGGTTTCGGGCACATCCCCAGTGGGGGGTGTGCAGGAGGTAGCTGATCGATATTTCTCTCTCATGGATGTTTCTAACTCTCTATCCATCTTCCTTCCTTCCTGTAAAAATATCAATAAAATGTATATAATTTTTAAAAGTTTCTGGACTGCCATATTAGATGTGATTACCGAATGTGGTCATTTGGTTGTGTTCATGGTACTGTAGTTATGAATACCTATGGTTATGAATACCTGAAGGAACTCGGGGGTGGAATAATACCTTGGAAATGCAGGCTAAAGGAACTTAGGGGTGGAGTAATATCTGCAACTTCCTTTCAAATGGCTCAACCAAAAATACATCAATGAAAGTAGAATCGACACTGCGAGTGGATGAATATGTTAATTAGCTTGACTGTGGTAACCACTTCACGACGCATACGGGTATCAAAACACGCTGTACACCCCAAACCTGAACAGCTTTATCCGTCAGGTGCACCTGAATGAAGTGGGGTTAGGAAGTGTACACAAAACAAACGTGACAAAACACTGGAAGGATGTTTATGTGTCCAGGTACCCTATTTATGTCTCGTTCCTCTGCTTATCTAACATTTTCAAAATAAAAAGAAGAGTCACTTCCTCTTCTTTCCATTCAGTTTTAAGGTAAATTAATGGATATGAGCCGAGTACAGACAGGGCCCTACAGTATGTGACGTTTACTTATTTTAAACACTTTTAGACAGTGAGTAAGCTAACCTCTCAGATGTATGCAAACATAACTTCATTTACTGAGAAACAAGTCTAAGTATTAAGTTAAAAGCAGAAAAAGGCCTTCCCCATTTTACACATAAAACAGTAGTTCTTTTTTTTTTTTAGAAAGAGAGTGGAAGAGAAATGGAAAGACAGAGAGAAACATGGATGTGAGAGAAACACATCGATTGGTTGCCTCCTGCATGTGCCCTGACCAGGTAGGTCTCTGGCAGGAACCTGCAAACACATGCCCTTGACCGGAATCGAACCCGGGACCCTTAGGTCCGCAGGGCCGACGCTCTGTCCACTGAGCCAAACCGGCGAGGGCGTAAACCAGTAGTTCTTGGCAGTAATTCCTGGTCGGATAACTCCCTTCTCCAGTGTTTAACTGCATACACACTGATGAATATTCCTGAGTCTACATCTTCTACCAGTGATGTCCAGTCACCCCACAGGTCTAACGGTTCAAGACCTTTGAAATCAGGGGTCTTACTTCCCTCTGTGTGAGTGTTCTCCCCCAACCCCACTGCCTGGCATCCTGGCAGAGTTTTCTCTCAGCCTTCCAATTTATTTGATTATTTTTTAAAATATATTTATTGATTTTTTACAGAGAGGAAGGGAGAAGGAGAGTTAGAAACATTGATGAGAGAGAATCATCGACCAGCTGCCTCCTGCACACCCGCCACTGGGAATGTGCCTGCAACCAAGGTACATGCCCTTGACCAGAATCGAACCCAGGACCCTTGAGTCCGCAGGCCGACGCTCTATCCACTGAGCCAAACCGGTTAGGGCATCAGCCTTCCAATTTACTTAATCGTCACTGTGTTAGTTCTCTCTCATTGCACAACCGACTGACACGGAACTCGGGGCTCTAGGACATCAGTAAACCTTTATCATCTCACCACTCCTGTGGGTCAGAGCTCAGGACCAGCGCGGGAAAGGCCTGGGGAGCGAGCTCAGCGCGGCTCCTCGGAGAGCAGGGACGCGGGAGGGGGGAAGGCACTGGTTCATGGCAATTCTGAAATCCCGGCCACACAGGCGACCCCCGCTGGGAATTCAGGGCCCGGTGCTGCCCTCGGACCCTAGCTTCTGTGTTAGGAGTCAGGAGGGAGCTCACGGTTGAAGCTACAGCGTGATCCCAGCACCTTCCCCGCCTGGAGAGGTCAGAGACACAGAAGCCACTCTTCCCTGTGCTGTCTGTCTCTGTCCCTTTCAGTCCAGTTCAACCCTCTTTAGAAGAAAAAAAGAGAGTGAAAAATAAAGAAGAAAAACGTTGTGGGTCTGCTGTGAATCTTAGGGTTCACTCCATAATAAGGCTACCCCCAAAAATCTCGCCCAGATAAGGCCCCTGCTCCGGGAAGCTCTGCTCAGACTGTGGCGGGACCACTCTCCAGCGCTCCCAGGACCCATGCTGTTTGACTACACAGGGGTGGGCAAACTTTTTGACTCGAGGGCCACCATGGGTTCTTACACTGGACCGGAGGGCCGGAGCAAAAGCAGCCTGACCGTGCTGGCACTCTCCTCTTGGGCTGCTGGGGAAGGAGCGGAGGGGAGAGCAAGAGAACCTTCTGCTCTTTTGGCTCCGAGGGCCGGATAGAACAGCCAAACGGGCCGGATAGTTTGCCCACGGCTGAACTAGAGAGTCCTGTGAGGGGAGCTTCCCCAGGTTCTGGAGGATTCCAAAGCTTCATCTGTGGACCGTGTTTTCCTGAGAGTGTCCTGGGTTCTATCTTTCCCGGAATCTAGTTCTTCATTTTAGCAACACGGGTCACCTGAAGAGGCTAAGACTGTCAGACTCCACAGTCCTTGTTCTTCCTGGTTTGCCAGTACTTCCTTTAGCTGATCTCTCTCCTCTCGCATCTACCTAATAAAAGAGTAACATGCTGCCGTAGCCGGCGTGGCTCAGTGGATAGAGTGTCAGCCTGCGGACTGAAGGGTCCCAGGTTCGATTCCGGCCAAGGGCACATGCCCGGGCTGTAGGCTCAATCCCCGTTGGAGGGTGTACAGGAGGCAGCCGATCAATGGTTCTCTCTCATCATTGATGTTTCTATCTCTCACTCCTTCTCCCTTCCACTCAGAAATCAATAATATATATATTTTAAAGAGTAACATGCTAATTGGCGGTACCTTTGAAACACCTACCAGCCCATCAGGAGTGAGTATGCAAATTAACCCAACAAAGATGGTGGGTTAATTTGCATATGCAGGCACTGAACAGCCAGGGGCAGGGCGGGATGCTTGCGTCTCACCATGGCAACGACACAGGCATTCTGCACCACCCCAGCCGCTCCGGCGGCTCCTGGCAGGAACAAAAGGCAGCAGCGGCCGGAGCAAAGGCATTGCCAGCAGCCAGGGGAAGGAAGGCCCATTCTTACACAAATCTCCAACATTCTGCTGAGAAATCTCCTTGTCAGATCACCTAGTTCACTGTGTACATTTTCATGCTTCCACGTTATTGCAGATGACAGAGTTGCTAAACTTTCTGCCGCCACAGAACAAAAATTCCTTCCCCAACTCTCCGGTAACATTCTCCTCACTTTCCTGTGAGCTCCCCCCGACAGCCCTCTCCACGGCCGTGAGCCTGCGCCTCACAGACCACCTGAGGCTCTCCGTGCTCCCAGCGATCCTCACTCCTCCCGCATGCTGTCTGGGGTGGAAGCACCGGCATCCCAGGTCCTCGCTAGAAATGTTAACTGTCTGAAAGCCCAGTTTGTTCCAAAAGCCGGGGTGAAAGTAATACCATTTCAATTTCCTAAATTATCTTCTACTGTTTACTTACTTGAAAAAATATTCTAAACGTTGTGCTAGGAATAAGTCAGGCGCGGGACACTGGACAGTAAGATTACGATCTTCCCATTTTACTGGCATCTGCTCTGAGATGTTTCAAGAACATTCCAGCAGTATGCGTGTATCTCATTCGCGTATCCACAGGCGTAAAAGACTTACTACGCGCTGGGCATCAGCGTAGCAAAGATGAACGAGAAAACTGAAATGTGGAACTGAGCAAGGGCAGGTGAAAATGTTATCACTCCCCTAACTTTTCCAGGATGTCAACCCTGCCAGACTACTCCCAAAGCATTCTATTTCATTTTCAGTAACAACAGTAAAGACAGCTAATATTTATGAAGCGCTTACTATGTGTCTGGTATAATTCCAAGCCTTTCACGTCATTTAACTCAGGCACTACAATCACCCTCAGGAGGTAAGGAAAACTATCATCATCTCCACTTTACAGACGAGGAAATGGACATCTTAAATAGTGTTTACCTTCTGCTAGATAGCAGATTCCATGGCAACAGCTGACCTGTTTCTGCATCCTCACGCCCTCCCCAGCCTACGGCGCATGTTTTTCTATAATTGGAGAAACTAGTTTACCCAAGTACTAGGACTGAGCACGGGCCATTTCTCTCTCCTCAAAAGCACAAGGTGATAGGTAACAACACTTCCTGGATGCAGAAAAAAATGACGGGGGCTAAGTAAATATCTGTAAAGACCTACATAAGATAAAAGTTTATCAATTCAGCCAGAACCGGTGTGGCTCAGTGGATAGAGCGTCGGTCTGCAGACTGAAAGGTCCCAGGTTTGATTCCGGCCAAGGGCAAGTACCTTGGTTGCGGGCACATCCCCAGTCGGGGTGTGCAGGAGGCAGCTGGTCGATGATTCTCTCTCATCGATGTTTCTGACTTTCTGTCCCTCTCCCTTCCTTTCTGTAAAAAAATCAATAAAATATATGTACACAGATAATTTTATTTTAAAAAATCATAAAAAATCAATAAAATATATTTTTTTAAAGTGTATCAATTCATTGATTAACACAACTATTAAGACCTATACTTTTAGAAGCAAATCTAATTTGATGGTATATTTTAAGAGTCATATGTAGAAAACAATTGTCATCAATGAAAAACAATGCATCCTCCTCATATTCCCATGGCTAACTGTTATATTCATTGTCTTTGAGCCACTCTGCAACTCTTTGGAAGAGGTGGCTAACTGATTGATTTATAGATTCTTCTCTATCCAGTAGTGATTTTAACAAACTTTCTCCTGTGCAAAGACCAGTTTTGTCCTCCTTTGCAACTCATCTCAACATTCTTTTACTGCTTTTGATTTTTTGCTCTTTTGAATCCTTAGTACCTCTGTCTGGTTCACTCATATCGTGTGAGTAAAATGAAAATTTTAACAAGTGTTCATTTTTTTAAAAAAGTCAGTGACAGATAACTAAAAGATTATAGGGTAGTACCCATTTAAATACGTGGAGGAAAAAGCAAATAAATGTAAGGCCTAATACTTTGGATGATATAATTTGGGTACTTTTAACTGACCCGGCATTATTTGGGTTGCTTTACTGGATTCATCGCTATAAAACCTGTGACGGCCACTTTCCCTGCATACCGACTTAAAAACAAACACGAAAGCCTTCCCATAACTGATACACCGCAAACGCCTCTTCCTCAGACCACAGGCTAGAAACTGCAATTTGGATTCTGCAAAGAGAGTCAAGTTCAACTGGGGATGGCTGTACACACACACCCCCTAATCCACTCTCTCCTCGGAATACCAAACTATCCGTTTCTTACAGAAGGGGTACAAGTTTAGAACCCCTGGGACCAGACAGACACCTCCAGGGGCTAACGTTGAGAGAAAGCCCGCGTGCCCTGCAGCCAGGCCGGGCCTCCTGCAAACCTGATTGCAACTACAGACATCGAAACTCTCTGTGGCCGACGTGCGGGCAGACTACCACGGTACGAGTTCCCGGTTCCCTTTCCCAGAGCCCCTCCTCTGCAAACCCAAAAGCCTCCTACTACGGGGACGCCTAGCCCAGGTCCACGGGACACGAAAGGAGTCCCGATGGGGCGCTGAGAACGCGCTGCCCTCCGAGTAACGGGACCCGGGCTGACCCGCCCCCCGGCCGCTGGCCTTGAACGGCACTGGGCCGCGTGTTCGTCCAGCCACGGAGAGAGCTGCGAGCAGCAAGCGTGAGGATGCAGAAGCGACAAGGGGAAGGCGAGAGCAGCAGGAGGGAGCTGGCAGCTCTGATGCCTTTACCCTCATCTCCTAAACGGCCAGCAACGGCCACCTTTACCCTCCTGAAGGGGGAAATAAAGCTGTTTTTGTTTGCTGCCGTTGGCTGGATTTTCTGTTATTTTTAGCAGAAGGCCTGCCTGACTAATCCACTTACAAACTTGTAAGGGAATGCGGTGTACATTTCCTCTAATTTTTTTTTAAAAAAGTTATAGTACTTGGATAAATAAAGAAGCCGTGCTGATGCCAAGCAAGTGACAAATGACTGTAGCCGGGAGGTCCCACGTGCTTTCCCTCAGTAATGTTTTTCTGGTTATCAAAGTCGCATACTCACTTTTTATAACAAAACACGGAAAACCATACTGAAGAAAACAACTCATTCCCCAGAGTTCATCACTTTTCATATTTTGGTACATATAAAACTATGCTCTTTTATTTTTATAAATTGGGATTGTGCAGGAGACACTTTGCTAAGTAATATATGCACCAAGTAATAATTCAGTAACATGTGAAAGGGTATAAGACTTAAAAGTACTTCTTCCACCACACACACACACACACACACACACACACACACCCCACTCCACTTCTCAAAAATAACCACTCAATGCTTCGGGCGTTAGGACTCTGTTTCTTAATATATCACCTGACTTCTCACTATGAAGGTGAGAAACTGAGTTCCCCTTTACCCTCCTTCCCAATTTTTATTACTTTTATTTTCATTTTCAGTTTTTCTAGTGGTTGATATTATAATGTTAGAAAAACGCACGGAAGCCTCTACTTCTTGACCCAGGAATTTCAGATAGAATGTCTTAGCTTTTAACCTTGCAAGATAAGGAAATTAGCGTTCTCTGTGGTTGTTGTGTATTTTTCCCTTTTTCTTTTTTGAAAGGAAACTGGTGTTACGGCAAACATTTTTAGTCATAAAGTTCAACCACAGGACTACAATGTGACTGTCATTTGGTCTTCTCCAATCCTGAGTGAGAAAGAAAAAAATGGGTGTACTTGCTGCTTCAGCACTAATTCATTTAAGAAAAAGTGTGGAAGACGGAAGAAGTATGGTAACAAAGAGCAAATACAGAAAACAGCTAACGAGCTCGCAAATCCTATGAGAAACTGAAGCACACTGTCATAGACATGAATTTCTAAATTATACAAGACAAGCCCTGCATTCAGGCCAGACAACGGGAAGGAACACTGATTACTGCCGGGTCTTCTCCAAAGAGAAGCATCCCAGGCCAACACGGAGGCCAGAGGAAGAGGAGACTGACCTCGGAGCCCCCGTGAGCACCAGTGAGCTCTCGGAAATGGAAAGCATCAGCAGGGCAGGAAGAGAAAGCTACTGAAAAGGGCAAGCAGCCTTATTGTTTTTATAGACGGAAACGATGGATGAGCCTAAATATTAAGTATTAGTGAACTTGTTATCAAATTTAGCAATCTACACTAATAAAAGAGAAATATGCAAGTTGACCATCACTTTGCCATGCCCACCAGCCAATCAGGAGTGAGTATGAAAATTAACCTCGTCGCCTCTGTGGAGACAGACAGCAGAGACAAGGCAGCTCCCAGCACGGCTTGCTTGGCTGTGACCGCGGTGTGGAGCAGGCAGGCCCCGCAGAGAGCAGAGAACCATGGGGAGTGGGCCTAAGCCATCGGTAGGACATCCCCCAAGGGCTCCCGGATTGGAGAGGGTGCAGGTCAGGCTGAGGGACACCCTTCCCCACCATGCACGAATTTCGTGCACCGGGCCTCTAATCTATAATAATAAAAGGATAATATGCTAATTAGACCAGACGCCTTCCGGATGTCATTCCGGACATCCTTCCTGACCAAGCCAGGGCCAGAGGGAAGCCAGCCCGGGTCCCAGGTCCCTGCAGGCGGCCGGAGGAGGGAAACAGCCCGGGGTCCCGGGTGCCAGAGGGAAGCTGGTGCCAGCAGACAGGGGAAGGAAGGCCTACTCTTGCACGAATTTTCATGCATCAGGCCTCTAGTATTCTATAAGATTACTGAATAATAGCAGCTATTGTTTAACTATTTAGTATATCCCACGCACTGTGATAAGAGCTAATCAAACATTCTGATCACTGAATCTTACACCCATATAAAACAGACATACCCATTTTACAGATGAGAAATTGAAGGCGGATTGAGACTAGGTATTCTGCCCACCGTCACTAATGAATGGCAACGCTAAGACTTGAAGTTGAGTCCCATCCTTTAACCTCTGGACAACACTGATGGTCTCTGAGAACTTCAGCACAAGCAGCGTAGATGAATGGGAAGACCAGATTTACTAAAAGCGAGTTACAAAAAACCAGTGCAACAGCACACACACGTCTCTAAGACACGTTGTAAAGAGTTTATGATGCCATTTATGTAAAGTGAGACAAAGCAAAAAATATCCAAATGTTTACACAGAACCACGTGTGAAAGGATTTCTTTAATTATCCCTCTCCTGTATCCTGCCCGATGGATTTCTTGACTCCCAATGTCTTGACAAGAGGCAAATACTACTTCTGGTTTGGCAAGTATCTTTCTGGTTGTGAAATATTTAAGGGAAATCTGGGTTTTGTTTGGCACAGTGCACATAGCAGTTACTTCTGCGAAGGAGAGTGGGATGAAGGAAGCCTATCAGACTCCGTGTACTGCTTGAATCTTCTGCAGGAGGAGTTTTATAGGTAAGAAAAGTGTAGATTTTGTAGATAAGTCAGATAACACAATTCTTTGGAGTTCTGCTGATGCTCAGAAAACAGGGCGAGGAGGACTTCAATGGCCCCTGGGAAGGGAAAAGTTTGATGGGTCACACTGCATAGCAACAAAAAGCTTTTTTAAAAATATCTAAAAACCTTTATATATTTTGAAATTAAACAGTACTTTTCTAAATAACTCAAGGTTCAAAGGAATCACAAGGAAAGTTAGAAAACATTTACACTAAATGACAATGAAAATACAATATCAAAACTTGTGAGACACGGGTGAGCAGTGAAGTAAGATAAACCCATAGTTTTAAATTCTTATGCGTATCTAAAAGAAAAAAAAGTATTATTTTTATCTTAAGAAACCAGAAAATGACAAGCAAATTAAAATAATTAAGAGCACATACAATAAAACAGAAAACAAAGGACAAAGAAAATAAACAAAGCAAAATTGTGGTTCTTTGAAAGAATCTTACCGAATAATAGACAAACATGTACACTGACCGTACTGCTGCTATACCCACAGCCAATCAGGAGTGTGTATGCAAATTAAGCCACCGGGTTAATTTGCATATGCAGACACAGAGCAGCCAGGAGGGGTGGGCCACCTGCTATGAGGGGGAGGAGAGCCAGTGGAGGGAGCTACAGGAGCGGTGCTCCACTGGGAGTAAGGACTTGCAGACTCCAGGCAGCTGGGGGCAAAGCCAGGGGGAAAAACACCTATTCTTGCATGAATATCGTGCAACAGGCCTCTAGTAAAATATATAAACACCTACCCTGTTTCCCCAAAAATAAGACAGTGTCTTATATTAATTTTTGCTCCCAAAGATGCACTAGGTCTTATTTTCAGGGGATGTATTATGTTTCCATGAGGTAGGTCTTATTTTCGGAGGATGCCTTATTTCCGGGGAAACACGGTAGCAAGACCGTTCAAAGAAAAAGAGAGAACAAAATTTATAATATGAGAATTTAAAAGGGGATTACCATTATAGATCCTGCAGATATTAAGAACAACCTTATGTCTAACAAATCAAAAACTGGAATGAAATGGACAAATTCCTTAAAAAACACAACTTACCCAAACCAACCCAAGATGAAAGAGAAAATCTGAACAGCCCTATATCTATTAAATAAATGGACTTACTTACAAAATCCTTCAACCCAGCTGGCTTCACTGATGCATTTTATCAAACATGTAAGGAGGAGATAATACTCACCTTATGCAAACTCCTTCAAAAAGGAGGGGATACTTCCTATTACAATCTACTTTATGAGTCTAGCATAACCAGTATACCAAAACCTTAAATGGACTATGTTCTGGCAAAGAGGAGGGGTGGGTGGTAGGAGAAGAAGGACCCTTCATAAAACACTAGCAAACAAAAGCTGGTAATAGATAAACCCCGTCGTGACCAAACGGGATTGATTCCAGCAAAGAAAGTCACTCTCCACGTTAGCAGAATGAGAAAAGGGAAGTCAAGGGGTCATGTCAAAAGATATGGAAAGTCTTTTGAAAACAATGAACACTCATTCATGATAAAACACACACACACACACACACACACACACACACACTCCCTCCCCTCTCCCCGCCCCCGCCTCTTTCTCTCTCTCAGCAAACTAGGACAGGAAAGGAATTTCTCCACCGATAAAGGGCAGCCACAGAAAGCGCACAGCTCATACGACACTTGGTGTGAAGTGAATGCTCTCCCCGTAAGATGAGAAATAAGGCCACAACGTCCACTCGCATAATTTTACTCAACACTCAACACTGCACTCGGGTCCTAACCAGTGAGTAACCCAGACAAACCAAGCAGCAGCACCGGATGGGAAAGGAAGGAGCGGAGCGGAGGCTCTCTGCAGATGACCAGACCAGCTGCACAGAAAAGCTTAAAGTAACTTGGAAAAGAACTGGGCGAGGTGGCAGATATAGTCAACACACCAAACTCGACTATTTATTGGGAAGGGGTGTGTGTGTGTGGTGTGTATGGGGTGGGGGTGAGTGTGTGTGTGAGTGTGTGTGTGTGTGTATGGGTGTGTGTATGTGGGGTATATGTGAGTGTGTGTGTGGGTATGTAACGGTATGTATGGGTGTGGGGGGGTGGGGGAGTGAGTGTGTGGGTATATATGTGTGTGTGTGTGTATGGGTGTGTGTGCGCGCGCGTGTGTGTATGGGGTTGGTGTGTGAGTGTGTGGGTATGTGTGTGTGTGGGGGGTGTGTGTCTAGCAGCAACCATGGAATTCTGTAGCTCTAGAATGCACGTGAAAGCTATCATTTGAAGGTTCTCTGCATTTGGCTTACTTGGATAAAATTTTCAAAACAAAGCAATTGAAACTATAAGAGAAAAACAAATTTCACAATGTAAACACATCAAATCTCAGAGTTTTAAATGTCATTATCAACAAATTTAATTTTTTTTTTCTACGTGTCTTCTCCACTTACAACATCAATAGTCAAAGGGAGCCCTAGCCAGTTTGGCTCAGTGGATAGAGCATCGGCCTGTGGATTGAAGAGTCCCGGGTTCGATTCCAGTTAAGGGCATGTACTTCAGTTGCAAGGCTCAAACCCTGGCCCTGGTCAGGGCACGTGTGGGAGGCGACCAATCCATGTGTCCCCCTCACATCGATGTTTCTCTCTGCCTTTCCCTCCCTCTTCCACTCTCCCTAAAAATCAATGGGAAAATATCCTCGGGTGAGGATTACAAAAAAAGAAAAAAAGGTCAAAGTGAGCTTCTGTCATGTATCACGTGGTTCTGGGGTCACTACCACAGCCCTTCTCTCTATGGAAAACGCTGGCCGCCGAGTAGTAAACAGGAAATCATACGGTCATTTTCTTTTCCTTAATCGTTTCATAATTTGTTTCAAAAGCCACTTCAAGCATGAGACAAGAACAAGAGGCACGCAAGTACCTACGAAGTGAGGGGGAAGGAGAGGCCTTGGACATGGATGGACCCCCAAACTGCGCATGTCCGCACGGTGGGGTTAGCTCCTTTGTAAGACAGCCCACTTACCAAGTGTGAGCTGGGAACGACCCAATGCTAATATTCCGGGTCACCTAGCACAGCACTTCATAAGACATGAGACAAACATGACTCAGAGGACAGCTCAGAGATATGGCAGTCACACGCACCAGGGACACCGCGGGGAACGTTGTTTGAAAGCAGCGGCTGGTTATAGACACGGAAGCTCCGGCTGGTAGATGTCAATACAGGAAAGAGGTAAGGGATTAATTATACTGGCATGTACGCAGCATTTTCATCAATCAAAGTGTTTTTTAATTTTATTGTTTAAGGTATCACAAATGGTGGTACATATGTCTCTGACCTCCCCCACTGGGGTCCCTCTCCCCCCACCCCCCACATTTGCCCCCGTTCCCCGCCCCCAGTGTCTGAGTCCATTGGTTGTGCTTACATGCATGCTCACAAGTCCTTCAGTTGATCTCTTACCTCCGCCCCCTGCCCTCCCTGCCTCCCGCTGCAGTTTGACAGCCTGTCGATGCTTCTTTGCCTCTATTTTTGTTCAACAGTTTGCAATGTTCTTTATTATCCATAAATGAGTGAGGTCACGTGGTATGCGGCATTTACCTTTCACTGACTGGCGTACCTCACTCAGCATCCTCCTCTCCAGAACCAAAATGTTTTTAACGATAAAACCACCTTTCAATCGGTACCAGTTTCAAAACAGTGCCATTATGAGGTTACTAGAAATACACAACTGGCTTTAATTTGCTATCAAGGAGCTGGCTGCCCACATTTATAGGAGATTACAGACCCCGGTGCTTCAGAAATAACACTGTTAAGCAAACACAGTTTTGTGAATCACAGTAAGCCCCTGGTCAATAGTCCTGCCGTCTGCTGAAGTCTGCGACGGAGACCTCGGAAGCGGGCTGGACTTTATTAACGCAGCGAGTTCCTTCGCAGCAAATATTGCCACGAGCTGTAATGAAACCAAATAAGAAAGCAAACCTGGCATCCAGGTGAGAGATACCAGTCACCTGGAGGGCAGCTCGGGGCTGGTCTGAGGGGGAGAGAAATTCCCAAGTGCCTCGGATGGCTGCTCTGTGCAGCCGACCTGTGGGGGGCCCTGCCCCCCCCCCAGGAGAAAGCTGCAGGCAACCCCTGACCCCGTGTCTGCCACATTGCATTCCTCTCCTGTCGTCTTCAGCACCGACAATCCCACGGTCATGTTTTATCTCCATTAATATCACCACGCTGCAACTGCTCCGGGAAAGTAGAGAGAGAAACGTTTCTTTCTACATGCCACTCATAAAGGGGTTATGCTACCCAGCATCAGTAATTATCTGGGTTGGTCTTTTTTTTTTCTTTTTGGAAGATATTTACTGAAGAACAACTTAAAAAAAAAAGTACAAGAAAAATGAGATTATATCTGGATAGAGGTAACAAGAACTGACTCAGCAATACTGGCCTGAGAAAAAGGACTGGCATTGAAGGTAAGGGCTATAGCATAACTTTTTTTATATACTAGTAAATACCCTTTATTAATAGCTTATGGTTTAAAACACACTCCTGCCCTGACCGGTTTGGCTCAGTGGATAGAGCGTCGGGCTGGGGACTGAAGGGTCCCGGGTTCGATTCCGGTCAAGGGCATGGACCTTGGTTGCGGGCACATCCCCAGTGGGGGGTGTGCAGGAGGCAGCTGATCGATGCTTCTCTCTCATCAATCGATGTTTCTAGCTCTCTATCCCTCTTCCTTTCTCTCTGTAAAAAAAAAATGAATAAAATATATTTTATAAATAAATATAAATATAAATAAATAAATAAACGCTCCTCTGCAAGCACAGCCTGGTAATGTTTAAAGCCGCGTGGTGGGGTAAGGAAGGCAGACGTTATCATGTTTACTCTGGACGAGAACACACCGAAGTTCAGGTGGTAACCGCCTGCCCAGGGTGTCTATAACCGTACTGCTCCTCCGGAAGAAATCCTTTGAACCAAAATACGGCCAAACTCCAACAGATTATGTAGTGAAATTTACACAACATTATTATTAAAATCACACTGAAATTTCTAAAGGAATAAATTAAGAATGGTGGAGGGGAAAAATAAGGACCAATTTGGTTTCCCCTAGATTTCAACTAATGCTTTCAAGATTACAATTAAACACTGCCATCCGAACCTTCTGTCGGTGAGGCTCACTTGCTATAAGCGCAGGAGAAACACATAAACTGACTGACGGAGGCCGTTCCCAGCAATCCCAGTCTTTCATTCGCAAATACGCCCAGATAAACAGGGTCAGCAGGTAGCTAAAGAAAACTACCACCCCTGGAAAAACCACTCAACAGCAAAAGAAACAAAACAAGCACATTGAGGGGACTGTTCAAAGAGGAGAATAAACTTCAAAATAAATGTATTCAGTGTCCTAAGAATAAGACACTAATGTTATGTTAAGTAAAACAAGAGCAGGTGGCTATAATCTATAACGAAAGAAGTGCCGGGAATATAAAGTAATAACTGAAATGTAAAAGTCAACGAAGGGCTGGAATAAAAGGTCAAGAAACGAAGAGGAAAACACAGGCATGGCAAAATGGAAGAAAAAATGTAAAACAGTGCACATGGGCCTAGCCGGTGGCCATGGACAACAGGGGGTGGGGTGGGGGCATATGTAGGGAGGGGTTTGGGATGGGAATGGGGGGATGAGGACAATTATGTGATACCATAATCAATAAAAATAAATTTTAAAAAAACAGTGCACTGCTAGAGAAGCTCTGAGAGAAATTTAAAAACAAAAAAACCATAAAGGAATGCAGGGAACACAGGGAAAAAATAATAAAAGAAATACAGGAGATTTCCCAAAACTGGAGGAAGACATAAGAGTCTGCGTTTCCAAGGGGCCCGCCGTCTGAATGAACCACAGAATGAGCAAACGAGGACTACGGCTCATGCGCTTCAATTCCACAATCCCACGGGGGAAAGCTTCCAGGGAACAAAGCAGGCCACCTACAAAACATTCTTCATGCAGCAAACTGGTTACTAAAATGTAACGGAATTCAACCTTCAAAATTCTGAGGGAAAACTATTTGAGGCCTGACTTCTACACCCAGCCAAGGCACGTGCCAGTGAGAAAGTGAAAAGGACATTCTCACACTCTGTGCGGACAACACACACACACACACACACACACACACACACACACACCCTTTCTGAAAAAATTACTTCAGGAAGTGCTCTAGAAAACTGCAAAATAAATCCAAAAAAGGGGAGGAGGGGAGGGGAACATCTAAGAGAGCATAGAACTTGTCCAAGAATGCAATTAAATAGCATGATATCAGCTGATCATGTCCATATAAAAAGGCAATTCACATTAGAACTTCAACCAATAGTATGACTTCAAAACTTGACAACCAAGTGATATTATAGAGTCTTCTACCAATAGGGGGAAATATGTAGCAATTAGAAAAATCCTGGGGGGTGGGGGGGAGTTATAGCCCAAACCAGAAGCCAAACTGAAGTATGACAGGACCTTGATTGAGTACCAATAGGTGTAAGAAATTCATAAGCTCTCCCACCACATGCATCCGAGTACTCTGTTTATAGTCAATATTGTTTACATAGGTAATAGTGATTACTGCTTTTGGAATCAAGTATAACTATTAAACCATGATGATATAAAATGAATGTTACAGTTAACAAACTGGAGAAGAAATGCGAGGAAATCGAGGTAAAGATTATAAGGGGTACTATTTTTTCTTAACTTATGAAGTGGTAAGATTATGTCTAAATAATTTATAGAATTAATGATGCAATAAGTTTAACTATAAAGGCCCCCCAAAAAAAGAAAAAATGAAGAGAGTAAGTATTAAAAGTAAAACTTCTCATTTTTTACAATGGGGATATGCTAAGTTACTTAAGATCAGTCAAGCCCTACCCGGTTTGGCTCAGTGGATAGAGCGTGGGGCTGTAGACTGAAGGGTCCCAGGTTCGATTCCAGTCAAGGGCATGTACCTTGGTTTCGGGCACATCCCCGGTAGGGCATGTGCAGGAGGCAGCTGATCGATGTTTCTCTCTCATCAATCGATGTTTCTAACTCTCAATTTCTCTCCCTTCCTTTCTGTAAAAATCAGTAAAATATATATTTTTTAAAAAGATCAGTCAAAAATAAAATTTATCACATTATATATAAAATTTGGATAATCAGCAGCAGAAGTAAAAAGGTCTGCCCGGCCTGCATGGCTCAGAGGTTGAACACTGACCTATGACCCAGGAGGCCACGTTTGATTCCCAGACAGAACACGCGCCCAGGTTGTGGGCTCCATCCCCAGTGTGGGGTGTGCAGGAGGAAGCCGATCAACGATTCTCTCTCATCACTGGTATTTCTATCTGTCTCCCCCTCTCCCTTCCTCTCTGAAATCAATAAAAATATATATTTTTAAAAACTAGAAAAGGTCTAAAATGGTTTTCTCTGAGGATAAGAACTAGTTGGAAGAGGCAGAGGGTAGAAAGAGTTTTACTTTGCATTTTATACCTCTGTGTATTACTCAAAGTCTCATGTTTATAAGACTATTACTTCCCAAAAATAATGCATGCATGCATACACACACATCACTAGAATCCCCTTTCCCCAACCAATGCAGGAAAAACACTGAGAAATTCTTTTTTTTTCCCTTTTTTTTTTAATCCCATATACCGTATTTGCCGGAGTATAAGATGATTTTTTGGCCCTGAAAAATACCGTATTTGCCGGCATATAAGACGACTGGGCGTATAAGACGACCCCCTAACATTTCCACTAAAAATACAGAGTTTGTTATATACTCGCCGTAGAAGACTACCCCCCACTTGGAGGCATATTTTTCAGGGCCAAAAAATCGTCTTATACGCCGGCAAATACGGTACTATATATCAACCTCTATAATGGTATTTCAAAGGAGACACAATTAATTAAACAGACTCAATGACCCTTGATAAAAGGTGGTGATGGCAACAGCTTGCATCTATGTTAAAAACTGCCAAAGCCCACCCACATCCATGATCTTATTTAAAAACACCTTCCGTCACATAGCGGTGAAATCTGAGAACGCTTTCCACGTTTCTAAAAGGAGAATAACGCAAAAGACACTAAACTGAGCACAAATGGTCAGCCGCGTTGAAAGCAGTCTGGCAGTTTTGATCGAGTTAAACGCAAACTTACCGGGGGACCCAGCAATCTCACTCCCAGGTCACAGCCCAAGGAACACACATCACACAGTCACGTGCACACACATGTTCACAGCAGCTTTCTTCGTAACGGCCCCAAACCAGAAACAGCCCACCTGCCCAGCGAATGGTAAACACAGGCTGTGGAATACCACGCAACAAGGAAAAGAAACACATGAATGAAAAACACAACTATACAGAGGAACCCTAAAAGCTCAGGCAGGGGGTACTCCCCAAACCCTGCTCTCACCCCGTTATTCTCTCACGTTTATATTTTCGCCACTGTGCTCAAGGGCGAGAGACCTCAAGTTGTATCCCTGGGGTCTCAGCCCCACCCCCTTTTTGCAGACCCATCACCATGGTCACCAGAGTAACCGCTTCATTGCCATGGTTACATACTCATCGGATGGCTGCCTCGCTTAGGCTGTGGTCCATCGGAGGGTGCGTGCCACCATGTCCCCAGCCCAGGCCCCCAGGGACCGCGTGCTGGGGGGAGGGTCCTAACAGCTCCTCCCCCGCCCTCCCCAGGCTGTGATGCAGAGCAGTGGAATCTGAAATACATAAGACACATCCCATATACTATACACCAACCTCTCCGTCCCACAAGCGCCTTGCTGAGCGCCAGAGGGGGGAGGGCAGGGTGTCCAGGTCCCGAGGAGGAGGAGGAGGCAGGAGGGCCTTCCTCAGGAGGAGGGGGGCCCTGAGGGCGAGGAGAGGGAGAGAGGACCGGGCCTCCCGAGGCCTGGCCAGTCTCCCCACCTCCACACGCAGCCGCCTCCCTGCCCTTCCGGCCCTGGCTGCGGGTGCGGGTCCGGCTGGGTGACTGTCAGTGTCTGTAAGCATCTCAGCAGAACAATAAAGCATTTGGAGTGTGGAGGGAAAAAAGTACTATGTGATGTGAAAGCAAGCAGACTCAAAGGACCACATGTTGTATGATTCTACTTGAATGAAACTGCAAAATTATAGTAATGGCAGAGTAGTGGTGACCAAGGGAATGCAGGAATTTTGGGGGTGATAGAAATGTTGTATATCATGATTATAGTGTTGGTTACACTCCTTTAAAAGTTTAGCAAAATTCACAAAGGGCACACTTAAAATTGGCATATTTTATTGTATGTAGTTATTGTATGTCAATAACTCCATAAAAGCTGATTTTTTCAAAGCTCAAAAATACATCATAATCACCTCTAACTATAGTCAACAGCTTTCTGCATAGGTATGAACCACAGACCCTAAAAGAATATTAAAATCACACTTAAAAAGGCAATGTTTAACCAGAAAATGACACCAATAACCGAAAAGTCCTGCGAATGAAAGAGCCCTCAGCCTGCTCAATGTGGCCACGTGGATAAGCGGAGGTTGCCTAGCAACTAGCCCAAACTCTAGAATTCTAATAAACACATTGACCACAGTAGCCGAGGTGATCTCATAGAGGATAAAATGTTTTACATTGAAGAGTTTCCTCCCTTAATATCACAAAAGCATTCATAATGCATTTGAAGTGTGCATCTAAAGTGGGAGTAAACAAGAAATACTACAAGTAGATCATGAAAAACAAAAAGTAAAATTAAACATAAACACACACAAACACACACACACCCTTTCCTCATGCGATCTGCCAATCAGGACTGGACTTACCTACTCACTGAGACGGTGACTCCAAGGGTTTGTGGGTGACCCTCCCCCTTTATTCCTTCAATCCCTTCCCCTACCACCAGCCAAACTGGCCTAATATAACCGGGTTGTTTGATTTACGCTTACATGTCATAAAATGCATACAACTTAAGACAAATTCTTTTAGATATTAAATCATTCTAAAGATTTCTCTCTTGTTATTTGTAGAGTCAGCAGGCAACACAAAAAAAACACGACGCCAATTTTCTGTAACATGCATGCAGACAACATACCAGAAAGCCAAACATGGTTATCAATTAGCAAAATAACAGAATTACAGTCTGGCTGGCGTGGCTCGGTGGTTGAGCATCCATCTCTGAACCAGGAGGTCGTGGTTCGATCCCCAGGTTGTGGGCTGGATCCCCAGTGTGGGGCGTGCAAGAGGCAGCAGATCCATGATTCTCTGCATCATTGATGTTTCTCTCTCTCTCTCTCTCCCCCTTCCTCTCTGAAATCAATCAATAAGTATATATACACATTTAAAAAAAAAGAATCCTTGAATAACAAGCAGCAAACTCCTAACATACATGCTACCCATCATCTCTCTCCTACTGGTCACAGCACATCACAATTCACTTTGTTAAGAGCATCAGGGAAAAAATCAACTTCCAAGACACCGCGGGAGCGCCAGCACACTTACCGACCACGCGTTTGGTTTTGTGGGACACTCACCCCTCTTCTGAACCCAGCCTTCCTTCACAATGGTGACATCGCTCATGGTGGCTCCCCACTGGCCCCCAACGTGGAGAAATGGAACTCTGTGATATCAGCGTTGGGGTTTTTATCTGCTGCCGCGGCCCTTCCCACTCTCTGGTGACTCAGCCTGGAAGGAAGTATTGAAGAAAGAATGTCTTTTTTTTTTCCCCTTTCCGTTCTTGGAGATCACACAGCAATAACAAACAACCGATCCTTTGTCGATGTCTTCCAAGGGCCTGACCTTACGTAAAAGTCTTCCAACTGGGGGGCGCATTTATCAAATCGTTGTGTAACCAACACACTTCCCCCGCCTCGTGACAGCGTGAACCGTGTAACCCAGGAGGCTGCAGTGAGAATGTCCTTCAGAAAACTACTGTCACACCTACCCGGAGAACGATGTGTGTTTTGAGGTGAAAGGCAAGAGAATGAAAAGGTAAGTGGACTAAAAAGTCAATCTTCCATCTATGCCCGATTTCAAAAATCTCTGTCCATTTAAAACCAGTTATGGGAAGGCCATTGTGAATGTGTTTAATGGCTGCATTTCATGTAAAATACCATGTGCTATAGGAAACCAACATTTAGGTATGCTTAGTCTAATTGGTTCCAAGAAATATTTTAGGTCGATTACAGTAAGCAAAATATGAATAATACTAAATTGATCACTTTTAAAGGAGACAAAGTAATACAGGGAATCTGAAAATATTTTTAAAAAATGCATGGAGTATTCAAGAGGTGCCAGGAACTCATAGAGGCGCTTAAACGAATCATTAGTCACATAGGTAACCCTCACCACCACCTCAGGAGGAACTATGAACCCCATTTCACAGGTGGGAAAACTGAGGTTCACAGAGATTAAACAGCTGGCCCGATTTGGACACAAAATGATGGCGTCAAGCTGTCTGACTCCACGGCCTGCATTCTTAGCTCCAAAGCATTACCTTACGTCAGCGACTTTCAACTAGCGTGCCGCAGGAATTTCTAAAACGTGTAATAATAACCACATAATATACAGATGACATATTAGAGAACTGTATACCTGAAACCTATACAATTCTACTAACCAATGTCACCTCAAGAAATTCAACTGAAACAAAACATCCGATACCTGACATTTAGTCAAGGGCACCGACCTCTTTTCCCTTAGGTTAGTGTTTCCCAAAGTGTGGTACGCGGACCCCCAGGGGCACGGGAAGAGTTTGGTGGGGGTACGCGTTGCACCGGAGTTTGGTGGGGATAGGAACTGCACCGTGCTTAGCTGCGCCTGATTCTACGTTCTCATGAGTCAAGTCAAGACAGCCTTGTGAGGCGTGAGATGGTCCGTTGTGCAAATAAATGTTATTTATAATATAACTTTTATTTATATTTTATTATGAATAATTTTATTTTTCGTTTATTATTATTTTGCATATGTACCAAAAAAAGAAAAAATAAATATATTTTGATCGTTATTAAAATACATCCTTCTTTTTTTTTTGATGAGGGGTACTCAGCGTTATGAAAATTATAGAAGGGGTACACATATGTCAAAAGTTTGGGAAACACTGCCTTAGATTATCAAGTAAAAAAGTGACAACAGCCCTGGCCAGTTTGGCTCAGTGGACAGAGCGCTGGCCCACTGAAGAGTCCCGGGTTCGAATCCGGTCAAGGGCAAGTACCTGGGTTGCAGGCTCAATCCCTGACCCTTGTCAGAGCACGTGTGGGAGGTAAACAATCAATGTGTCTCTCTCACATCAATGTTTCTCTCTGTCTCTCCCCCTCCCTTAAAATTAACAGTAATAATAATAATAATAATTGCCAATACAATAGGTGTCCAGTGTGACGGAGAACTATACCGCAGAATTTTAGTAATTCCTTTACATGTGCTGGGAAATGGAAAAGGCTGAAAGTCGCTGCCTTCAATAAAGATAAAAGGCAGCCGGGGTGCCGAAACCGGGTTGGCTCAGTAGATACAGTGTTGGCCTGCGGACCGAAGGGTCCCGGGTTCGATTCCAGTCAAGGGCATGTACCGTGGTTGCGGGCACATCCCCGGTATAGGGGGTGTGCAGGAGGCAGCTGATCGATGTTTCTCTCTCATTGATGTTTCTAACTATCCCTCTCTCTTCCTCTCTGTAAAAAGTCAATAAAATAAAAATAAAAAAAAAAGGCAGCCGGGTGAAACCTGTGTGTTGGGGAAGGTGGCCACACATTCAGCAGGAGCCCTCGGGATCAATGCAAACAAGGAAACACCGCAAGTCTCAGTACCTCAGCACCCGCCAGGATCTTCTCAAAGGAAAAAAGAAGTGGCTCAGAAGGAATATAATTCTTCCTGGGACAAAAATCTGACTTTTTAAAAAATATATATTTTATTGATTTTTTACAGAGAGGAAGAGAGGGACATAGAGCTAGACACATCGATGAGAGAAAAACATCGACCAGCTGCCTCTTGCACACCCCCCACTGGGGATGTGCCCGCAACCAAGGTACATGCCCCTGACCGGAATCGAACCCGGGACCTTCCAGTCCGCAAACCAACGATGCTCTATCGGCTGAGCCACACCAGTTTTGGCAAAAAATCTGACATTTTTATCATGGGTCTTTACAAGGCACCTTCTGGTGTAAAAAAAAAAAAAAAAAAAAAAAAAAAAGTCCCCAAAATATCCTCACGCACAAATAGCACTGCGTTTTACGGGGTGATTTCTGATGGTCCCTCTCAACCTAAAAAGGAAATAGCAAGATAAAGCTGAGCGAAAGCGTTTCCCAGAAGCGGCCCACACCGAGCCCGGGATGCAGGCGTCAGGTTCAGATAACCAGCGAGCCGGCCAGGGGATGGACCGGCCATCTCAGGCGCTGTCTTCCCAAACTGGTGAGGATCAATGGGCCTGGTGGAGCGGAGAGGAGAGAGAGACCGCTGGCTGGTGCCAGGCTGAATTCCAGGTTTTTCTCTGCTGCAGATGAAGGGGCAGTCAGGACCCCAGACTACAGAGCCCGCCCGCAGGCTGTGGGCCGGGCCCAGGCCGTGGCCCCTGAGCCCTGCGGCGGCACAGGACCCCCGAGCAGGGCCTGGCCCGTCCTCAGAAGCCTCGGCTCCCCTGCGCACAGAGTCCGAGGGGATGTTAGCTAGGATCTGGGGCACTTCCCCAAATAGGTTTGGCAGGATATCAAAAAGAAATTCAGAATTTTTTAAGATGGAAAAAGAAAAACTCTTTGGTCCAGGAAGTTGGGGAAGTTCTGCACACCGTGTCTCTTTCTCTGGAAACATGAGGACAAACCGGTGAGGCCTCGGCAGGCCCTCGATGCGTCTGATCGCACAGAGCTCTCTCTCCCTCTCTCTCCCTCTCTCTCCCTTCCTCAGAGGCGGCATGGGCGTCCGAGGAGCCGGCGCTGGAAAGGCCGCGGGACGTGGCCACGTCACTCAAGACCAAGACGAGGCTCATCTCCTCTCACCGGGAAAAGCAGCAACAAGCAGAGAAACCACAGAGCCCTTCAGTCGAGATTCCGAAGATCATTTTAATTCCGTGTATGGACCTTCCTGAAGCCCTCACCACGACCAACTGGCTGCATGACCCATGCACAGCTAGATCATTAAGAGGGCTAATTCTTTTTAAAAAAAATATATTTTATTGATTTTTTTACAGAGAGGAAGAGAGAGGGACAGAGAGCTAGAAACGTCGATGAGAGAGAATCATCGATCAGCTGCCTCCTGCACACCCTCTACTGGGGATGCGCCCGCCACCAAGGTACATGCCCTTGACTGGAATCGAACCTGGGACCCTTGAGTCTGCAGGCTGACTCTCTATCCACTGAGCCACACCGGTTTTGGCAAGAGGGCTACCTTTTCACATAAATAACCACGGGGCGGTAACTATTGGGAGCACTAGTACTGGTTTGAGGAGCTGCCCTGCAGGCCTCCCTCCAGTTCTACTGTAGCAGGGGCCCCACATACATGCAGTGTTTCCCAAATTCTGACACAGGTGTACCCCTTCTATCATTTCCGTAATGCTGAGTACCCCTCGCCAAAAAAAAAAAAAAAGGATGTATTTTAATAACAATCAAAATACTTTTCTTTTAAGTTTTTGGTACATACGCAAAATAATAATAAACGAAAAATAAAATTGCTTGTAGTAAAATAAAAGTTATATTACAAACAACATTTATTTGCACACCGGACCATCTCATGCCCTCACAAGACTGTCTTGACTTGACTCATGAGAACGTAGAATTAGGCGCAGCTCAGCACGGTGCAGTGCCTATCCCCACCAAACTCCGGTGCAACGCGTACCCCCACCAAACTCTTCCCGTACCCCTGGGGGTCCACGTACCACACTTTGGGAAACCCTGCATTTCAGCAATCCTTGGCTCTGACTATAAAATGATGTCACATGGGTAAAGGGAGACTCCTATCTGAATACTCTTAGGGTTATTATATATAAGAGGCCAGGGATCAGTGCTTAGTAATAACCAAAAATAATTCATATCCAGTAAACCTATTTAAAATGCGGACTTTCCTATTTAAATGATGTATTATCTTACCCCTATTTAAAAAAACAAAAACAAAAAACTAGAAAAACAAAAGTATTGTCAAAATGGTTTTTTTTTTAAGTGGACATTTCATTGTAAGAAAGTTAAAGCTGGCTGAAACTGGTTTGGCTCAGTGGATAGAGCGTCGGCCTGCGGACTGAAAGGTCCCAGGTTCGATTCCGGTCAAGGGCATGTGCCTTGGTTGCAGGCACATCCTCACTGGGGGGTGTGCAGGAGGCGGCTGGTTCATATTTCTCATCGACGTTTCTAGCTCTCTCTCTATCCCTTCCTCTCTGTAAAATATCAATAAAAATATATTTAAAAAAAGAAAAGAAAAAAAGAAAGTTAAAGCCGGAAGCGACCTCCGGTTGAAGAACGAGGCACCCTGTCCATGCCCAGCACTCTGGGCGATGCCCTTCCCGCAGCACTGCCGCTCCGGGATAGAGCGAGGCCGCAATCTCCACAGCAACCCAACGTCAGGGAATTCATTTCATAAAGACACTGTTTCAAAAACTGGTATTTCAGTTTTAAAAAAAAATGTCCGCTGGCGCTTATATATTTAAACTGTCAAAATCTATGTTAAATCAATAGGATAAAATGTATCACCTTTGTGAGGGGCAGTGACCCCCCCCCCCACATTACAGAGATGGCTTTATGCATCTGCATCTTACAATGTGAACAGACTCTACCCATAATCATAACTTTCAGCCCTAAACATTGCTCCTGAGTATTGACTGAAATGACACATTCTTCGAACATAACTTAAAAGACACGCAAAGCTATCAGTATGCTAGAAAGAAAGAAATGCTCGTTTGTGCATCAAAACAATGCTATTAACTCAAAAGCGGCAACCTATCTCTTTCATTTTCCTGCAGTGACGACATTCCTGTACCTCGTCATCCACCTTCCCCACCCCAGTCTGTTAAAAATACTAATCTGCATCTCTAGCTGGACTGGCTCAGTGGACTGAGCGTCAGCCCTCAGACTGAAGGGTCCCGGGTTCGATTCGGTCAAGGGCTTGTATCTCAGTGCAGACTTGACTCCCAGCCTGGGGTCACATGTGGGAGGTAACCAATCAATGTGTCTCTCTCACACATCAATGTTTCTCTCTTTCTCTCCCTCCCTCCCTCCCTCCCTCCCTTCCTTCCACCTTCCACTCTCTCAGAAAAGCAATGGAAAAATATCCTTGGGTGAGGATTAACAAAAAACAAACCAAAAAACCCCACTAATCTGCAAAATGGTGAGCTGGACTGGATGAGCTGAACCTGAAGCACGTGATCTGTTCAGGAAAGTAGAGAGAACTTCCCCTCCTCCTGACAGTCCTACCTTCCCTGGAAATCTGTTCTAGCCAATGAGCTCTCACACACAAAATTTGGGTTATTTTTCCTTTAAGCCTACTTCATTAAACATTTCATCACTGGGTAACCTAATTTCTCCCATTCTCATAAAAAAAAATCGCACACGAAATTCTCGGCAGATTCCATTTAGAATTTACACCAAGTGGTTGTAATAAGGGTACTTTTGTTCAGACTTCTTGAGAATTTGATGGTAATAATGGCACCTGAGTGTCATTTCACAATTGAAAAAACGTTTTCACGTCTTTTACCTCATTCACTAGCATTGTTATTTGTAAAACAAGCCTGACACATAACATAGATGCTCAATAAATATGGGATAAACCAGCGGATACAACAAGGAATGAAGACTCAGCTTAATGAAAAACAGACCAAACAAGCTAACATTCTAAGTCGACGGAAAGCCATCTTAAAACCAACCTGAACTTGAACATTATGGAGGCACCGATGTATAAATAGTTAAAATTATAGTAAGCATTCGTCCCTGTCCATTGAAGTACATTGCCTATAGACCTCCATTAACTGCAAGGACTATCACTCACTAAAATTGTCCTTTTGTTCTCAATACAATCGACATTTTCTGTTGAGATGCTCAAGTTTCAGTTTCCAAACAAATCAAGCATCAACACTACCCAGAATTATCCATGATGGGAGGAAAAAAATGGCATATTTTCTTAATAATAGGTATAAGAATACCTTAAAGGCATCTCTTTAACTTATGACAGCCAACTGTTCCATTTTAAGCAAAAAGTGTAACTTCTTCAAACATCCTGTAAAAGTCTCATTCATTCAATCAAACACATAATATGCATATATTTGGTTAATAAACATTGCCAAAACCCGTGTGGCTCAGTGGATAGAGCATCGGCCTGTGGACTGAAAGGTCCCAGGTTCGATTCCGGTCAAGGGCATGCACCTTGGTTGCGGGCACATCCCCGGAGGGGTTTGTATAGGAGGCAGCTGATCGATGTTTCTCTCTCATCGATGTTTCTAGTTCTCTATCCCTCTCCCTTCCTCTCTGTAAAAAAATCAATAAAATCTTTTTTTTAAATAAAAATAAATATGCATTGATGGTCTGCTCTGCGACAGGGACTACAGTAAGTATACAGGGAGACAAGCAACACAAAGTACTTAAAATTTGTTTCCAAACTTTTAACAACGGGCTATTAGTGTGCTCTCTAGGAAACCTGTGACCAGCCAATGATGACCTGATTTCCCCACGGTTACCAGAACGCATTAGTGCAGGAAACGGGTGACTACACACAATTCAAGTCTTCCATTGGGTCCGTGTGCTTCCCACCGGCCACTGCATGAACTCTCGAACCCGTGTGTCACCCTGGAGACTGGCTCCGAACATTTGTTTGTAGCAAATTATTCTCCAGAGCTCCAGTCAAGCGCAATGTTCTCCAACAGGTCAGAAATTAAACGCATATCAGTGCGGCATCACAAACGAAAGTGTAATTATCCCGGCAGAGGGGAAGTTAAAGGGGCACCTCACCATCCTCCTGTCTACAAACAAGGCTGTAATCAGCCCAGGCGGACAGGCTCCTGGGTTAATTCCGAAGTGAAAGGCCACAGCGCAATTCCGTAACACAGCTTTCTCTCAACCACAACCCGGCATCCTAATGCTCCGCTCTGCGCCACAATGTCCCACCTACTTCAGACACGCTGCTCAAACTGCACTAATGAAGGTACCATGTTCACATACATGAGAATGCTGCTCCTGTGAAATGCCAAAGCCGGGGAAGGGTAACCAGGCCAGTGGTCGGCAAACTCCTCAGTCCGCAGAGCCGAACATCAACAGCGCAACGATTGACATATCATTTGAGAGCCACATTTTTTTAAACTCAAACTTCTTCTAACGCCACTTCTTCCACACAGACTCGCCCAGGGCGTGGTGTTTTGTGGAAGAGCCACCCTCAAGGGGCCAAAGAGCCGCACGTGGGCTAGTGAGCCGCAGTTTGCAGACCACGGACCTCGGCGCAAGAATTAGCTGAAACGGGCATATATATGCATAAGGGCGTAAAGCTCTGTGAAACCTTTGAAAGGATTTGAGGGGAAAGAAAAATACTGACATGGGAGCGAAATTCAAGGCGACCTGCTCTGCACCAGCGACTCTAAAAGCCAGTCTGTCCTCGCCAAGGGTCATCATCCTGTGGAAAAACACAACCCAGCCGAAACCAGTTTGGCTCAGCGGTAGAGCGTCGGTCTGCGGACTGAAAGGTCCCGGGTTCGATTCCGGTCAAGGGCATGTACATTGGTTGCGGGCACATCCCCAGTGGGGGGTGTGCAAGAGGCAGCTGCTCGATGTTTCTCTCTCATTGACGTTTCTAGCTCTCTATCTCTCTCCCTTCCTCTCTGTAAAATATCAATAAAATATATTTTTAAAAAAAACAAAACACAGCCCACAGGGAAGTGGGCCCACAAATGATGGATTTCCAATACCTCCCCTCTCTTCAGGGCACCGTAATACACTGGGTGGGCTTTCCCAGAAGTCCTCCTGTGAGCATCTCCGCGGAGCTTGGCATTATGGGAAATGCCTGCACAGACACAAACACAGGCCAGCTTCTCCTTTCCACCGCAGAGCACCTCTCCAAGCGGCCCATCCTTAACGACCAACCCGGCCGACTCTCAACGCACGTGCAAAGCAGGGGGCACCTCCTCCCTCTGCCCACACCTGGCTGGGGCACTTAAATGCCATTGCAACCAGCACAGCCCTCACTCATCAGAAAAGCAGCCTGGGCCCCGGCGGGGGCTCAGCTGGTTGGAGTAAGGTTCCTTAACACCAAAAAGGCTGCGGGTTCGATTCCTGGTCAGGGCACGTACTTAGATTGGGGGTTCCAACCCGGTGGGGGCACACGCAGGAGACAACGGATAGATGTTTCTCTTTCCCCTCTCTCTTTCTCTCAAATCAACAAACATATCATCAGGTGAAGATAAAAAAAAAAAAAAAAAAAAAAAAAAGCACTAGTGCTGAGCGATATATTTAATATTCTAATATGGAACAACTAGGAAAACCTCATAGGATCCTTCTGAGTCCTAAAACCCTGGGCAAGCTATCAACGAACTATCCCCTACACCGGTGGTCGGCAAACTCATGAGTCCACAGAGCCAAACATCAACAGGACAACGATCGGCATTTCTTAGGAGTCGCACATTTTTTAAACTTAAACTTCTTTTTTAAAAAAATATATATATTTTATTGATTTTTTACAGAGAGGAAGGGAGAGGGATAGAGAGTTAGAAACATCGACCAGCTGCCTCCTGCACACCCCCCAACAGGGATGTGCCCACAACCAAGGTCCATGTCCTTGACCGGAATCGAACCTGAGACCCTTCAATCCACAGACCGACGCTCTACCCACCGAGCCACACCGGTTTGGGCTAACCTTCAACTTCTTCTAACGCCACTTCTTCAACATAGACTCGCCCAGGCCGTGGTATTTTGTGGAAGAGCCACACTCCAGGGACCAAAGAGCCGCATGTGGCTCTCGAGCCTAGGTTTGCCGACCACAGCCCTACCCTCCTCTGGGACACTGCGGCTGGTCTCCATCCTATTCCACAGGGCCAGGCAGAGACCTGCTGCGAAAAGAATTTTGGTTGCACACTGGCCACATTTTCCCAATACACAGGTACAATCCTTCCAAACTCCGTCCCGGGACCTCTCTGATCATAAAATGGAAAGAGTTCACCTACACACAAAACACAGCTGGCACACGCCCGTTAACACCGAGAATCAGCCTGACCTCTCACCTCCAATGAAAGGGAGAGGTACCGTGTAGGCATGGCGTGCCTAAGGTGACCAGACGTCCCGCTTCTGGCGGGACAGTCCCAGTTTTTAACAGTTTGTCCTGCATCCCGAGGCGTTTTTAAAAAGTCCCGATTGACCGAAACCGGTTTGGCTCAGCTGATAGAGCTTCATCTGCGGACTGAAGGGTTCCGGGTTCGATTCCGGTCAAGGGCATGTGCACTGGTTGCGGGCACATCCCCGGTAGGGGTTGTGCAAGAGGCAGCTGGTCAATGTTTCTCTCTCATCGACATTTCTAGCTCTCTATCTCTCTCTCTTCCTCTCTGTAAAATATCAATAAAATATATATTTTTTAAAAAAGAAAAAAGAAAAACACACCTGAAACCTATACATGCACATGTTGGCATCAATCAATTTAATAAAAAAATACGTATTTTAAAAATGGAATGGCTTCTTTTTTTGTCTTGCATGCTGTGATTCACTTCTAAATAGTTTTAAGTGAAATAGTTTTTAATGTTGAAACTTAATCACACTCTAAAAACAAGACCCTATCAAGTTATGATAGAATCCAATTAACACCTAGTTCACAATGATCGCCTTAGCTTCCTAAGGGCAAACCCTTGGCCTTAAAAGGTGTAACAACAGCAACAAGAAGTACAGCCATCCCCCCACAAAGATATGCAAAGTTTAAGTAAACTCCGCACTTCCACAAAATCAATTTGTAAGACGGGTTCCTCTTTTTAAAGAAACCCAAATAGTTGGAAATTTCCATTGAATTTCTGTAAGAAAGAAAACCTCTCACATTTAAATCAAAAGCTAGAGGTTAAAAAAAAAATCTTAGCTCCTTTGCACAAGACTCGTTGCTGACAAGTACAGTGCCCCGTGATATGTTTAAGTAAAATGTGTTTAGATTTGCAGTGACCTGAAAACAAATTTTCTTTCTTTCTTTCTGATGGATGTGATCTTCTGAATAAAATGTAAAAAAAAAAAAAAAAAAAAAAAAAAAGGTCCTCAATCAACCAGACCCATCATACAGCTCACATTCTAATACTTGTTGAATGAATGACATCGTGTTTAAAATACTTCACGGCCACAAACTTAACATGAACGACAAAACGCCCTCAAGTACTCCCGACAAACACCACTTAGTCGATATCAAATCAAAACTGAATTTTTAAGTTGGAAAATAATCCGCCGCAACACAGAGAGGCTAAGTGTCTGGGTCAAAATGAACACAAACAGCAGTTTCACAAATTATTTTGCAAACACGCTGCCGCAAATACAGTTACAAATACAGCGCCGAACCAAACAAAACAAAAAATCTACCTTCATCTAATTCCAACTCCATGTCATTCATGTGTTACATGCTCTCCTCTCACTTTAAAAAGAAGTCAATTCAAGCCAATTCAAGAGTGTGGGGCCAACCTGGTGAGAGAAGCAAACACAGAAAGCAGATCTCAGTGCCATGTCACTAGTCAACTTTCAAAGTCAGGACTGCCTGTCGTCGTGAGAAAACTGCGGGGCGAAGGCAGGTGTATGGTGGTGAATACACGCAAGTTTATTCCTCTGTCCGTGTTTATTCATGATTGTGTTATTTCCACTCGAACAGCCCGCATACATGCCAACAAGTGTACACTCCATCCTAGGCATGCCTCAGAAAACCGGTCATTTATTCATAAGCATTTTAATAAATATGCTCATGGTTTAGGCAACCGCGTCGTGAATATGTGTGCATGTGTATTCAACAACCACCTCTCGGAAGAGTCATATTCATGTGTGCATATTTTTTGCAATGACACTCAAGTTCCGAAGACCAAAGTTTCCTAAGCCTTTTTTCATTGGACTCTCCCACCTTTGGGTTTTTATTTAATTATTATTATTATTCAATTGTTTCCTAAGAACGTACAATTCCTTTAAGGAGCCCCCACCCAGAATGACACCCGGGGGGGGGCTGGCCACGGCCTGGGTGTACTAAAAGCTGTATATATGGCCACGCTTCCCCAAAGAAGGGGCACGCGCACACCTTGATGGATGGCTTGAGGCAACTGGCAATGTATTAACTGCAAAAAAAGAAAAAGAAAAAGGAAAAAAAAAGAGTCCTTCTTTCCTCCCTTTCAGCTTCAGGATGAGCCTAGCAGGTGTGACCATCTTATTCCTGCTCAGCAATTAGCCAGCAGACACATCCCCTACATCCCCTCCGCCCGCCCCACTCTCTCTCTGGGAACCCGGGGACCAATCAGCGCCGGGCGGGGGGAGCCGGTGTTGTTTTCACACCAGGATCCCCCCAGGGGGAGGCCGGGGGGCGCCCCTCGGACCCTTTGACCCGCAGGCAGGTAGCGGGCTCTGGGGCTCTGCCTCTGGCTTCATCTTTCGGAAGATGAACCCCAAATGCCACTTACGGGGGGGAACCTGACCCTGGAAAGAGAGAGAGAGAGAGATGCAACCTGGCCTTCGACTGCAGATTCCCCGGGAAACCCCAAGCGCGCGGGGCGACCCTGGCTCCTGGGGACCCCCCTCCCGCACCCCCCCACCAGCAGCGAGCTGTCCACTTGGGGGCTCCGGAGGGGGCCCCCCTCGCCCCTCGGGCATCATGGCTGATGCAGACCGATGCGCAGGAGGAGGCGGCGGAGGAGGAGAGAGAGAGGGAGAGAGAGGGAGAGAGAGAGGAGAGAGGGAGGGAGAGGGAGGAGGGAGGCCGGTTTGTTTACTTGCAGCCCCGCCGCCGCCGGCCGCGCCAGCATCCCTGGACCCGCCGCGCGCAGCATCTTCCGCGCGTTTCTATTCTTAGCGCCCCGGCGGCCCGGACCCCGATCCCCGGCGGCCCGGACCCCGATCCCCGGCGGCCCGAACCCCGATCCCCGGCGGCCCGAACCCCGCTACTACGGGAGGCGCGGCCAGCTCGAACCCCGCACCCGCCGCCGCGCCCCACCCGCGCGCAGCCGGCCCGGTAGGCGGAGGCGGCGGCGGCAGGAGACCCGGGGGACGCCGGTGCATCCTCGGCGGCCCCCCATCCGGACCCCAACCCCGACCCCAACCCGCCTCCGTTACATAACCCCCCCCGGCCCGGCGCCCCCTCCCCGGCCGCGGGGACCCGCGGGGAGCCCGGGGGGAGCCCGGGGAGGAGGCCGGGGAGGGGGGCGCGGAGTTGCGCAGAGGACGGGAGGCGCCAGGGCCCCGGGGCCGCCCAGACGCGGCCGGGACCGCTAGGCCGGGGAGCCCTGCCCGGCCCCCCGCTCCCCCTCCCCCTCCTCCTCCTCCTCCTCCTCCCGGAAAACGGGGGGGTCCCCGCGCCCCGGTCCCCGCGCCCCGGGCATCCCCGGCCCCCGCCCCCGGCGCGGGGACACCCCGGCCCCCCGCCCAAGGGCGCGCGGGGAGGGCGGGCCGGGCCGGGGTCCGAGGAAGGGGACCCAGAAGAAGGGGACCCGGGGGGATGGAGGAAGGGAGGGAGGAGGGGGCGGTGGCCCGTTACCTGCAAAGGCGGCGGCGGCGGCGGCCCCGCAGCGGCTCGGGCGGCGGCGGCGGCGGAGGATGGAGCCGGGGGGGGGGCGGGGGGAGGAGAGGGGGCGACTCGGGGGTCCCCCCTCCCTCCCTCCTCCTCCCCTCCGGGCCTCCCCCCACCCCGCAGGGCCCGGGGCGGCGGAGGGGGCGCGGGGCGCGGCGGGCGGCGGGCGGCGGGAGGAGGAGGAGGAGGGAGCCGCCGGGCCGGGCCGCGGCGCGGGCGCGGGAGGCGGCGGCGGCGGCGGCGGGCGGGGCGCGGGGGGCGGGGCCTCGCGGGGACTCGGGTGTCGGCGGCCCCGGCGCGCGGGGCGGGGAGGGACCCCGGCGGGGCGGCCGGGAGGCCGGGCGGGCGATGGCGGCCGGGGGCGCCGGCCTCCCCTCAGGGCGCGCCCCGCCGGGGTCCCCGCCGCCCCCCGCGCCCCCTGCTCGCCGGGCCGCCGCGGGGAGACGACGCCGCGGAGGAGGAACCCCTGACGTCAGGCCGGCTCCCGGCGGCGGCGGCGACGGCGGAGCGGCTTCCCCGCGGCCCCGGCCTCCCCGCCCGCCCGCCGCGCGCGCCCCGCCGCCGGCCTCGCCTCGGGCTTCCCCGCGCCCCGGCCCGCGGCGCCCCGCGCCCGCTGCTCTCGCGAGAACAGCCCCGGCCGCCGCGCGGGGCCCGGAGCGGGGCCTCGGGGAGGCCGGGCTTCCCCCGCCCGCGTGGCCGTTGCTGCGCCGGACGCCACGCTGCCCCGGGAGCACCCGCCGCCGCCCCCCGTGCGGCTCGGGGAGGTCGGGGCAGGGGCGCACCGGGCAGTGCGGTGCCCCGGGCGGGGGATCCCCGGGATCCCGGGCCCCCCGGAGGAGGGGGGACCCCACCCTGTGCACCTCGGGGGGTTGGGGGGGGGTCAGCACCCCGCCTGCATCCGTTCCGCCCTGGCCCCTTGGGGGACCCCCCTCTCCAGCCCGGGAACCCACCCTGGGACACAGGCTCCCGTGGGGTCGCAGTTCCCTTTGGAAATCACATTTTTTTGGGGGGGGGGGTGCTCCTTGCCATTGACTTTTTTGGGGGGGATGGGGGACCTGGGGGACCGAGTTCCCTGCAAAGAGGATGCATTTCTTTCTGTTGAAGTTCATGGCTCCTGAGAACATGGGCCCTGTCTTACACCATCCATCACAAGCCTTATATGTTAGTTACAGAAGCCGAAGCCGGTGTGGCTCAGTGGATAGAGCGTCGTCGGCCTGCGGACTGAAAGGTCCCGGGTTCGATTGCGGTCAAGGGCATGGGCCTGGGTTGCAGGCGCATCCCCCTTGAGGGGTGTGCAAGAGGCAGCTGGTCGGTGTTTCTCTCTCATTGATGTTTCTGGCTCTCTATCTCTCTCCCTTCCTCTCTGTGGAAAATCAATAAAATATATAAAAGCTGTTGTCTGGGGGTCCAGCTTTTTCTGACCTGTTCTGTGGATTCCAGAGCTCTTTGGGGGGGGAAGGGGGAAGTTGGGGGGATGTTATTCAGCCTCAGGACTCCAGCTTTGAGGATGCGCACGTGTGGAGTCTCCCAGTCAAGGTTCTTGTCCACGCCTCTGGCTTCTGTCTGTAGAGAGTTTCCCCTCCCGACCTGCACTTTCTTCTCCGCTTTTCCACGTCCCGACAACGCTGTGGTGGTACCCGTTGTTGTATACCATGTCCCTCGTATTTTCATAGTGAGTTTTTATATGTACATACATATAAAAGTTTTATATTTTATAAACGTATATATTGCAGAGAGGGAGAGAGAGAGAGAGAGAGAAACATCGATGAGGAGAGGGAATCACTGATTGGCTGCCTCCTGCACGTGAGACCGAGCCCACAACCCAGCCAGGCATGTGCCCTGGACTGGAATCGAACCCGAGACCCTTTTTATGCTAGATCCTTAGTACTTCCACAGTGAGTTGTCTTTCTACATCCATGTCCGCATCTCTTATGAAATGCACATCTGCTGGGATGGTGGACAGCAGTATGAAATCTAATAAAGACACTGTGGTGTGTGTGTGTGTGTGTGTGTGTGTGTGTGTGTTAAAAGTCAGTTTTCTCCCCTTGTAAGGGTAACAGTTTCCTGACCATTCTAGAACAAACTTTGCCATTTTGAGATACACAGTTTGCCCAAGAGAAAAGTCCTCAATTGCTGCTTTTTTTTCCTTTACCCAAATTTCCCACTAGTTTAAGTAAACTGAAAAGTAAAAGACTGTATCCTAATTTATTCAGCTTGTCAGTGTAGAAAGTATACATAATTCATTCCCATCATTATCAGACCTCTGACAGTCCCTATTGGCAAAATAATTCGGTTACAGATTTCTGGCTGTAAACGACAAAAAAGTGGGTCAGATTTTTATTCTACAGTAACCCAACCCACTTTTTATTTTTAAAGAAAGTAGTTCCTTAGGATACCAGCACTGAAAAAGGGAGGGGCAGTGCTCTGGAAAGATTTTCAATATTTGACTTTGAAAGTTGTGTTGCTCTGAATGACTAGATATATCTTATCGATTGCAATTCTCATTTGTTTTCCATTTTAACCAATATATTTGGGGTTTTTTAAAATATATTTTATTGATATTTTACAGAGAGGAAGAGAGAGGGATAGAGAGTTAGAAACATCGATGAGAGAGAAACATCGATCAGCTGCCTCTTGCACACCCCCCACTGGGGATGTGCCCGCAACCAAAGTACATGCCCCTGACCGGAATAGAACCTGGGATCTTTCAGTCCACAGGCCGATGCTCTATCCACTGAGCCAAACCGGTTTCGGCTAACCAATATATTTGTTAAAACCAAATTTGTCTTATGAGCATACTGCCTCAAGACACATCCCATAGGCTCATCAGATTGTATTAAATCTTAGCTGGATTAAATCCTAAAATTAAGTATTGTGTAAACTGCAACGGAGTACATACTCCAGACTTCACGTAGAGTGTTGAGTCTTTGAAAAATGGTAAACTTCTATTTCTGCTCTACTTTGCTCTTATACTGTAGTAATTTCATCAACTTTTATAATAAAGGCATGTTAGTTTTTATTACAGAATTATTTATAGAACAACTTTATTTTTATTGATCTTAGAGGAAGGGAAGGAGAGAGAGAGAGAAACATCAATGTGAGAGAAGAACATTGAACAGGCACCCCAACCAGAATGGAGCCCACAACGAGGTATGTGCCCTGACCGGGAATTGAACCCGAGACCCCTTGGTAGGGGAGGATGCTCCAACCAGCCCAGGTACACTGAGCAGGGCAGAGCTGTGATTTATTTAAGCAACATCCTTCTTTCTCTCGGACTGTGCCATCGTGAATTGGCAGAATCTGCCAGTTGTGGTGTGATGGTACCTCATGCAGAATGTCTGCTGGCTTTCTCCTCTTCATTGTCCTCACACCCTAATAACATGGGGAGAAGCAGCATGTCCATCCACGAGACTGTCCCTCCCTCCTAAATTTTGGAGAAAACGCCCTCTTTCTTTTTTTCTAATCCTCATCTGAGGATATTTTTCCATTGATTTTTAGAGAGAGTGGAAGAGAGGGAAAGACAGAGAAATATCAAGGTGAGAGAAACACATCAATTGATTGCCTGCTGCAACCAAGGTACATGCCGTTGGCTAGAATTGAACCTGGGACCCTCCAGTCCACAGGCCCTCTGCTCTATCCACTGAGCCAAACTGGCCAGGGCTCATTCTTTATTGAGCCAGATCTTCTTAAGACTAGCGTCTCTCCGAAGTAGAAATGTATGCGTCGTAAGAAAAGAATTCACCCTTCTCAACTAGAAATGAGTAAATGAGATATTGAGAGCTTCTTTCTGTCCCACCACTGGTTGGGGGTAATTTAAACTAGAAGGCACACTTAGAATTTCAGGACAGCAGGTAACAAAAATTAAGTTACTGCTTCTGTCATATTGACAAGGACCTCTTGTGTACAGCGTCCAGGACATGGCGCATAGCACGCAGACAGTACATGTTTGTTGAATAAATTACTGAACAAATGGACACATATATCTACCTCCGCTTTCTGAGCAGTTTACAAAGTACTTTGCTCTTGGATGGCTTTTTGCAGTGGTCGGCAAACTCATTGGTCAGCAGAGCCAAATATCAACGGTACAATGATTGAAATTTCTTTTGAGAGCCACACTTTTTCAACTTAAACTTTTGTGGAAGAGCCACACTCAAGGGGCCAAAGAGCCGCATGTGGCTCGAGAGCCACCGTTTGCCAACCACGGGCTTCTTGGGAAGGTCATGAACACACTTCGGAGACGCGCAGACCTGAGTTCAAATCCTGTCTCAGCAGAATTTACGTCTCAGGCAAGTTGCTTAACTTTTCTAAACCCGAATTCCCTCCTCAGGGGTGAAATGAAACAACCACGTCAACCGCTTACTAAGAGAATTAAAGGCGATGAAACACTCAGTCCTGTCTAATACAGAGGGGGTGGTCAGCCAACTACAACTCCCCTACCAGGCCAAAACCGGTTTGGCTCAGTGGGTAGAGTGTTGGCCTGCGGACTGAAAGGTCCCAGGTTCGATTCCGGTCAAGGGCATGTACCTTGGTTGCAGGCACAACCCCAATAGTGGGTATGCAGGAGGCAGCTGATCGATGTTTCTCTCTCATCGATGTTTCTAACTCTCTATCCCTCTCTCTTCCTCTCTGTAAAAAATCAATAAAATGTATTTTTTTAAAAATAAATTTAAGCCGAAACCGGTTTGGCTCAGTGGTAGAGCGTCGGTCTGAGGACTGAAAGGTCCTGGGTTCGATTCTGATCAAGGGCATGTACCTTGGTTGCGGGCACATTCCCGGTAGGAGGTGTGCAGGAGGCAGCTGGTCGATGTTTCTCCCTCATTGACATTGCCAGCTCTCTATCTCTCTCCCTTCCTCTCTGTAAAATGTCAATAAAATATATATTTGTTAGCCGAAACCGGTTTGGCTCAGTGGGTAGAGCGTCGGCCTGCGGACTGAAAGGTCCCAGGTTCGATTCCGGTCAAGGACACGTACTTTGGTTGCGGGCACATCCCCGGTGGGGGGGTGTGCAGGAGGCGGCTGGTCGATGAGTCTCTCTCATCGATGTTTCTAACTCTCTGTCCCTCTCCCTTCCTCTCTGTGAAAAATCAATTTAAAAAATATATTTAAAAAATATATATATTTTAAAAAAATAATAATAATTAATTAATTAATTAATTTAAAAAAAATAAAACTCCTCTACCATGAATGCGACTCTATCCGTTACCATAGCACCAGCTGCTGCACCAAGGATGTCCAGACCTGGCGTGGCCCGTAACTGTGGAAGCGGATGCCTCACCCATGGAAATCTAGCAATGGCCCCCCATCTCTCACAGTCTCTCCTAGCCTCGCAGGACTCAACTTCCCTCCCCACCAAGGCTCCCGCACATTCAACACAAAATCCCCACACGGAGGGGGGCCAGAGAATGAAGGATCACGCAGGGAAGGTTCTAGGGCATCCCTTCCACCCACCTTCCAGGGGCTAGAACCCGCCCAGGTCGCCTCACCGCAAGGAGAAGGAACCGGTTGGATGTCCAGCCAGCCGGTGTCCGGCGCCGCTGATTTCTGAAACAACCGCGTCAAGCCTCCAGCTGTGATTAGCGCGTATCCTGCATGATGAATAGAGCAATTTCCAGAAGAGCAGAGTTTAAACCCAGATAGGTGGAGCAGACGAGTCCGTTGCAATAGCCATCGGTACTAATGTCTCTCTTTTTTCACAGCTGTCCTTTTCGGGGTGCAGGTCAGATGTCTGTGTTAATAACAACACACAAGACTAACCTCCACTAAGATACCCAAAGCTTCTGCATCTCCCCTCTTGTCTCATTGTCACACACACCCCTTATGTTACTAGCGTATGAATGAAGATGTTTCATTCATATTCTCTGTCTCTCTCTCTCTCTCTCTCTCTCTCTGCTCAGCCTGCTAGCAATTACGCAATCCCCGGGATCCTACCGAGTATCTCAGGGCCTCTTGGGTCACAGGAAGTTACTGACCACAATAACTGCTTGTGGGGCATGGAGCGAAAACTCAGGTTCTAGCCCAGGGGCGGGCAAACTTTTTGACTCGAGGGCCACCATGGGTTCTTACACTGGGCCGGAGGGCCGGAACAAAAGCAACCTGACCATGCTGGCACTCTCCTCTTGGGCTGCTGGGGAAGGAGCGGAGGGGAGAGCAAGAGAACCCTCCGTTCTTTCGGCTCCGCGGGCCGGAGAGAACAGCCGACCGGGCCGGATCTGGCCCGCGGGCCGTAGTTTGCCCACGGCTATCTGACCCCAAAGCGGCAGCCTACACAGACCTTATTCCCGGCTGCTCAGGAGAATCCAGGGAGGTGAGGAAGTCCAGACCCTGTGTGGAAATGAATAAACAGAAGCCTCATGTCATCCCCACGCCTCGTGTCAGGCTGTCATGTGAGCGTCCTGAGCCGGGGGCATTTCTGGCTGCTTCCGAGTCTGCTCGCAGCGAAATCGTCCCAGTTAACTCCCAACCCCCGCTGAGGTCATCGTGGTGCCTTTTCTCCATGACCCGGTGTCAGGTGCAGTTAGAAAGCAGCCCCTCCGCGTGGAAACTCAGTTTCTTCTGCGAATGGAGATGCTTGCAGAACCCACGGGGAAGTTTCCTACCTTCACCCCACTTAAAAAAACACACACACAGCCAAAACCGGTTTGGCTCAGTGGTAGAGCGTTGGTCTGCGGACTGAAAGGTCCCGGGTTCAATTCCAGTCAAGGGCATGTACCTTGGTTGCGGCACATCCCCATTGGGGGGTGTGCAAGAGGCAGCTGGTCAATGTTTCTCTCTCATTGACGTTTCTAGATCTCTATCTCTCTCCCTTCCTCTTTGTGAAATATCAATTAAAAAAAAAAAAACCTACTCTGAAGTCCTCTGCTGGCTGAATAGCGCCGGCTTGCTGGAGAAATAGCTGGCTACTGGTTGAAGGTCAACGCCCTAACGCAGTGGTCGGCAAACTTCTTAGTCCACAGAGCCAAATATCAACAGTACGACGATCGGGATTTCTTTGGAGAGCCACATTTTTTAAACTTAAACTATATAGGGAGGTACATTGTTATTAACTCGTGGCCCGGTGCATGAAATTCGTGCAATGGGGGGGTGGGGGGGCGGGGAAGAGTCCCCTCGCCAGGCCTGCACCCTCTCCGATCTGGGACCCCTTGGGGGATGTCCAACTGCCCTGTGGGATTGGGCCTAAACTGGCAGTGAGACATCTCTCTTGCAATCTGAGACTGCTGGCTCCTAACTGTTCACCTGCCTGCCTGCCTGCCTGATGGCCCCTAACCACTTTGCCTGCTGGCCTGATCGCCCCCAACTGCCCCCTCTCCAGCCTGATTGCCCCCAACTTCCCACTGGCCTCTCCCCCCTGTGGTCTGCTCACTCATAACCGCCTCTGCCTCGGACCCACCACCATGAGAAGGATGTCTGGAAGTTCTCCTGGTCTAATTAGCATACTGTCCTTTTATTAGTTTAGATTAGGGTACTCCTAAGCTGCCCTTTGCTAAAAACTCAAGAGGCCAAAGAGTCGCATGTGGCTGGCGAGCCGCAGTTTGCCGACCACTGCCCTTGCACCTGGCTCCTGCTCCCCCCTCGGTATCTGCTCCCTGGGCCCCAATGGAGTCCTGCCCCCTGGGGCAGGAGGTCTCCCGTGCAGGACTCCAGCTGGCTCCGGGCCAGCTCTCTCTCTCCTGGGGCTCTCTCTGGGCTGCAAGGGAAGCCCCAGTGTGGGTTGCCAGAGGGAAGCCGGGGCCGGCAGCCGGGGGGAGGAAGGCCTGCTGTTGCACGAATTTCATGCACCGGGCCTCTAGTATGACACACAAATGTGACACACACACAAAAAAAAATTAAAATATGGAAGTACAATTTGGACAAAGCCAGTCACTTGGACAAAGGTTTCAGTGAACCATGAAAACCCCTGGGTGCAGACATGAATCTCAAGTCAGGTGGGATTTTGTTTGTTTGTTTGTTTGTTTGTTTGTTTGTTTTTAACGGGAGACTGCCTTGATTTTCCTTCCCTGTCTGCCAATACCAAAGAGAACTTTATTGCCTTCCTTTGTTCAATTTCGAAGTATAAAAAGTTTCAGAAAAATGATTGGACTTGGATGCCTAGTTTAAACACTTTATCTTGCTCCATTCAAAGTGCTATTGAGCCCTAAACCGGTTTGGCTCAGTGGATAGAGCGTCGGCCTGCGGACTGAAAGGTCTCAGGTTCGATTCCCATCAAGGGCATGTACCTTGGTTGCAGGCACATCCCCAGTGAGGGGTGTGCAGGAGGCAGCTCATGGATGTTTCTAACTCTCTACCCCTCTCCCTTCCTCTCTGTAAAAAATCAATAAAATATATATTTTAAAGAAACAACACCAAAGTGCTATGAGTTTACATGTCAGAGAGTAACAAGTCAGGGAATATCAATTTCCTTAGCACATGTCCGTCCTTGCCTATAGCAGGTCTCCTGCGACCTCTCACTTTCTGAAAAGCTAATAGATGTCTTCATGCAAATCTCTGACAAAGTCCTCACGTTGCAAAACATTAGAAATCTTACTCTGAGCAAAAGCTGCTCTGGACACTTATACAGAGTGAAGGATGCCTAAACCGTTTTTGGCTCAGTGGATAGAGCGTTGGCCTGCGGACTGAAAGGTCCCGGGTTCGATTCTGGTCAAGGGCATGTACCTTGGTTGCGGGGCATATCCCCAGTGAGGGGTGTGCAGGAGGCAGCTGATCGATGTTTCTCTCTCATCGATGTTTCTAGCTCTCTATCCCTCTCTCTTCCTCTCTGTAAAAAAGCAATAAAATATAATCAATTAATTAATTTATTTATTCATTTTAAAAAAAGAGAGGAGGAAAATGCAAGCCCCAGACTTTTTCCTCCTCTTGCACTTTCTCCTGAGTGAGGGGCCATCACAGCCTCTTTTTCTTTCATCTCCAGCCGTGGTTTTGTAAACCTACGTGCATATTTGCCTCGCGCTCTTGTCAGCTCTGATCCTACGTTGTCCACCTCAGACCATGCAGTTCGCATTTTAACAGTCACTTCACCTTCATCCCATCAACACCGGCTGACCTTCTATAGAGAGAGCCTCTGGAGCAGGGGTGGGCAAACTTTTTGACTCGAGGGCCGCCATGGGTTCTTACACTGGACCGGAGGGCCGGAACAAAAGCAGCCTGGCCACGCTGGCACTCTCCTCTTGGGCTGCTGGGGAAGGAGCGGAGGGGAGAGCAAGAGAACCCTCCGCTCTTTCAGCTCCGCGGGGCCGGATAGAACAGCTGAACGGGCCGGATGCGGCCCTCGGGCCATAGTTTGCCCACGGCTGGTCTAGAGACAGATCCACGTGCATCCCCGTGCCTACCTCCCACATGGCCCACCTGCTGGAAGGCCACCATGAATGACACGGTGCCGCAGTAGAAATACATGTGTGAGCACACACCCTGGGAGCAATCCACAGAGGAACGGGAAGGAATGTCAGGTCAACCTAAAGCGAAGTTAATGACACGTTAGCTGAGCTTTGCATTGAGGTCAGGAGTGGCGCAGGAGACATGCCAGGAAGTGAAAGGGATACGGTAAATTAAGCGAGAGTGGCACCGGAGACTCCAGGAAGAGAAAGTGGCCGTGGAGAAGGTTCCAGTGACCCGCAGACGTCCGAGCTGGGCTTGGAGAAGAAGGATGAGGAGGAAGAGTTTCCAATTGTGCAAGAGCAGTGGAGAGAGAGGAGCAGGAAGGACTTCCAGAGTAACTTGTGATGTGGAAGCGTCGGCACTGAGTCATCCACGGCGGTGGGCAGAGGGGTGGTGACAAGGATCCTGAGAAAGTCTAATGCTTGAGGGCAGGAGGAAAAAATAGCCAGATGAGTAAGAAGAGAAAGAAGAAGTTATACAACCAACCACGATGGGAGAGAGTTTTGGGAAGGGGGGGGGGGGGAAATATATTCCCCGGTGAAAACGAGAGAAATTAGATAATGCAAATGAAAAAAGGGGAAGAGATTGAAAATGAAGAAAAGAGGGGATTATTCAGGAAGGAATAGCTCGAAAGGCCACGGAAGGAGAAGAAAGCTAAAGAGATAGACCTTGAATGGAAGGCAGGCTCTTCTACAAGGAGCCAGGCTGTAGTGGCTCCGGGGTTGAGCATCGACCTATGAACCAGGAGGTCAAGGTTCAATTTCTGGTCAGGGCATGTGCCCGGGTTGCAGGCTCGATCCCCAGTGTCGTGTGTGCAGGAGGCAGCTGATCAATGACTCTCTCTCATCACTGATGTTTCTCTCTCTCTCTCCCTTCCTTTCTGACATCAATAATAATTTTTAAAAAGTGAATAGGGAAAGGATGGCATAGGTGGAAAGGGTTTGTAGACAGATGGCGGAGATGTGAGGGTTGGTGGCAGGAGGAAGGAAGGACCACGTGACCGTGCAGGTGGGATGGATTGAATCAGAACGCCTTGCATTTCAGTGCCGGGAGCCTCAGCTGGTACGTGTCATGCATTTGATTCTTTCAACATGGCGACACCCAACCTCTCCTTTCAGGACTGCAACAGACATCTCTCCGGCTGCTGGGCAGGTCGGTCACTGGCACTGCTTGACGAAGTCTCCTTTCCAGGAAGTGCCCTCTGCTGAGACCCACTGGGCCCCAGGTCACACCTACACCCCTTCCTCGGGAGCTTTCAGTCCTGGGAAGGTCCAGCCCTCGCCTCGGTTCTGGACAAGTCTTCGGGGTCGTCCATACCCCACACTCCCCCATGGGTCTCCCAGAGCCACCCATCCCAACACACACACACACACACACACACACACACACACACACACACACCCCTTTCTACCTCTCCCTCTCTCTGCCCAATCTACGGGTCTCCCAGAACTTCCCATCCCAACACACACACACACACACACACACACACACACACACACACACACAAACACACTTCTTCCTATTGCTCCCTCTCTCTGCCCAATTCACGGGTCTCCCAGAGCCTCCCATCCCAACACACACACACACACACACACACACACACACACACACACACGCTTCTCCCTATCTCTCCCTCTCTCTGCCCAATCCTGGTCTCCCTGCCCCCCCAAACCTCCCATCCCCCCCCCAGGCATTCATCCTGAGAGCACTCCCCCCAAATGCTGCAAGCCACAACCCATCTCAGAGCCAGTCTCACTGGGAATCCAACCTGAGAAGGAATCCCTCTCAGCATGCCTTGGGAACATCAGGATTTCATGAATGAACAGCTCTGTGGTGGTAAAAACCTCCTCCCCCCCTCCCACCCCCTCCTCCGCCCTCGTTTCCACGTGGATTAAAACGACTCTCCTAACATTCCCATCCCTTCCTTCCTCCTCCCCAGGGATGCATCTGACTGGGGACTCTGGGAAGAAGTGACTGGGCACTTGGCCCATTCTGAGGTTCCTCTATTTGGGGGTCAAGTCTGCTCCCCGCATGACGAGAGGCCTGCCCTGCGGTCGCGTCCTGTGATTTTTCAGTGTCTGGGGTGGAGCGTTGGCAGTCTCGCTCGTCTGCCGGCCCAAACGCACCTTCTCCAACCCAACTGGCTCTAACAGAAAGCTGCCGGCTTCCTTCCCAACACCTGCCTTATGCATTGCGTCTCTCCCTCCCTTTTTAAAATAATATCTTTATTTTATTTCATTGATCTCAGAGAGGAAGGGAGAGGGAGGGAGAGAGAGAAACGTCAACGATGAGAGAGAATCATTGATTGGCTGCCTCCTGCACGCTCTCTAACTGAGGATGGACCCCACAACCCGGGCATGTGACCTTGACCAGAATCGAACCTGGGACCCCTCAGGCCACAGGCCAACGCTCTATCCACTGAGCCAAACGGTTAGGGCATGTATTGCAATACTCAATTGAGATTCACATTCACAAGAAGGAAAGAGGAGCTATTTTGCTCTGGGAAAGTTTACCCCTACAGCATTTAAAAACAAACAAACGTATTTTATTGACTTACAGAGAGGAAGGGAGAGGGATAGAGAGTTAAAAATATTGATGAGAGAGAATCATCGATCAGCTGCCTCTTGCACAACCCCTACTGGGGATGTGCCTGCAACCAAGGCACATGCCCTTGACCAGAATCGAACCTGGGACCCTTCAGTCCACAGGCTGACCCTCTATCCACTGAGCCAAACTGGTTAGGGCTCTACAAGCACATTCGAATGAGAAAGAAACTCTAGTCTTTGGGGGGTGGGGGAATGGTAAGAAAGCAGCAAGACTGACAAGGGGTGTGAAAAACAAACACGACGCGGAATATAAGACAAAGAAAACTATCAAGGTCTCAACATTTAGCAAATGTTCATGAACTCGAGTCATACATGCAAAGTTCCTGCCCCAGAGGAGGCGTGAGTCATGATGGGAATTTACCCAAGTTCCCAGTCATTAGATTCAAACCATTGTTCTTTATTCTCCAAACCGTTGCCTTAATTCAAAAAAAGATTTATAAAGAACCAAGAGCGCTGGCTCTGGTACAAAGAACTGCAACAGCCTTTTGCTAAAATCAGTTTTACCATTAACTTAATTACATTTTATTACCGAGAGATAAGGATGCTAAATGGACCCACCTATTCAAACCTCTATTGTAGGTTTCCGGAAGTGATGGGGAGGATGGCACTGTTTTAACTAATGCTTATTCTTAAATTACTTGAATTGGACTTTATTTTACCCCAAATTACCCTTCCAGATAATTTTTTCAGGCTTAGTCCCAAATCCAGGATGGCTCTGAGACTTTTTCCACAGCATGAAATCAGGTGAGATTATTTTTTTGTTTTCAGAAGAAGCAGGTTTAAGAAAAGTTTATGTTCGAGCCATTGAATGTTTGAAGTGCCATACTGTACAGATCCCACATTGAATATAATCCTATTTCTCATATCCATTTTTGCTACTTCACAAACCAATCAAATGTAATAAGGTTTCAAGAGCAAGAAAGCATGGATTTGGCTTTTTCTCATCTGTTTGGGTTTCTAAGGCACTGTTAAGTGTTGATGGAATAACTCCATAATTGGTTTGTTGCTTGCCCGTCATTTTGCTTGTCAATAATGCTTTATACAAGTTTCCTTATAAAGCATCCAGATTTCTTGGGGGGGGGGGGGGAGTAGAAGCCATGCAATGTAATTTTTCCTCCTGTTTTCTTTTTCTTTCCTTTCGTAATCCTCACCCAAGGACATGCTTAGAGAGAGGAAAAGGGAGAGAGAGAGAGAGAGAGAGAGAGAGAGAGAGAGAGAGAGAGAGAGGAAGAAGAGAGAGAAAGAGGGAAGGAGGGAGGGAGGGAGAGAGGGAGAGAGAGAGAGAAAGAGCCGAAACTGGTTTGGCTCAGTGGTAGAGCGTTGGTCTATGGACTGAAAGGTCCCAGGTTCAATTCCGGTCAAGGGCATGGACCTTGGTTGCGGGCACATCCCCAGTGGGGGGTGTGCAAGAGGCAGCTGGTCAATGTTTCTCTCTCATCGACGTTTCTAGCTCTCTATCTCTCTCCCTTCCTCTCTGTAAAATATCAATAAAATATTTTAAAACAAAAGAGAGAGAAAGAAAGAGAGAAAGAGAGAGATAAAGAAAGAGGGGGGGAGGGAGAGAGAGAGAAAGAGAGAGAGCAATAAGAAAGAAAGAAAGAAAGAAAGAAAGAAAGAAAGAAAGAAAGAGGGGAGGGAGAGAGAGAGAGAAAGAGAGAGAGCAATAAGAAAGGAAGAAAGAAAGAAAGAAAGAAAGAAAGAAAGAAAGAAAGAAAGGAGGGAGAGAGAGAAGAGAGAGAGAGAAAGAGAGAGAGAGAGCAATAAGAAAGGAAGAAAGAAAGGAAGAAAGAAAGAAAGAAAGAAAGAACGAAAGAAAGAAAGAAAGAAAGAAAGAAAGAAAGAAAGAAAGAAAGAGGGGAGGGAGAGAGAGAAGAGAGAGAAAGAGAGAGCAATAAGAAAGGAAGAAAGAAAGGAAGAAAGAAAGAAAGAAAAAGAAAAAAGAAAGAAAGAAAGAAAGAACGAAAGAAAGAAAGAAAGAAAGAAAGAAAGAAAGAAAGGGGAGGGAGAGAGAGAAGAGAGAGAAAGAGAGAGCAATAAGAAAGGAAGAAAGAAAGGAAGAAAGAAAGAAAGAAAGAAAGAACGAAAGAAAGAAAGAAAGAAAGAAAGAAAGAAAGAAAGAAAGAAAGAAAGAAAGTATTGATCAGCTGGCTGGACCAGGGATCAAAACCCACCGCTGGGCATGTGCCCTGACCAAAACCGGCAGCCTGTTGGCGCACAGGAGGACACTCAACCACTGAGCCACTTTGCTGGGCTATTTCTCACCCTGTATGACGTGACTACAGGGGGCAGGAAGTGGGGAGGACACCAGGCCTCCAAGGTCCCCATCCCCCTGTGACATCATCCCCTGTCCTCTCTGCGATGATGAGGGCCTGAGATGGCAAATCGGCCCCCTCTCCGAGGTGCTGACGGGGTCGCCCTGAGCCGCCAGCCCCCATACCTGGGCCTCTGGTGATCAATGACGCACCATTTGGAGGCGGCTGACTGGGGTTAATGGTGCAAGCTGTGGCTTTGGAACGGAACTCTTCCCTCTGTGAAGCTAATTGGCCCATATGGGGATTAAACTGGTAACAGTGCTCTTATTTGTCAACCCATCCATCCAGCGGTTGAACCTGGTGGCATCCGCGCCATGCCCCCCATTAAGCTGATGCGTGTTCACACCCTACTATCACAACTTTAGAAAGAGGAAGAGATCGTTTTGGTTTTTTTTCTTTAAACTCTACGAGAGATTTATCAACCCGAATCACGGGTAAGAAAACCATTAAAAATGAAATAATAATGTCTCCGGCTGCTAATCACGCGTAAGTGAACCTCCCCACCCCACCCCCAGGCGTGGGAAACAGAACAGGAGGCAGGCTGACTTCCCGTGAAGCACCTTAGTGGATTATGGATTCCAGAATTACTTCCAAAATTGTCAAGACGTGCCTTTAAAATATATTTTATTGATTTTTTACAGAGAGGAAGGGAAAGGAATAGAGTCAGAAACATGGATGAGAGAGAAACATCAACCAGCTGCCTCCTGCACAACTCCCACCAGGGATGTGCCCAAAACCAAGGTACATGCCCTTGATGGGAATCGAACCTGGGACCCTTCAGTCCGCAGGCCGATGTTCTATCCACTGAGCCAAACTGGTTTCAGCAAGAAGTGCCTTTAGAGATCCGCCCACCTCCTGGCCACTCAATGACTGCAGAGGGTTAACCACCACCTCAACTCTCCCCCAAAGCGTCAGGTTTCAAATGGAGACCAGACCTTTCCCCCATGTGGTTTTTCTTTGTTTCTACGCTCATCAAAAGGCTTTTTAAAATCCCGACCCCAGAGAATTTAAAAAAATATATATCTTATTGATTTTTTACAGAGAGGAAAGGAGAGGAATGGAGAGTTAGAAACATCGATGAGAGAGAATCATCAATCAGCTGCCTCTTGCACACCTCCTACTGGGGATGTGCCCACAACCAAGGCACATGCCCTTGACAGGAATCAAACCTGGGACCTTTCAGTCCTCAGACCGACGCTCTATCCACTGAGCCACACTAGTTTCGGCCCCAGAGGATTTTTAAAAACCTATTTACCGCTGAGGTCGGTTTGGCTCAGTGGTAGAGCATCGGTCTGTGGACTGAAAGGTCCCAGGTTCGATTCCGGCCAAGGGCATGTACATTGGTTGCGGGCACATCCCCTGTGGGGGGTGTGCAAGAGGCAGCTGGTCGATGTTTCTCTCTCATCGACATTTCTAGCTCTCTATCTCTCTCCCTTCCTCTCTGTAAAATATCAATAAAATATATTTTAAAAAAACAAAAAACCTATTTACCAATGACATGATGAATACCCTGACGTTGACAAAGAAAAAAAACAAACAAACGCTTCTGGCCACAAAATAAAGGCTCAACCTTCAATACAGACTTATAGTTCTGAGTTTAATTGAGTAGAGTTACAAAGCTCAACAAAACAGCACGTTGAAATTCATGATGTCTTTGTAGATCTTCTCGGATGTTTTTTTTTTTTTTTTTTTTTTTTTTTTGCTCTCAGTTTCCTCGTGATTAACATGATTCTCTTCTCCGATTCAAATAATGGCTACTATCTGACTAATACACACACACACACACACACACACACACACACACAAGCCCCATGTTGTCAATGCAATGAGGCAACGGGAGAGCTTACAGCAGAATGGACACGAACAAGTCAAACGTAGAACACGGAGTAAAATCGGGCGCGTTAACTTAAGAATGGAGACGTTGTTCAACTTGGTTGTCGAAGTGTTTACTCGTGCAAATCCACCTGTCCCAGAAACTGGCACGTCTGCCATTCCATGTATGCTTTGGAGCAGGAGAATCTTTCTCTCTTTCTAGGTTGATTCATAATTCTTACTTAGGAATTTATTCAAAACTTCAGTGTAAACTTTATTAAGTTCCAAATTCGTTTTTGAGTGCAGTTGCTCTGCAGCACATATGGGCATGCATATTCATGAGCATCGCAATTTACAGATAAATGGTTATATTTGTGTCTTATTAAGGAATATTATGTTGCATTATTTTTCCTTTGATGAGTACTTCTTTTTTTCCAGTGACTCACCTTCATTGGTATAGTGTGAAGATGCAGTATTCTTTTTTTTTTTTCCTGGAGATAAACTATTAACTAATTGTGTGACATTGTATGCCTCTTTATTCTTTAGGGCATGGGGATTCGAATTCTGGCTGCCGTGTTATACACGGAGTGGCCAGCTCATGATGATCTCTGAACGCATAATAATCTGGCCACTCAGTGTGTCTGTATCTCCAATGGGTACCAAAAGCATTCTGGACTCTTGCTGGAGATCAATCACCTATTTGCCCTGAGCTTTCTTGTGTTTCCCCGAAAATAAGACATCCTCCAAAAATAAGATCTACTTCATGGGCACATAATACATCCCTTAAAAATAAGACCTAGCGCATCTTTGGGAGCAAGAAATTATCTGAGACACTGTCTTATTTTCAGGGAAACAGGGTATCAGCCAGCGCAAAGGGGAAAACTAATCAGGTGCACAATTTATTGTATCTTTGATATCCAATAAATGCGGTACTCAAGAGAAGTAGACTGAGTGGCCAGATTAGTATGCGTCCAGAGATCATCATAAGCTGGCCACTCAGTGTACTTGTTAGCAGTATGTGATATAAAAGGGTAAAAGACTATAATCCGGTGAGTATTAAATGAGGGAAATCACTAAGAGATTCCCGCGAACAGAGCTTTGGATGAGGGAGAAACTCGATGCAGGGAACCATTACATATTCAGTAGACATCAAGAACTCAAGGGGAGTGTGATATCGCCAAGTACAATTTTAAGATTATTCCTGTTGAACAAAAGAAGAAATGCAGCTGGAGGTCCCTCATGCATTAATTTCTTTAGAGCAATAAGAAATAAGAGGTTTTGAGCCATGTGTCCCAGGGGGCCATGTGTCCCGGGGTGAGCCTTGTCCCCCAAAGGGGTCGGGTGTCCCGGGTGAGCCGTGTGTCCCAGGGGGCCGTGTGCCCTGGGTGAGCCGCGTGTTCCAGGGGGCCGTGTGCCCCGGGTGAGCCGTGTGTCCCAGGGGAAGCAGTGGGACCCAGGAGAAGGAGCGGTGAGAACCAGAGGAGGAGCAGACTCTATTCGTGTGGTCCTGAAATAGTCACCATAAAACAAGCAGACTGCCAAATGAGGAGCGGATTCTATTCATGTGGTCCTGAGATAGTCACCATAAAACAATCAGATTGTCAAATGACAGCGGGGAGGGGAAGGAGACCTGGGGGGAGATAAGAGAACAACCGAAGGACTGGTATGCATGCATGCATATAAGTACAACCAACGAACACAGAACTCTGGGGAGGGAGGGCATGAATGGGAGGTGGGGGGGGGCAATGGTAAGCAATGTACACATATAATACCTTAATAAAATAAACAAACAAACAAACAAACAAACAAATAAATAAGAAATAAGAGGTTTTGGGTTATTAATACATTTTCTAGAAAAGCTTACAAAACAAAACAACAACAAAACTTATATCACGGAGTGGAACGAATGGAGGGATTGAAGACTCGGGATTTGGGTTTGATTCCCGGCTTTGGAATGTGAAGTTGGTCAAAATATGTCCTAAGACCAGTTTTGCCCATTTTTATTTTAAAGTGAGAATGTTTGTTTTCTTGTTTGTTCATAAAATTGTAAGGCTCTTTATATAGTCGGGATACAAATCCTGTGTCAGATTTATGAATCGCAAATGCTTTCTCCCAATTGGTGGCGTTTTATTTCCCTGGTTAGGACTTCCAATATAACACAGAACAGAAGTCGTGAAAGGAGGTGGAGTGGAAATGTTCAGGATTTTATCATTAAGCGAAATGTTAGGTATAGATTTTTAATTGCTGGCCTTTGTAAGGTTGATAAAATTCTCTTTTCTCTTAGTTTGCTAAGAGCAATCATAAATTTATGCTGGATTTTATTAAAAGCCTTTTCTGGATTTATTGGGGGTACTTACTTGGGTTTTTTGTTTTGTTTTGTTTTAATATGGCAAATTGCATCAGTTAATTTTTTTTAATGTTAAACCAACCTTGCATTCCTTGGGTAAATCCCAGTTGGTCATGATTTATTATTTTACATATTGCTGAATTCGATTCGCTAATTTTTAGAAAAGATCTTGTATCTCTGTTCGTAAAGAATCTTCTTGAGTGGCAGTGGGCGTTCTGGCTCTCCATCTGCCTTTCAGATGCACCAGGTCTGGTTGGGGGGGGGGAGGGGTCAGGGCTGTCTCACTATTGCTCCCACACGGCCTCCACTGACGTTGAGTTGGTGGGATTGGGCCTGGTTTCTGATGTGCCTCAGTCAGGTTGGGCTGCCATCATAGCTCAGATTGTGTAGCTAAAAACAACAGAAATTGATTAGCTCACCGTTCTGGAGGCTAGGAGTCCAAGTTCAAGATGTGCCAGGATTTGGATCCTGGTGGTGAGAGCGCTCTTCCTGTTTTACAGATGGCCACCTTCTTGCTATGTCCTCGTGTGGTAGAGAGGAGAGGGGCTAGAAAGAGACAGAAACAGAGATAGAGATACAGATAGAGACAGCGTCAGAGACAGCGTCAGAACCAGAGGTAGAGGTAGAGGTAGAGGTAGATATTGAGATAGAGAGTCCTCTGTGGGTCTCTCTTTTTTTTTTTTTTTTATATATTTTATTGATGTTTTACAGAGAGGAAGGGAGAGAGATAGAGAGCTAGAAACGTTGATGAGAGAGAAACATCGACCAGCTGCCTCTTGCACACCCCCTACCGGGGATATGCCCGCAACCACATGCCCTTGACCGGAATCGAACCTGGGACCTTTCAGTCCACAGACCAACGCTCTACCACTGAGCCAAACCGGTTTTGGCTGTGGGTCTCTTCTTATAAGGACATTAATTACGTATATCATATCGAGGCCCCACCCTTAGGACCTCACTTAATTTTAATTACCTCCTTTTAAACCCTACCTCCAAATACAGTCACATTTGGGGAGAAGGGTATTAGAGCTCAACATGAGAATTTGGGGGGAAGCCGAAACCGGTTTGGCTCAGTGGATAGAGCGTCGGCCTGCGGACTGAAGGGTCCCGGGTTCGATTCCAGTCAAGGGCATGTACCTTGGTTGCGGGCACGTCCCCAGTGGGGGGTGTGCAAGAGGCAGCTGATCGATGTTTCTCTCTCATCAATGTTTCTAACTCTCTATCCCTCTCTCTTCCTCTCTGTGAAAAATCAATAAAAATCTATTTTTTTTAAAAAAAAAAAAGAGAGAATTTGGGGGGGACACGTTCCGGTCCACAGTAGGATGATGGTCATGGAATCCTGCATCTCTGATGGGCCTCCCCTGGTGCTACCCCGGACGGAGAGGGAGGACAGCTCGCTGCTGCTGAGGCGGGTGGCCTCCGTGGACACGCTGTGCCCCGAGGTGCTGGGGAGAGTCACACTTGTGATGCCCCAGGTGATGTAACTCAGGTGTTCCTGCTACGTTGTCATGTGAGAGGCCCTGTGAGGGGTCACGAGGCCATGAGACGTCCGTGGCCTCCAGACGCCCAGAGCGGCTCTGCTGACAGGCAGCAAGAGAACGGGGACCTGGCTCCTGTCACTGTGGGGATGGAATTCTGCCAGCAGCCACCCGAGCCTGGGGCACCCTGAGCCCGCCACCCGCTCGAGGGCAGCCAGGGAGAGCACAGGAGGCCAGGGAGGCTGCACCCAGCTCCTCACCGAGGAGCCGAGGAGACGGGGGGATAATGGGTGGGTGTAGCTTTAAACTGCTAAATGTTGAGGTCATTTGTTGGAGCGCAATTGACAACTAATATGTCACTATGATTTCTTTTCTTATTTTTATTTTATAAAATGTATGCACACTTTTAAATATATATTTATTATATATATTTATATATTTATATATTATTTATTATATATTATTTATATATTATATATTATTTATTATTTTTATTATGTATTAATATTTAACAATAATATTTAATATTGATATTTAATATTATTATTAATATTATATATTATTTATATATATATATAATTGATATTTTACAGAGAGGAAGGGAGAGAGAGAGATAGAGAGCTAGAAACGTCGATGAGAGAGAAACATCGACCAGCTGCCTCCTGCACACCCCCTACCGGGGATATGCCCGCAACCAAGGTACATGCCCTTGACTGGAATCGAACCTGGGACCTTTCAGTCTGCAGACCGACGCTCTACCACTGAGCCAGACCGGTTTCGGCTATGATTTCTTTTTTTTTTTAAATATATTTTTTTATTGATTTCAGAGAGGAAGGGAGAGGGAGAGGGAGAGAGAAACATCAATGATGAGAGAGAACCATCCCTCAGCTGCCTCCTGCACACCCCCTATTGGGGATGGAGCCCGCATGTGCCGTTGATCGGAATCGAGCCTGGGACCCTTTAGCCTGCAGGCTGACGACACTCTGTCCACTGAGCCAAACCGTGTAGGGCTGTCACTCTGAGGTCTAAGTCTTTATACTTATGGTCTCTTCTTACCCCACCCCACTCCCCCATGCATTTATTACTGCAGATCCTGGGAGACTGCCCGACTAGGATGGAGTGGGGTTCTCCTGTTCCATGGAATGCATCTGTGACATAAGTAAGCAGCCAGTGTGGGCATTTGGTGCGAGGCTTCCTGATGGATCTGCAGCGCACGCCCATAGCAACCCAAGGCATGTCTTGTCATCTGCAGTCCGTGGGCTTCCTGCAGAAGGGTGCCTTCTGCCAAACGCTGGAGGAGAAGACACAGGGCAAGACAACTTAATGCTTGGGGAGCTGGTGGCAGATGGGCTGTGGGCTTTCAAGAATGCGCTGGTGTCTTTAAGGTGAGTGACGCCCTTGTGACCACACGTGGAAGGAGGGTTTTTCCATGTGCGCGGCGGAGAGCATAAGCAAGCCATGCGGGACGCTTATGGAAAAGAAGAGAGCGGAGAGGAACGCATCTATGATTAGCACCCACAGGAGGACCTCTGTGCCAAGGGCTTAAAGACAAACACAAAACAAGTTGAAGATGAGAGATGGTGGCTACAGGACGTCTCAGGCTAAGAAACGCGGAAGGTGAGGCCACATCCCTACGGGGCTAATGGTGGCCACGTGGGCGTGGCTGTTCACATCCCACTGAAGGGACGGACATGTGTCCGTCAGCCCTCGCCCATTTCAAAATTCCAAGAGAGGTTCGGTCCTGCTGAAGCCGGTGTGGCTCAGTGGATAGAGCGTCGGCCTGAGGACTGAAGGGTCCCAGGTTCGATTCCGGTCAAGGGCATGTACCTTGGTTGCGGGCACATCCCCAGTAGGAGGTGTGCAAGAGGCAGCTGATGGATGATTCTCTCTCATCGATGTTTCTGAATCTCTATCCCTCTCTCTTCCTCTCTGTAAAAAAAAAAAAAAAAAAAAAAAAAAATCAATAAAATATATTAAAAAAAAAAAGTTTGGTCCAAGATGCAGTCCGATGAGCCGTGTGTCCCAAGGGGGCCGGGTGTCCTGGGAGAGTCGTGTGTCTCAGGGGGCCATGTGCCCTGGGTGAGCTGTGTGTCCCAGGGGACCTTGTGTCCCAGGAGAGCCGTGTGCCCCGGGGGAGACATGTGCCCTGGGAGAGCCGTGTGCCCCAGGGAAGCAGTGGGACCCGGGGGTAGGGGTGGTGTGAACCAGAGGAGGAGCGGATTCTATTCGTGTGGTCCTGAGACAGTCACCATAAAACAAGCAGACTGCCAAATGAGGAGCGGATTCTATTCATGTGGTCCTGAGATAGTCACCATAAAACAAGCAGACTGCCAAATGACAGCGGGGAGGGGAAGGAGACCTGCGGGGAGATAAGAGAACAACCGAGGGACTGGTATGCATGCATATAAGTACAACCAACGAACACAGAACTCTGGGGAGGGAGGGCATGAATGGGAGGTGGGGGGGGCAATGGTAAGCTATGTACACCTATAATACCTTAATAAAAAAAATTATGATAACTAAAAAAAAAAAAAAAAAATGCCAGCCCAAGGCTCATCCTGTTTTCTCCTCCAGGAAGTCTCGGGGAGCTGTCATGTTGCCTCCGCCGCACGCCGCTCCAGGAGGGCCTCGCCAGCTCCCGGGGCTGCCAGACCGTGAAGCCCACTGCTCAGAGCGCTGTCCTTCCTCCCGATCAATCCCGCACTGGCTGCCTCCACCGTCCTCCCTCCCCCGGCCCGCCGCGCCCGCCTTCCCCTTCTATTCCCACCTCCGCCTGTCCGTCCACATGGCCCTGCGCGGCGGGGGCAGCGTTCTCTTCCCGTCTGACATCACCTCTCTCTCTCCTACGGACGCCTCCGGCAAAGCGCACCTCTTCTGGGAAGGCCGTTGTGCGACTGTTTTGCTGACACGTTTCGGCAGCACAGAACCTCCCAACCAGAAGCATCCTTTTTAAAAATATATATAATTTTATTGACTTTTTTTTTTTTTTTTTTACAGAGAGGAAGGGAGAGGGATAGAGAGTTTGAAACATCGATGAGAGAGAAACATCCACCAGCTGCCTCCTGCACACTCCCCACTGGGGATGTGCCCGCAACCAAGGTCCATGCCCTTGACCGGAATCGAACCTGGGACCCTTCAGTCCGCAGGCAGATGACGCTCTACCCACTGAGCAAACCGTCCAGGGCCGGAAGCATTCTTAATCTCCAGGAGGTCCCTGCTGCTCCCCCTTAGACCAGGTCCCCCTGGAGAGCCCACACGAATTTCCACCTCCAGAGGCAGAGACTCAGGCCGTGAGAGCACGTCCTGGGGGCGTCTCTCCTGCCCAGAGAGGTTAGCAGAGGTAACTCTGAGCTGACGGCTTAAGACAGTGCTCCTGGGAACGTGGCCTCCAGGTCTGAAAATGATAAGGCTTCCCTGATACCGTGTTTCCCCCCGAAAATAAGACCTCCTCCGAAAATAAGACCTACTTACAGGTTTCCTTCTGAGTGAAACATAAGGCACATATTATTCATTTCAATCACGTATAGTTTTATACAAATATGTGTCTTTATTGCCACGGCCGTGTCCTCATTAAGGCACAGGACAGCTGTAGCCGGTTCGGCTCAGTGGGTAGAGCTTCGGCCCTCGGACGGAAGGGTCCCGGATGGCAATTCCGGGCAAGGGCACGTGCCTAGGTTGCAGTCTGGAACCCCCCCCTGGTTGGGGTGCGTGTGGGAGGCAACCAATGTATGTTGCTTTCTTCTTTTTTTAAAAAAAATATCTTTTATTGATTTTTTTACAGAGAGGAAGAGAGAGGGATAGAGATTTAGAAACATCGATGAGAGAGAAACATCGACCAGCTGCCTCTCCCACACCCCCCACTGGGGATGTGCCCGCAACCAAGGTACATGCCCTTGACCGGAATCGAACCCAGGACCTTTCAGTCTGCAGGCTGATGCTCTATCTATCCATTGAGCCAAACCGGTTTCGGCAATGTTGCTTTCTTACAGTATATAGACGTTTCTGTTGTCTATCTCCCTCCCTTCCACTCTTCCTAAAAAAAGGAATGAAAAAATATCCTCGGGTGAGGATTTAAAAAAAAAAAATAAAAATTAACAAGACAGTCAGCTGGAGAACCCTAGAGTGAAACTGAAAGAACTAGAAATACCTAGACAACGGTGGTAGCACCTTTACAGTTGAGCTATTTGCAATCGTGAACTGCCCCAGCCCCATTTTCAACAAGAACCACTCGGAGACAGAACTCAAACCACACCTGAATCTCTTTGGAAGTGCCATCACTTCCCCGAGGGTCTGTGGCTTTAAGTGGGATTGGCATTCCAAGGTGTCTGGGCTCGGGTCCTCAGCCGCCCTAGGTAAGAGGTGCCCTGTTATCCTCTCTGACCCCCTGTGCCCATCCGCCCGGCTTGTGTCCCATCCCTGGGCGTCTGCACGGCTGGCTCCGGGACTGGTACCAGCTGTGGCCACCTTCCCAGCACTGGCCACATGCTCTCAGCTTCCACTCCCTCTGCTGCCCCAGTGAGACCCTGAGGCTTTTTATTTTATTTTTATTTTTTTAAAATATATTTTATTGATTTTTTACAGAGAGGAAGAGAGAGGGATAGAGAGTTAGAAACATCGATGAGAGACATTGATCAGCTGCCTCTTGCACACCCCCTACTGGGGATGTGCCCGCAACCAAGGTACATGCCCTCGACCGGAATTGAACCCGGGACCTTTCAGTCCACAGGCCAATGCTCTATCCACTGAGCCAAACAGGTTTCGGCAACCCCGAGGCTTTTTAGCATCTTCCCCTTGGCACCTTAACTTTTCTCCTTAAAAAAAAAAAAAAAAAAAGATTAAAAAATATATAATTTTATTGATTTCAGAGAGGAAGGGAGAGGGAGAGATAGAAACTCAATGATGAGAGAGAATCATGGATCGGCTGCCTCCTGCACGCCCCCCGCTGGGGATCCAGCCCGCAACTCGGGCCTGTGCTCAGACCGGGAATCGAACCGTGACCTCCTGGTTCACAGGTCAATGCTCAGCCATTGAACAACACTGACTGGGCATGAGTCTTTTCCTCAAAGTTGGAACTTACATAAAGACCCAAGAAAACTCAAACAAGCCCATCGTGTGATGGGTATGAATTTACTTTCAAAGAACTTAAATCAGAGAGCGTAGTCTGAAAGGCATTCGAGAAGCAGCAGCTTTTGGACTAAGCGATGTCTTCCTTAAGAACACGGCGTGGCCGAAACCGGTTTGGCTCAGTGGTAGAGCTTCAGTCTGCGGACTGAAGGGTCCGGGTTCGATTCCGGTCAAGGGCATGTACCTTGGTTGCGGGCACATCCCCGGTAGGGGGTGTGCAAGAGGCAGCTGGTTGATGTTTCTCTCTCATCGACGTTTCTAACTCTATCTCTCTCCTTTCCTCTCTGTAAAATATCAATAAAATATATTTAAAAAAAAAAGAACACAGCGTGGAAATATCCACTCTTTCAGTAAACCTTTGCCCTTCCCTCAGCTCTTCCTCGTCCTCCCCAAAATACCCTTAACAAGGCAAAGGGTTTTCTGGGAAGCCCCGCCCTTTCTGAGCCCCCAGGCTGTCTTCCTCTGTCAGCTCTAATCTCACACACACAGCCAGGGGCTGTTCTAAAACAGAAGCAGCCCTTTCCCTCCCAGGCAGTTATTTTTATTTTTATTTTTTTTCCTGAACAGAGATATTCCTCCTTAACTTAGCCTTCCTTGGAGTGGGTAGGGTGGGATCTAGCTGAGCTCTTCTTTTAAGAAATGTTAATGGTTGAAATAGTTTTTCCTAAACTTTCTTTTTTAAATACCCCTTTTCTTGTTTTGATTTTTTTTAAAAATATATATATTTTATTGATTTTTTACAGAGAGGAAGAGAGAGGGATAGAGAATTAGAAACATCGACGAGAGAGAATCATCAATCAGCTGCCTATTGCACAGCCCCTACTGGGGATGTGCCCGCAACTAAGGTACATGCCCTTGACCGGAATCGAACCTGGGACCCTTCAGTCCGCAGGCCGAGGCTCTATTCACGGAGTCAAACTGGTTTTGGCTTGTTTTGATTTTTTAACATTTTATTGACTTCAGAGAGGAAGGAAAAGGGAAAGCGAGAGAGAGAAACATCAACAAAGAGAGAATCATTGATCGGCTGCCTCCTGAGCGCCCCCTACTGGGGATGGAGCCGGCAACCCCGGCATGGACGGGACCAGGAATTGAACCCTGACCTCCTGGTTCATAGGTTGATGCTCAACCAACCACTAAACCACTCCGGCCTGGGCAGTTTTTCTAAACTTTCTACTCTTCTTGAAAATTCACTCGTATTCCAACGCCCTAGCTTCCCAGATCACGTGCTGCCCAGACCACGTGTCTCCGTGGGAAGGCGCCCTGGGGAAAGGACCGAGGAGCAGGTTGCACTGCGCAGTGGGGGGCCAGGGGCTTGTGTTTCCTGCAGAAACGGGAGCGGATGGAAAGCAGAGGCTCAGGGTTGCCTTGTGTCGGGGGATTTGGTTCAGGAGAGGAGAGACTGACGCAGGCACGGTCATTTCTCTCCATTGGACCTCTCGGCACAATAATGCCTTTCTGACTCTCTGCACGGGGAAGGTGGTAGCATTTCGGAGTCTGCAGCACAAAACTTGTCTGCACGTCTTTGTTTGTTTTTTAAAAAATATATTTTATTGATTTCTTACAGAGAGGAAGAGAGAGAGTTAGAAACATCGATGAGAGCCGAAACCGGTTTGGCTCAGTGGTAGAGCGTCGGTCTGCGGACTGAAAGGTCCCGGGTTCGATTCTGGTTAAGAGCATGTACATTGGTTGCGGGCACATCCCCAGTAGGGGGTGTGCAAGAGGCAGCTGGTCGATGTTTCTCTCTCATCGACGTTTCTAGCTCTCTCTCTCTCTCTCCTTTCCTCTCTGTGAAATATCAATAAAATATATTTTTTAAAAAAAGAAAGAAAAAAAAAGAAACATCGATGAGAAACATTAACTAGCTGCCTCCTGCACACCCCCCACTGGGGATGTGTCCACAACCAATGTACATGCCCTTGGCCGGAATCGAACCTGGGACCCTTGAGTCCGCAGACCGATGTGCTATCCACTGAGCCAAACCGGTTTCGGCTGTTTGCACGTTTTCTCCTCTGAGTGGCCTTGAACCGACCCCCGGAGCCAGCCCATGCTGACGTGTCTTCGGCTGCGGGGGGAGAGAGAAGACCGGACTGCAGAGCCACGAGGGCAGTTACAGGAGCCGGAAAGCTGTTGCCCTCCCCTGGCCACAGGTCTAGGACACAGAGGAAGGCTCGCGGAGGTGTGAGTCCCGATGCCTCTCCTCTGGGTGCTGGCGCTGGCACTGGCGCATGAGGGGCGAGGCTCGGGGTGCTGAGCGCTGCTCGTCTCTGGATGGAGGGGGAGCCTCAGCGTTTCCGCCACAAGCTTACCGTGTTTCCCCGAAAATAAGACCTACTTACAGGTTTCCTTCTGAGTGACATATAAGGCATCCCCCCGAAAATAAGGCCCCCAGGCTCCGTCTCAGAATGAAAATTAATTTACCGTAAACTGGTCCCTAGGGCCTCCCCGACTGGCGTCTAGCAACCAGTGATGTCACGCAGAGTCCTGACGTCACTGCTGTGTGAATGGAGAGAAATCAGCGTGGAAACTTTGTGAAACCTAAACTCAAGAAGTTGTGACTTGGGTGAAGAATTCATGGGAGAAAATCACTGACAGTTGCATTGCAAATGCACTGCGAGCAGGCTACCTTGACAAGAAGTACTCATTTAAAGACAGTGCTATGGCTAAACAGGAGAGATTTGGTCCACTGATTCTGAAAGAAGTAGAGTCACAAGAAAATCACCAGGAAATTCAGGAATTGGATTGTTATGATGATGTTCCAGAAGATGGTGACATGATTGTCATTGAATCAATGAGTCAATTCTTGATACTGTAGGATTCACAGTTTGTCTGGTTTGTGTTGACAACTACCGTCCTACCGTACCGTATACAGCTAATAAATGTCCTTTATTTTCATTTAACAATAAATGTGTACCGTATTCTTCTTCATGGAAAAATAAGACATCCCCTGAAAATAAGACCTAGCGTATCTTTGGGAGCAAAAATTAATATAAGATCCTGTCTTATTTTTGGGGAAACAGGGTATTAATAGCAGAGGACTCGGCGAGACGTGTGGGCCGCGGATAGCCCGGGAGGAAATGAGGCCTCTTCCCGCGGGCTGAGGGCTCTCTGTGTCCTGGGGAAACAGATGCATTGGTCAGATTTTTCGAGAGAAACAGCCCGCAGTGGTTTACTACTGGGACAGGGCAGGCCAGGGGTGAGTTTTAGGATAGCCCAGGAAGCCAGCCCCCAGGAGACCCCACGGGAGGCTAACCTGAGGGGCGGTAACGCGTGGGGAATGTGGAATTTGTCGGGGTTGGTCTCTGGTTTGAATTCTCCCAGCCTCCAAAGGACTTGCATGCATGCATGTGAGCATAACCGATGGACACAGACAGGAAGGGGTGAGGGCATGTGCTGGGGGTGGGAGTGGCCGGGGAGGGGTTAAATGGGGGGGGGGGCAGGGGGGAGGAGACATAGGTAATACTCCCAACAATAAAGAATTTAAATAAAGAATTTAAAATAAAATAAAATAAATACATAAATTCTCCTAGCCTCTTAGGAAACATTGCTGACTTCGGACGTATCTTATTCAAAAACCATTCTATTCCAGACGTAAGGGGTCCCCGATGAAAACCAACAGGGAACCAGGCCAACAGGGGGCCAGGCTGGGTGGCAGGGGATGTGGGCGGCACCAGGCCAAGGCCCCTGCCCTGCAGGGCAGCCCGCACACAGAGGCCGACCCGTGGGGGGCTTGAGGCTGGTGAGCGGGTAGGAATGGCCAGCCTCTTGTCCCCTCCCCCCCCCGCCCCTCCCCGGCCACCAGGCTCCCATCACCTGATGGCAGCAGGAAATGGGGTGGGTGGTGGCGGGGGGTGGGACTGGTGAATGGGCAGAATGGTAGACCTCTTGGTCCCTCCCCCTGGCCCGCAGACTGATGGAAAACTGGGAACCTGGGTGGGTGGTGGTGGGCAAAGGGGGGGGGGGATGGCAAAGGCCCTGATCACAGGGTAAGCCCAGGGGCCGTAGCCACACACTATTTCGTGCACCTAGCCTCTAGTCTTTACACAAAATAGATTAGAATTCTTTTCCACTACTTGAAAAAGAGTAGGCAAAACAGTGCAAAACAAAATTCCAAAAATGGAATTTAAAACATGATCAAAGGAGAATAATTATTAGGTGAAGATTAACTCCCTAGGGACCCACTTGGAAAGGGACACTACCCATTTGGGTAGATCAGTCATCTTTCAGCAGATCCTTGCCTCTTTTCTTTTTTTTTTAATACATTTTTATTGATTTCAGAGTGGAAGGGAGAGGGAGAGGGAGAGAGAGAGAGAGAGAGAAACATCAATGATGAGAGAGTATTATTGATCGTATGCCTTCTGCACGCCCCTCTATTGGGGATTGAGCCCGACACCTGAGCATGTGACCTTGACCACAATCGAACCTGGGACCTTCCAGTCCGAAGGCCAACACTCTATCCACTGAGCCAAACCAGCGAGGGCACGATCCTTGCCCCCTAAAGAAAGCTTGACCTCACAGTGGTTCTGACCCTTAAGTGCCAAAGGAGGCAGAACTTCTATGAGCGTATTCCTGGGACTGAGTTTCTCCCTGAGCACTTGTGAGACGCTGGTGAAATACTGAGGAGCAACGTGTCTACCAGCCCAACCCCGGGGAGGACCGGGGCTCCCTGCCTTCCTGGTGCCAAGATCCGAGAAAGGTGCTCCCTCCCGGGCAGATGGCTGGGCAGACTAAAGCATTATTTTGCTGAGCCTCTGAGCATGCTAATTAATTCTTCTATTTACCGGGATTTAGAACGATCTTAAAAAAAAACACAAGACATCCTTTTAAATAAAGGCGAGGTGAACGTCTCAACACGATATCGATTACGATGGTTCTTTCCAGCAGCCGAAGGTTGTCGCTCGCATACAGAATCGCCTGACGCGGCCTGGTGGCTTAATTAAGCTGTTTTGCGGTCTGTATAAAGATTAGCCACCGTGTTTTCGTATCCATGTCCTCCTCGGATTGTGTTTTCCAGCGTGCCAGTTAAAAACGCGGTAAATGGAATTTTACGGCGGATCTCATCTCGCACGGCAGACACAGAACATCATTGACATGGATTGCCGAGAGCGGGAAATGTGTAGGACTGCGCCTTGGGTATTGAGAATTAAAAATTGTACGTTCTGCTTTCGACACAGTTGCCTATTTGTGTTAGCACATGTTACCGAACTCCTGGGTATTCCATCCTTCCTGCCAAACAGGAGACCTGAACGCGCAGACCTCTCTCACGCAGAGCCAGTGAGAATGAACTAAGTGTCTATTTCAAAGGAGACTGAGATCATGTAGTATTTTCACTCCACACAAGATTATAAAAAAAGAAAACAAAGGCTCCAGGTTTTTATGGTATAGAATTCTTTGAATTGATCAGAGGAGTTTTGGGGTGGCTTCTTTCTATATTGGAATTCTGGTATTGGAAGTGTGGAGGGCCCCCCGCGAATGGCCATAGATGACCTTTCATTGTCACCAGCTGAACTCAAGGCGTAGGCAGAGCCACGCCCTGGGAATGCGTTTCCCCCAAATGTGGGAGACACTGATCAGTACAGATTTCTTATCTTTATCCGCGTGCTGGGCATGAGGAACGAATAGGACCTGGACTCACCCAGGTCTTGATATGCAAAGTCCCAGGAAGAAGGGAATGAATAGGACCTGGGCACACCCAAAACTCCTGTGACCTTAAATCCCCTCCGGAAATTGATAAATGCTCTGTGTTGTCTGTGGTGGGTGGTGACCATCAGAGGGACACCCCCAACCCAAGTCCCAGCTTGTCTCCATTTCTGGGTCTGGTCTCATTTTCATTTTCTTTAATTTGATTTCTTCATCCCCAGCCCCTCCACTCAGGAATCTGTCCTTTTCCGCGTGGGTCTCAGAAAAGAGAGGAACAGCCCTCCCCCCCCCCCAAAAGTGGGTTATGTGTCAATGCAACCCGTGTAACTATTCGTGTAGGCCTACAAAGCTAATCTCAAGAGCATCTTTATAATAAGCCAGGCTCTCCGAGTGAATAGGATTCCTTTAGAATAACAAGCACATTTTGAACGATGCAATACTTTGGACAGATTGCTATTTGGAAAAGGAGCGCTATAATCCAAAGACCCCAGATCTGAAATAATTCAGGACGCAATCATTTTTTTTTTAACATATAGCATCAGATGCACATGATAAAGCAGATGAGTGTAAATGAAGTCAAGACACATCCTCTCTTCTTATTTCCCCCTCCCTCCCTCTTTTTTTAAAAATTCTCATGAGCATCTCTCTTTGTTTTTTTGTTTGTTTGTTGTTTTTTAAATCATACTGAAGAAACTTTAATGGCTTGGATATAGGCTCACAATATCCCATGGGAAAACAGGTAATAAACAATATACACAAGATGAAATCAAACCCGTACATCCACTGAGCCAAACCAACCAGGGCTGTAATAAAACATAAATATACAGAAATATATACAGAAACATAAATATATATATGAAACACACACGGACACCAATAGAGATAAATGATCACAGTGGTTATCTGAGGAGTGGGAAGGTTATGCCTGATTTCTATTTTTTTTCTCCTTTCTTATTTCGTATTCCGCTCCTCAAACAGTATGGTTTACATTTGTAGTGACGTAAGAGTTTGTAAGTATAAAACATTGCAAAGATTCTCGCTTTAGAGCGATTAGAAAATAGAGAAAAGCCGAGACCGTTTTTGGCTCAATGGATAGAGCGTCGGTCTGTGGACTGAAGGGTCCCAGGTTCAATTCCGGTCAAGGGCATGTACATTGGTTGCGGGCACATCCCTGGTAGGGGGTGTGCAAGAGGCAGCTGATCGATGATTCTCTCTCATAGATGTTTCTAACTCTCTATTTCTCTCTCTTCCTCTCTGCAAAAAAAATCAATAAAATATATATTTTTTAAAAGAAAATAGAGAAAAGCACAAAAAGAAAAAAAATAGAGCATCTCTCTTTGGGAACAGCAGAGAACCGTTAGAAAATCAGGTTCTTGTGATCTTTTAATCTGGCGATGTGGGAGGGGCGATTAGATGAGGATATCCAAGGTCTAACGGTTCACAGGTCGACACTCAACCCTTGAACCAAGCGGCCGGCGAGTTGTGTTGTCTGATGCTGATCTTTCCTTCCAGCTCTCGGGAGGCGGGGACTACCTTAGTTCTTGTGTTCTCAGAGGCTGGTGCAGATAAGTGTTCGGTAAGTAATTGCTTATGAAGGCTTCTCAGAGAACCGAGTGGAGCTGAGGGGGGCCCACCCCTGGGCCTGGGTACCAAAGGGGGTACAGGGGGTCAGCTGCAAGGTTTTTGCACCAGTCCCGGGGGGGGGAGGGGACGGGAATCACAGAGCAAAGCCTGCCTTCCCATCCTTGCCGGAGACAGACTAGCAGACAGATCTGCGGGTGTGACGCTTGCTCTCCCGGAATTTTATAGCATCTGGCACTGTCTGGGAGACAGGAAAGGTAGCCCTGGAGGAAACGGGGTGTGAGACGAGGTTTGACACATGAGTAAGTCTATCAGGGAGACGAGAGGGCGGGGTTGGGGCCGAGGGGGAGTGGTGGAATCGTGCCTGGGAGAGGTCTCAGCGGAGAGGTCACCGGGGCTGGTGGGTAGAAGCCGGGGCCCCGGGAAGAAAAGGCAGAACCGGAAGTGATGACCCTCTCGACGTGAGCACCTGCAGGTTAGGATGTTGCAGAATCGCCTGCCGCCATGGAGGAGATGGGTCGGAAGAGATGACCGTGTCAGGCTCTGTCAGGTTGTGAGGGATTGAGACTTGCTCACGTCCTGGGGGACTGCTGAAGGGCTTCTCCTGGGGAAAGTGGGGGAGACATGGAACCATGCCAACCCCTGCACAGCCAGAGCCCGTGAGAACCAGAACAGCTCAGATCCTGGTCTGCCCAGGCCCCGTGCTGTCTTGTGGCCCAAGCTCAGAGACTCAGCTGCCCTCTGAGCTTCTCCCTGTGTCTCCGCAACCCAACTGGGAGGGTGTGGTCGACAGCCAGTTTGAATCCAGTGTGAAACCGCCCACCCTTAACCCATTTGGGGGCAGGTCTCTCTGAGGCTGGACCACCTCCTAGGCCTGTGATTGGCTACCTTGGGTCAGATGGTTTCATCAGTGTGGCCATGGTGGTCAAAGCCATAAACTATGTGCGTGAAAGCCATGAGGTAGGCCAAACTACAATGAGATACCACCCTACCCCTGTCAGACGGGCCATTGCCAACAAGAAATTTGCCTGTCGATTCCTCAAAAAATTAAGAATAGCTGGAACCGATTTGGCTCAGTGGATAGAGCGTCAGTGTGAGGACTGAAAGGTCCCAGGTTCGATTCCGGTCAAGGGCATGGACCTTGGTGGCAGGCACATCCCCAGTGGGGGGTGTGCAGGAGGCAGCTGATCGATGATTCTCTCTCATGTCCCCTGGACCCATTATCCTGCGTTTGCTGAGGTTCCGGACAGGCTCTGATACCGGGAGGAAACAAGGACCGGAAATCCACTCGGATCCCTCCAGGGGCTTTAAGGTAGGAAACCTGACTTTGGCAGAAACAGTGATTTTTAAAAATATATATATTTTATTGATTTTTTACAGAGAGGAAGAGAGAGGGATAGAGAGTTAGAAACATCGATGAGAGAGAATCATCGATCAGCTGCCTCCTGCACACCCCCTACTGGCGATGTGCCTGCAACCAAGGTTACATGCCCTTGACCGGAATCGAACCCGGGACCTTTCAGTCCGCAGGCCACAACGCTCTATCCACTGAGCCACACCGGTTTCGGCAGAAACGGTGATTATGATGCACGGCAGCCACTCCCCTGGGCAGAGACTGCCTGAAACGCCCAACGGAAGTGCCGTGTCTGACACATTTACACGAAAACGTGAACTATTATCGCATCGTCACCATCTTAGTTTATTCCATTTACAGGAAACACACCCCTTGTTATACAAATAAATTCTTTTTTTTTTTCCTGTGAAGAAACAATTCATCCTGATTCCTGAGCTTCCAACTCAAATGGTCCAGCCTGGCCCTGGCTGGGTAGTCAGATGGTTAGAGCATCAACCCGAGATGCCAAGGTTGTGGCTTCCGTCCCCAGTCAGGGCACACACAGGAATCCACCAATGAAGGCACAAATACGTGGGACAATTAATTGATCTTTCTTTCTTTCTTTCTTTCTTTCTTTCTTTTTTTAAAAAAATATATTTTATTGATTTTTTACAGCGAGGAAGGGAGAGAGATAGAGAGTTAGAAACATTGATGAGAGTCATCAATCCGCTGCCTCTTGCACACCCCCCACTGGGGATGTGCCCGCAACCAAGGTACATGCCCTTGACCGGAATCGAACCCGGGACCCTTCAGTCTGCAGTCCGACGCTCTATCCACTGAGCCAAACCGGTTTCGGCTCTTTCTTTCAATCAATCAATAAAAGGGCCCAGCTTAGTGGCTATCCGATGATGGCTAGGAGAAGAACAAAAGCACACTTTCCTAACATTTGCTTTCGGGCCGAGCAAAATAGCGGACAGTTGTGATTCTTAGGAACCTACGCGGTGAGACTTCCATCCCGTGACACTCCCAGGGGGAACAGATCTCTCCGGGATGAGCTAAGCTGAGGCAGTCTCTCTGCTGGAGCTGGGATGCAGAGACACTCACCGCGAGTGGAAACAGAAGCGAGCAGACGGATCCCACACGCCTGGCCAAGAGCGGGGACCGAAATCACGGCGGCCTCCTGAGAAACAGAACGGGGGGGACCCCTCCCTCCACCTGTAGCAAATGTCACGTGTCCCCTTCGATAACATCTGAACAGCCTGAGTGGGTTTTATCGAGAGAGGAAACCTGCAGAATTCTCTACTTTACTCCTCTCTCCCTATTTTTCCCCCCTGTGTGCTCTGTAAGTGAATTCATTGTGAGATGATGAGGGAACAGAATTCAAGTGCCAAACCGTTTTCCATCAAAACCCTGAGTGGTCTCAGAGGCGCTCGGCATTGGAGAATAATTATTCCCAGCCTTACGCATAGCGGCTCACATGCTCCAACCGAAAAGTATGATTCTGCGCTCAGAGACCGGAAGTAATTTTGTCTGAATACATCTTTGTGGTCATACTTACTCAAGGTTGAGAGGACTGGACTGTTACTAAACACGGGGCCCAGTGACCGGTGTCAGAACAGTGGTTGGCAAACTCATTAGCCAGCAGAGCCAAATATCCACAGGACAACGATTGAAAATTTCTCTGGAGAGCCGAAAACCGACTTCTGTGCATGGGCCATGAAGTTTCAATTGCACTGTACGTGCGTGCCCGCACGTGGTATTTTTGTGGAAGAGCCACACTCAAGGGGCCAAAGAGCCGCATGTGGCTCTCAAGCCGCGGTTTGCTGACCACTGGTTTAGGGGAAGTTCCCTTCTTTGTAACGAAAGGAAATCTAAGGGCAATGGAATGATTTGTTCAATAAACTGAATGACTACATATATTTGCAGACTCTTGTAGACGGTTGTTTATTCTCTGATTTTTATAGTTATCCTGTTTCCCACCCCACCCCCCAAAGGGAAGATAACCCTTTTGTAAAAAATAAAATTTTTGTGGCCAGCCGGTGTGGCTCAATGGTTAAAGCACCAACCTATGAACCAGGAGGTCACGATTCAAGTCCCAGTCAGAGCATATGCCCGAATGCAAGAGGCAGCCAGCCAATGATTCTCGCTCACATTGATGTTTCTTTCTCTCCCTCTTTCTTCCTCTTTGAAAGCAATAACATTATTTTTAAGTAAATAAATAAATAAAAATGTTTGTGATCGTTGATTTTTTTTTTTTTAATTTTGGGAGGAAATTGATGCCCTACCCTGGGAACTACTGACCCAGCCCAAACCTCTGTCTGGCATTTGAATCCCCTCCTCAGTTCTTCAGTCACCGTTTCCCCTTCGCCTTTGCCCAATCGCTGTCTGAAACGGAATAAGGCCCTTTCCCGGAGAACAGGCATCAGGAGAGACCGTTCTGGGAACGCTCTGGAAGCCTCTGGAACTCTCACCATTGGGTTCGTATCTCTCTAGAAACCCCACTCATGGCCCTGCTCCACTTGAGGTGCCTTGCGGGGGGGGAGGGGGGGGGCTAATCAGAACTGTGTAAAGTTGCTTTGTTTCCAGTGGAATGTTTTAGATCATTTGAATGATCCTCTTTATGTACTTGATGGCCAAGGATATTGTTAACATGAAAAGAGGTTTGTCGAGGTGAGTTACCTCCAGCTTCCACTAATGATTTATCGTTTACATTCATCAGTGAAATGAAAGGCCAGGAGGAAAACACTGAAGCACATGGTGAATATATTATAATAGTACTAGAGGCCCAGTGCACGAAATTCGTGCACGGGGTGTGTCCCTCAGCCCGGCCTGCACCCTCTCCAATCTGGGATCCTGAGAGGGATATCCGGCTGCCCCTCTCGGCCCGATCCTATCAGTGACAATGTGAAGGGGCCATCCTCTGAGTGATGATCCTTAATCCTGACAGCTGGTACATCTCTCTGCCATTGTATTAAATTCTCATCATAGCCGAAACCGGTTTGGCTCAGTGGTAGAGCATCAGTCTGCGGACTGAAAGGTCCTGGGTTCGATTCCGGTCAAGGGCATGTACCTTGGTTGTGGGCACATCCCCAGTAGGGGCTGTGCAAGAGGCAGCTGGTCGATGTTTCTCTCTCATCGACGTTTCTAGCTCTCTATCTCTCTCCCTTCCTCTCTGTAAGATATCAATAAAATATATTAAAAAAAAATTCTCATCATAGTTCCCAATCCCTTACATGGTAGGGTATGTTGCAGTTTACAAAGCTGGTTCCCATCATAGTGCCATGTAATCCTGCGATAGTCTCGTGACATACCGCGTTTCCCCGAAAATAAGATATCCTCCGAAAATAAGACCTACTCACAGGTTTCCTTCTGCGTGACATATAAGGCATCCCCCCTAAAATAAGGCCCCCAGGCTCTGTCTCAGAATGAAAATTAATTTACCGTAAACTGGTCGCTAGGGCCGCCCCCACTGGCGTCTAGCAACCAGTGACGTGATGCGGAGTCCTGATGTCACTGCTGTGTGAATGGAGAGAGATCAGCGTGGAAACCTTGTGAAACCTAAACTGCAAGAAGCTGTGACTTGGGTGAAGAATTCATGGGAGAAAATCACTGACAGTTGCATTGCAAATGCACTGTGAGCAGGCTACCTTGACAAGAAGTACTCATTTAAAGACAGGGCTATTACTAAACATGAGAGATTTGGTCCACTGACTCTGAAAGAAATGGAGTCACAAGAAATTCACCAGGAAATTCAGGAATTGGATTGTTATGATGATGTTCCAGAAGATGGTGACATGATTGTCATTGAATCAATGAGTCAATTCTTGATACTGTAGGATTCACAGTTTGTCTGGTTTGTGTTGACAACTACCGTACTACCATACTGTATACAGGTAATAAATTTCCCTTATTTTCATTTAACAATAAATGTGTACTGTATTCTTCTTCATGGAAAAATAAGACATCCCCTGAAAATAAGACCTAATGCATCTTTGGGAGCAAACATTAATATAAGACACTGTCTTATTTTGGGGGAAACAGGGTAGATAGGGCAGGGTTTTCCCCTTTAGAGATGGAAAACTAGAGCTCAAAATATTAAGTCACTTGCTGAAGGCCTAGCAACATGTAAGTAACAGGGCCAGGGTTTAATCCTAGATCCTCTGATTCTACGTCCACAGCCTCCCCACAAAACCAGGAAAACCCTTATATCCTTGCATCTGGGTACAAGCATGAACCCTTTCCTCTTATCTTCAAATTTGCTAACATCTGATGTTAAATCCAAAGAGAAGGTACACCGAAGACATGACGGATGGCGAATCTCTGGTAAACAGACTTTGAGATCCATTTGTTCTGTCTACATAGAGGCAAACAAACAGCGAGCGTGGCCTTCTACTGCTGTGTGTACCAGTGAGGCCTCGGTAAATATGGATGATAGACTTCTGTGGCAAAGTTAGCAACTAAGAAGTCATGATACTTCTCACTTGGTACAAATCCCAAGGCACCTCAGTAAAAACTCGAGATATTTATATCTACCTCTATCATCTCTATCTCTATCATCTCTATCTCTATCTCTATCTCTATCTCTATCTCTATCTCTATCTCTATCTCTATCTCTATCTCTATCATCTATATCTGTATCTGTTTCTATATCTATATATCTATATATCTACATATCTACATATCTATATATCTACATATCTATATATCTATATATCTATATCTACATATCCATATATCCATATATCCATATATCTATATATCTATATATCCATATATCCATATATCCATATATCTATATATCTATATATCTATATATCTATATATCTACATATCTACATATCTATATATCTTTATTTAATCACCTATATCTGTATCTGTTTCTATATCTATATCTTTATCTATATCTATATACCTATACCTATACCTATATCTATCTAATCACCAATATCTATATCTGTTTCTCTATCTCTATCTCTAATCTATATATCTATATCTATGCAAAAGTAGGTGTACAGTATATTCTTGTATTACTTAGTAATTATTATATTATTTATTCATCATATTTATCTTTTTCCATACAAACTACTAGAACCCTACTTTTGCCAACCCCTGTCCATTCGGCACCTAGAATTCCTCCCAACCCAGCTTGTGGTTTTGAGCCTTTGTTTCACGTTTTTCTCTCACAAGACAGGACCGTCGCAGCAATTGGGATCCCGTGGGCAGAAACCCGCCGTTTGCTGCGATGGCAGAGTCCAGCAGGCCTAAGTCAGAACCCGTACGACCGGAGCTCAGTTCCGTCCATGTATTTACGCTAGCTAAGCGCCTGTGGTCTCTGTAACTCCTGGCCGGGGACTGCGAGTCTAAGGGCAGGGTGACCATTTCTGCGAAGGACCACGGCTCTTTGTCGTCCAACATCCAACACTACTGAACAGACCCCTAGGAGCTATAGATCCAGTCAGAGGAGAGCGTTACCTGCCGGTCCTCACACGCCAGCTACGTTCAACAGTTCCTCAAGGACAAGAGAGGATGCAGAGCTGGCTTCCTGTCAAGAAGCAAACTCCACACAGACGAGAGAGAGAGAAAAAAACAAAAGCAAGAACAGGACTTCTCGATGAAAGAGCCCTTGTGAGTGGACTGAAGCCGCCGCCACAAATAGGACAGCGGAAGGAGCGCTGGGAGGGGAGGGGGGGCAGAGAGGAGAGCGAGGCAAGGTCAACGAAGGATGATATCAATAGAACATCTCCAAATAGCACAGAATGCAGCAAGAAGGAGCAGCAGATGTCAGCCCAGCCCAGTGTCAACCCCTGCAGAGCTGCGCGGAAAGACTTGGAAGGAAGCAGCATTACTGCGGTTGGTATCGGGAGTGAAGGGAGAGCAGATGATACCTGCCTCCCCGTGCAATGAAAACCCAGTGTCTTGCCACTGGCCGCCACCTCCTCTCCCTTCCGGCAGGGGGGCCCCTCTGGCTGTGTGTGTGTGTGTGTGTGTGTGTGTGTGTGTGTGATGGCTCGACGCCCCTCCTGTCCTTTTGATCCCCTTTCTTCCTCCAGACGCCCGGGCTGCCAGCGCTCCCTCTGATGCTCACCCCACTGGCTGCGTCTTGCCTGTGCCACCAGGTACCCCCGCTTCCAGATGCTTAGCCTGGCCCCAGCCACGCTCCCGGGGCCGATGATGCATAACCAGGCCGGTATGTGTGCCGCAGCCCTCGGAAAGTTCCCATCGTGAGCTCAGTGGAGGGGAGCCAACCCCGGAGAAGGAAGTCTGTTGCTCAGAGCTCACCTCCCTCCGTGTCCGTGAATGGATGTGGGTGGGTGGGTGGGTGGGTGGGTGGTGGGGGGGGAAACTTCGCTTCTTAAGAGCTGCCTGCGCGTCGTAATTATTCCATTTTTCATCTGCTCGCAGATGGCTTTGCCCTGAGTGTTTAAAGATCCGAGGGCCAATATCAGACGATGCTACCTTTGCTCTGGCACCTCCATTTACCATTTCCAACGTTGGCTTTTTCAGAACCTTGGAGAGCAGCTTGCTCAGCCCTCCATCAACCGCGGGAGGCAGTGCAAGAGGAGGCTGATTTCTCCTGTAAAAAAAAAAAAAAAAGTATGAAATGAGAAATAATGGGATAAGTTGACAGTGGAACTCCTGGATTTTGTAACAGAAGTGCCTTGTGCAGTAACCTACTTTTACAGCTCACGTTTCTGTTGTATAGCGATGCCTAGTTCTAAAGGGGGGAGGGTTGGAGTCAATAGAACGTGGGTTCAAAGCCAGGTTCTGCCGACTCCTAGTTGCCTCAGGCAATCTCCCTAAGCCTCGCTCTTCCCATCTGTAAAATGGGTCCACCAATAGAACAGTGTTTCCCCGAAAATAAGACCTACTTACAGGTTTCCTTCTGAGTGAAATATAAGGCATCCCCCCACCCCGAAAATAAGGCCCCCAGGCTCGGTCTCAGAATGAAAATTAATTTACCGTAAACTGGTCTCTAGGGCCGCCACAACTGGCATCTAGCAACCAGTGACGTCACGCGGAGTCCTGACGTCACTGCTGTGCGAATGGAGAGAAACCAGCGTGGAAACTTTGGGAAACCTAAACTGCAGGAAGTTGTGACTTGGGTGAAGAATTCATGGGAGAAAATCACTGACAGTTGCATTGCAAATGCACTACAAGCAGGCTACCTGGTCAAGAAGTACTCATTTAAAGACAGTGCTATTACTAACCATATGAGAGATTTGGTCCACTGATTCTGAAAGAATTGGAGTCCCAAGAAATTCACCAGGAAATTCAGGAACTGGATTGTGATGATGATGTTCCAGAAGATGATGACGTGATTGTCATTGAATAAATGAGTAAATTGTTTTTTAAAAATATATATTTTATTGATTTTTTACAGAGAGGAAGGGAGAGAGACAGAGAGCCAGAAACATCGATGAGAGAGAAACATCGACCAGCCGCCTCCTGCACACCCCCCACCAGGGATGTGCCCACAACCAATGTACATGCCCTTGACCGGAATCGAATCCGGGACCTTCCAGTCCGCAGACCGACGCTCTACCACTGAGCCAAACCGGTTTTGGCATGAGTAAATTCTTGATACTGTAGGACTCACAGTTTGTCTGGTTTGTGTTGACAACTACCATACTACCTTACCGTATTTTGCATGTGTAGGACCTTACCAGCTAGCCATAACTTGTAATGATTTTTGAGGACCCTTATACCGAAGGATTCTATATCAGTGTATATGTATTTCATTTAACAATAAATGGGTACCTTATTCTCCTTCATGGAGAAATAAGATATCCCCTGGAAATAAGACCTAGCGCATCTTTGGGAGCAAAAATTAATATAAGACACTGTCTTATTTTCGGGGAGACAGGGTAGCAGCTTCGCAGGGTCCTTCTGACGATGACACGGGACAATGCACAAGACACCGTGCGCACGTGGCAGGCACTTGCTGCTCTCTCCACCCTTCCGAGTGAGCTGGTTCTGACCTGGCGGACGACAGCTGTGGCGGCCAGCTTGGGCTCTCGGGGGAGCTCTCTCCCGGGACAGCGACATCCTCAGGAGGGAAGGAGGGAGGGAGCCCAGGTGCACCCGTGTCAGTCCCATGTTCTGGAGTAGGCGCTCCGAGTTTAACTCATCGATCACCCAGTGCCTTCCGTTCGGTCTGGTTCACACCTGCTCGCCCGCGGTGTTATCAGCTGCTGGTGGTGTTTTCTTGCTTTTCCTTGTGCCCGTTCCAGAGAGGACTCGGCCATACATGCGTTTGTTCCTTCTGTATCTATGTATTGGACATCTATTTAGTGTCAGTATAGTGCTGGAGATATGGTCGTTTCGGTAGCCCTTCTGGAAATTCTAAACACAGTCTATCATCCTTTTAACATTTACTTTTTGTTTCTGCTAAAACCAGTTAATCAGAACCAAAGGACACAGACAATTGGGGGGTGAGGGCATGAGTTGGGGGAGGTTGGAGGTAATGGAGAAATAAGGACACATATGTAATACCTTAATCAAGAAAAAAATGAAAATAATAAAACCAGTTAATTTCAGTTATTGTAGCTAAGAATCTGTTTTTAAAATATATTTTATTGATCTTTTTACAGAGAGGAAGGGAGAGGGACAGAGAGTTAGAAACATCGATGAGAGAGGAACATCGATCAGCTGCCTCCTGCACACCCCGTACAGGGGGACGTGTGCCCACAACCAAGGGACATGCCCTTGACTGGAATCACACCTGGGACCTTTCAGTCCGCAGGCCAACGCTCAATCCACTGAGCCAAATCTTTTTTTTTTTTTTTAATATATTTTATTGATTTTCCACAGCGAGGAAGAGAGAGGGACAGAGAGTCAGAAACATCAATGAGAGAGAATCATCGATCAGCTGCCTCCTGCACACCCCCCACTGGGGATGTGCCCACAACCAAGGTACATGCCCCCTACCGGAATCGAACCCGGGACCCTTGAGTCCGCAGGCCAATGCTCTATCCACTGAGCCAAACCGATCTCAGCCACTGAGCCAAATCTTGACCTCCTCACCAGAGAGTCAAATCCAGTTTCATATTTGAAATCTCGGTGACTGTAGACAAGTCATGTATCATATTCTCTATAAGCCTCAAGCATCTTATCTATAAACTGGAAATGACAGCAGGTAAAAGAATATCCATAAAGCGCTTACCATGTCATACCTAGACCGTAGATGCACAATATATGTTAGCTCCTACTAACATTTGGAAAGAGTAAGTTAGAATCTCATAAAGACGGCAAAACTGGTGAGTGAAGCTCTTGACTGTAACACAGGCTACTGAAGCATGAAAGAAAATGACTGTATTTATTTTAAATTATTTCAGTGACTGGGAATATGACTCACCTATAAGGAGGCGGGCAAGCTTTGGGCCAGAAATCTGTAATTTCTTTCTGTGTTCCAATGAGGCTTTCAGATAACAATGGTTTTTTTTTTTAAAAAAATCTCAAGTAAAGAATATATCAAAATGATTGAATTTTTAAATTTCAAAATGGTTGAACTTTCAAATTTGAACTTGGTATTTTAGCAACACATATACACTGATATAGAATCCTTCGGTATAAGGGCCCTCAAAAATCATTACAAGTTATGGCTAGCTGGTAAGGTCCTACACTTGCAAAATTCATATTCACCTCTCCTGCTTGCAAATGCCTTCATTTATAATTCTCACAATATTCCACCAAGGAATTCAGTGCCCAACCTTGCATCCTAACTATCTTTTTACTTATGCCTTTATTTTCAAGAGTGTGTGTGTCAGGTCCAATAGCTCACAAAACCAGTGGGCTTTGTACTGTTTATGTCTAAAATCAGATTGGACCAACAGTAGGAATAAATAAATGAAATAAAATCAGATCAGGCCAAAGGTTAGTCTTTTGGAGTTATTTCTTCACGAGGATCATAAAGACATAGAGATAGAACTAATATGACAATCTTTCACTTGAAATCAACATCCTTCAATACTGTTTTTAAAAAAATTCCAGCCGAAACCGGTTTGGCTCAGTGGTAGAGCGTTGGTCTGCGGACTGAAAGGTCCCGGGTTCGATTCTGGTCAAGGGCATGTGCATTGGTTGCGGGCACATCCCCAGTAGGGGGTGTGCAAGAGGCAGCTGGTTGATGATTCTCTCTCATCGACGTTTCTAGCTTTCTATCTCTCTCCCTTCCTCTCTGTAAAATATCAATAAAATATATATTTTTTTAAATTTCCAAATTTCTGTGCCAATGACTGCTTTATAGTTTTACATGGCTGTTTTTTTTTTCCCCTATTGTTTTATGCTACGTGCCATAAATTGTGCTTAAGTTAAGGTGACCAGATCTTCCCGCTTTTGGTGGGACAGTCCAGATTTGTAACAATTTTTCCCTCCTGCATCCTGCAGCGTTTAAAAGAAGTCACAATTTTTGGAAAGATTGTTCTGGTCACCTTAGCTTAAGTATTCATTATCCAAATAGTTCTGAAATTCTACAAATGCCCTGACTTTAGGCAAAGTAACAGAAGTGCTAATTGCCCTGGTAGCATTCAGAGAGCCAGCATTCTTAGTGGGCATCCGCTAAGCCTTAACAAGCCAACCTCCTCTCCATAACTAGTCACCACACCAAACGAGCTTGATTAGTAAGAGCCCTGAGATGCATAAACAAAACTCGGAGCATGAAGACAGAAACAGGTGCGAGAGTGGGCTGTTTGGAACGAGCGTCTTAGCCTACTACCCAGGGAGAGATATTTCTAACAGACAAGACAACTTATTTTTTTAGGACAGGGAGATGGAGCGGTAGCAACAAACCTACGTGAAGAAGTGAAATGGCAAGTGGTTAAAAAAAGAACCTTTGAGGATAGACTCACAAAAACTATGAAGTAAGTTCCCAGCGAAAAGGGTTTCCATTTAACTAAGGGACTTGTCTTGAGGGTTTGGTCCATAAGAAACAGCCTTCTAAACTCAACATTTGTTTTGGATTGTTTTTAAGAAAACCTATTATCATGGGAACAAACAAACAAAACAGGCTGCAGGTCAACATTGTGTGGGAATCACTGCAATGGGGCTTATAGGTTTTACCTCTGGGCATCAACCAACTACCTGGTACCTCAGTGAACAGAATGTGTTTGTGAGTCACTTTGGTATAGTTAGGGGATAGACCAGGGGTGGGCAAACTTTTTGACTCGAGGGCCACCATGGGTTCTTAAACTGGACCGGAGGGCCGGAAAAAAAGCAACCTGACCATGCTGGCACTCTCATCTTGGGCTGCTGGTGAAGGAGTGGAGGGGAGAGCAAGAGAACCCTCCACTCTTTCGGCTCCGTGGGCCTGATAGAACAGCCGAACAGGCCGGATGCAGCCCGCGGGCCGTAGTTTGCCCACTGCTGAGTTAGACTATCACTTTATTTCTTTATTTTTTAAATATCTTTTTATTTTTATTGATTTTTAGAGAGGGAGGAAAAGGAATAAGAGGTGGAAACATCCATAAGGAACATCCATCAGCTGCCTCCTGCACTCCCCCTACTGGGGATCAGGCCCACAACCCAGCGTGCGCCCTGGCTAGGAATGGAACCAGTGAACTCTTGGTTCATGGGTAGAGATGCTCAACCACTGAGCCATATCAGCTGGACTATCACTTCATTTCTTAGCTTTATTTGAAACCATAATTTTTATTACAATTGCTAGTGGAAGATCGCCTAAATGTAGGAACTGGGTCTGTGTGTTAACTCTAGCGATTGGTTCTCATTATCCTGAAATTCTCAAAAAAAAAAAGGGACAATTTTTTCAAAGCGTGAAGCCACTGGTTTGAAAGACCACGTTTCCTATTTCATTAGCACGGTCATGTCTTTTAATACTCTCATCACCGGAGAAGAAGGCAGTTACACTTTCATTTTCTGCTTCTAAGAAAAGTTTCCATTCCCCACTCTCCTTTCTCAATCTTTCTTGTCTCTTGATCTTCTCTGTTCCTCTTATGTTGAGATTTCCTTTATTCAGGTGCTATCTCTTTTACACCAGCGCCCCCATTTCTCCCCTTCATTCCTGTTATTTGACTTATTTTAGGAGTGTGGTTTGAAAAATACCCACTCCCTTCAGACCAAATGCCTTTCTTTAAACACGAGAAACTTCTTCAGGGTAGCGATCTGTCAAAATAGCACGCGGGAGGTAAAGTCAGCACAGCTGCTATTTATCAATGAGAGCTGCGTGTCGACTTGTGTAGAAAGATTTGAAAATTACCCCTCAGGAACAGTGGGAGTCTACGCTGAATGCAGATATGAATCCATGTCAGCATGATTACTGGGGAGAGGATTCATTCAAATGCTATGCTTGGCAAGACAGAAAGGGAAAAAAAAATATGGCATAAAGAAATACTTGGTAAATTCTCCTTGTTTGTAACAGCCTATTCTGTGAAGTGTGTAGATTTTTTTTTAAAAAAAGAAGACTTCATTACGTATGACATGAAATATCAAAAACGAGACAAAATGGGAGCTCTGTCAGCATCGGTGCAACTCTCAAGTGCTTACTTATTTATTTATTTTATTTTATTTTTGTTCATCTTCACCTGAGGATATTTTCTCATTGATTTTTAGGGGGTGGAAGGGAGGGGGGAGAGACAGAGACACACGCACATCAATTTGTTACCTCCCTCAAGAGCCTGTATCAGGGCCGGGATCGAGCCTGCAACCAAGGTACATGCCCTTGACTGGACTCAACCCGGGGACCCTTTAGTCCACAGGCCAATGCTCTATCCACTGAGCCACTCTGGCTGGGCCAGTGTTTGCTTTTTTTTTTTTTTTTTTTTTTTAAAGGGGACTTGCTATAGTAGCAAAGGAAGTGACACTGTAGAGAGAGCTGGTTGTGTGTTGAATCCTCTTCGCCTGTTCTAGCCCATGGTTCTCACTGTCTGCAATGTAGACACCGTTATCCTCATTAACAGCTGAGGATACTGTGGCTCAGACGCCTGGAAGAAATTGCCAACGTGAAAACCCGGGGAGAAAAGGAACGGGGACTTGAAGGCAGGACCACACCTCCCTCCAAAGTCCACCCTCTTTCTGGCCGGCATTTATATCTAATCTTGCCCACAGGCATTTATATCTAATCTTGCCCACAGGCATTTATATCTAACACTGCCCACAGGCAATTATATCTAATCTGTGCATGCAGTGTCCTCTTGTGTGACTTCCGTTCCATCCCAGCTCCGTTTGTGTCCTCAGGAGGAAGCCTTCGTCAGGCCCACCTCAGTCATCTCCACACGGGTCCTACTGTGAGAAAGTGAAGACTCAGTGGGGAAAGCAGCTGAGCGCTCCCCACGGGACCACGCTGAGGGATGAACTTCAACTATTTTAATTTATCTTCCAAGTAGCCAAGGACTCAGTTGACTAAGCAAGTATTCATTCAATACATACACTGAGTGGACAGATTATTATGATCTCTGAATGTATAATAATCTGGCCACTCTGTGTGTGTGTGTGTGTGTGTGTGTATTTTACCTAATAATAGACAAACATGTACATTGATGGTACCTTAACAGCCAATCAGAGTGAATATGCAAATTAGAAGGCCAAAGATGGCGGCTGCCCACCTAACTGCTCCAAGCACAGAATGGCCAGGTGGGGCAGGATGCCTGATATGAGAGAGAGAGGGTGGGGGTGAAGGGATCTACAGGAGCAGAGTGCCGCAGCAAAGACAAGATTGCAGACCCCGGAGTCTGCAGTGAAGACAAGATGGCAGACTCCAGCCTGAGTCTGCAGCAAAGATGAAGAAGGCAGGTGCTGAAGGAAAACCAGTGCTGGAAGTCAAAGGAAGGAAGGTCTATTGCATGAACCTCTTTGTGCAATGGGCCTCTAGTATATATAAGGCCCGGTGCATGAATTCATGCATGGGTGGGGTCCAGCCAGCCTGGCCAGGGGAAGGGGACACGGGCCTGCCTGCTGGTTGACCTCCTGGTGGAGGGGACAATTTGCATATTAGCCTTTTATTACATAGGATTATCATATAGGGTATACACTGAGTGGCTAGATTATTGTGCATTCAGAGGTCATCATCATTTGGCCACTCCGTGTATGTATTTTGGTGCGTTATGTGGCCCCTTTGCAGGCTCTGGGGATACAGAAGTCCCCAGGACAGACAAGATCCTTCCCCTCACCCAGCTTGTGTTAGGGAAACGGACAAGAAGCCAGCACATGGCAGCACGAGGTACTGTCACGACATTCCAGCCGGGGCTGGAGGAAAAGGCGGTAACAGCAGGTGGGACTGGAGATGCAAACAGAGGTCACTCGGGTGCCAGGCCCCGAGGAGAGAGAAGGGGAGGAAGAGGCGTGCCAGGCTGAGTGATGGCTGAGGCCGCATGCCAGCGGGTCACCGAAGAGGGGCGCCTGGTGATGGGGGGTTGAGAGGAAGGGAGGAATGGACTCCTTGGTTTGGGGGTAAGCGACTGAGTGGATGGATGGGAGAGCCACCTACTGAGATGGGGGTGACCAAGGGGAGCCACAGGTTTGGGGAGAAAGATTAACAGCTGTGCTTGGATGTATGAACTTCAAGATACTTATTAGCTGAAACCGGTTTGGCTCAGTGGATAGAGCGTCGACCTGCAGACTGAAAGGTCCCGGGTTCGATTCCGGTCAAGGGCATGTACCTTGGCTGCGGGCACATCCCTAGTAGGGGGTGTGCAGGAGGTAGCTGATTGATGATTCTCTCTCATCGATGTTTCTAACTCTTTATCCCTCTCTTCCTCTCTGTAAAAAAAAATCAATAAAAATATATATTAAAAAAAAGATACTTATTAGACCTTCAATGAGAGGTGATGGGGCATTTAGCACTATAAGCCTGGAGCTTGAAGGAGGGGTTGATATTACATATAGTTAAAAAAAAAAAAGTTCTTAGCCTGACGGGTGTGGCTCAGTGGTTGAGCGTTGACCTGTGAACCAGGAGGTCACAGGTTGATTCCTGGCCAGGGCACATGCCCAGGTTGCAGGCTCTATCTCCAGTGGGGAACATGCAAATGTTCAGGAAAGAGCAGTAGGCTTGTGGGCTATAGAGAGCTGTCATTAAGCACATGGTCAGAGAGAGAGAGAGAGAAAGAGAGAGAGAGAAGCAATATGGTCTCAGAAGGCCGTCTTCTGTGGCTCTGTCACTTTTTTTTACTATGTGATCTGGCGAATGTTATTTAATGTCTATTAGCCTCATTTCCTTATCATTAACATCAGGATAATAATTGTACCTACCACATAGAGTTGTAGTCAGAATTAAAACAGTTCACACAAATAAAAAGTTAAAATTTTGCCCCAGTGGCCTGGCTCAGTGGTTGAGCATTGAATCAGGAGGTCACGGGTTCAATTCCCGGTCAGGGCACATGCCCAGGTTGTGGGCTCCATCCCCAGGGTGGGGCGTGCAGGAGGCAGCTCATCAATGATTCTCTCATTATTGATGTTTCTCTCTCTCTCTCTGACTCTCTGAAATCCATAAAAATATATATATTTAACAAGAGGCATACTAGTACGCCTTCATAAAAGAGAGTTTAAAATTATGCCTGAGATCAACTGAGCGCTCACTGAGTACTGACCTCTCTTTAATACTAGGGTTAGAGCAGTGGTTATGGGAAGAAGTGCACCATTTCAGAGGACACAGGCTCGGTAGCATTGCCAAGTCTCGGAGGCTAATTTGATAGACGTGATGGAGAGGGAGGACTCAAGGCTGATCTGTTCGCTTGTGTCACCTAGGTGACCGTGGCGCCATTTTCCATCGAGGAGAACAGCGGAAGGACAGGTCTGTGGTCGGGGGTGGGAAAAAAATGTCAGCAGGCCAGGCCAGGGACTCCACGTCCCAGAACGATGAGGCTGAGAAACCCAGGTTAGCTCACTCTGTGCTCCTAGTCACGGCTCAAGAGTTCGTTTTAATGATTCATTCTTTCTTTTTTTTCTTTCTCTCTTTCTATTTTAGTCCATCTTTGGCCAGGTTAGAGATGAGGAAACTGGCCACTGAGGTCTGAAAATTAGGAGTTTGTGGGATGCCACGTATGGCTCGCCAGTACTCCCTCTCTGAGTTGCCCCTTCTTTTTATAATCTCTTTATAAATTTTCTTTCTTATTGTCCCTTATGTGTTCATGTATCCACCTCTAAACAGAGAGGAGGCCGTTTTCAATATAATTAGGCGACCCCATAGGAGCAAGAAGCATGTCTGTTTCATTCACTACTGTTTCCACATACAGTCGGCACCCATCAATAGGGATCCTTAAAAAAAAAAAGATTAAAAAGTAAAAGTTATGTAGAATGGGAAGAAACTATATGTGAAGCTACAAAGCCAAGAGTCCAGGATTATTTTCACACTTTAAAAAGCAGGGGTCTAGTGCCCCGGGGAAGCTGTGGAACCAGGGGGAGCCGTGTTCCCCAGGGGAGCGGTAAGACCCGGGGGAGCCGTGTGCCCCGGGAGAGCTGTGTGCCCCAGGGGAGCGGTGGGACCCGGGGGGAGCCCCTATGTTCATAGCAGCACCATTTACAATAGCTAGGATTAGGAAACAGGCTAGGTGCCCGTCAGCAGATGAATGGATCAGAAAACTATGGTACATCTACACCATGGAATACTATGCTGCCATAAAAAAGAAGGAATTCTCATCATTAGCAGCAACCTGGATGGAATTGGAGAACATCATACTGAGTGAAATAAGCCAGTCAATGAAAGAGAAACACCACATGTCCTCACTCATTTATGGATAATAAAGAATATTATAAACTAATGAACAGAAAGATAGCTATAGTGACAGTAAAGCAACAAGCAGACTGTCAAATGACATCGGGGAGGGGAGGGAGATCTGGGGGAGATAAGAGATCAACCTAAGGACTGGTATGCATGCATATAAGTACAACCAATGGACACAAAACTCTGGGGAGGGAGGGCATGTATGGGAGGTGGGGGGGGGGCCAATGGTAAGCTATGTACACATATAATACCTTAATAAAAAAATGGTGTGAAAATTAAAAAAAAAAAAAGCAGGGGTCCTTGCCCTAATTGGTTTGATTCAGTAGCTGAAGGGTCCCGGGTTTGATTCTGGTCAAGCGCACACGCCCGGGTTGCAGGCTTGATCCCAATAGGGGGCACACAGGAGGCAGCCAATCAGTGATTCTCTCTCATCATGGATGTTTCTGTCTCCCTCTCCCTGTCCCTCCCTTTCTCTCTGAAATCAATAAAAAAATCAAAACAGGGATCCTTTCTCAAGTGAGACATCACCTTAAAACTCAATGTATATATTAAGGGATCCTGCATATGTAAGCTAGAATATTAATTTAGAATATGTGCTTTTTCGTCTCTTACATACCGTTTCCCCGAAAATAAGACAGTGTCTTATATTAATTTTTGCTCCCAAAGATGCGCTAGGTCTTATTTTCAGGGGATGTGTTATGTTTCCATGAAGAACAATTCGGTACGTATTTATTGTTAAATAAAAATAAAGGAAATTTATTACCTGTATACGGTACGGTAGTACGGTAGTTGTCAACACAAACCAGACAAACTGTGAATCCTACAGTATCAAGAATTGACTCATTTATTCAATGACAATCGTGTCATCATCTTCTGGAACATCATCCTAACAATCCAATTCCTGAATTTCCTGGTGAATTTCTTGTGACTCCATTTCTTTCAGAATCAGTGGGCCAAATCTCTCCTGTTTAGCAATAGCACTGTCTTTCAATGAGCACTTCTTGTCAGGGTAGCCTGCTCTCAGTGCATTTGCAATGCAACTGTCAGTGATTTTCTCCCATGAATTCTTCCCCCAAATTACAACTTCTTGCAGTTTAGGTTTCACAAAGTTTCCATACTGATTTCTCTCCATTCACACAGCAGTGACGTCAGGACTCCACGTGACGTCACTGGTTGCTAGACGCCAATCGGGGCGGCCCTAGCGACCGGTTTACGGTAAATTAATTTTCATTCTGAGACAGAGCCTGGGGGCCTTATTTTCGGGGGGATGCCTTATATGTCACTCAGAAGGAAACCTGTGAGTAGGTCTTATTTTCGGAGGATGTCTTATTTTCGGGAAAACAGGGTATTAAGAAATAATTCCATTCAAACGCTTCCAACGAATTATTAAGATCAGCCAGGATGCTCCAGGAAAGCAATCGACAGGATCTTTAGAGGTGTTTACATGTGTACATTGTATATGTTTGTACCAGACAAGCTTCCCTGGGAGGAATTGGCTTGTGGTTCCGGAGGCCGAGAAGCCCCACAGTGTGCTGTCCGCAAGCGAGGGCCTCAGAACAGCCCTTCTCCCCACTGGTGTGGGTAAAACTTAATCGCCGGCATAATTACGTCCATAAACACGACACTGGGAGCGTGGGAAGCGCTCACACTGGTGGTGGCATCCCGTCCAAGGCTGGAGGAGTGGAAGCCAGGGAGCCAGCGGGAGAAGTCCGGTGAGAAGGCAGGAGGGTGTGGCTGCTCCACCGTGAGGCTCCGGGAAGGGCCGAGACCTCCCTCCTCTTGCTCTGTGTCTACATTGCTCAGGGGATGGGATGATGACCACTCACGTTGGGGAGGGCAGACGACTTCCCTGCGTCCACCGATGCTGGCCCTGACCTGTCTGGCTCAGTGGAGAGAGTGTTGGCCTGTGAACGGAAGAGTCCTGGGTTTGATTCCGGTCAAGGGCACTGGCCCAGGTTGCGGGCTCGATCCCCAGGTAGGGGTGGGGGTAGGGGCAGGAGGCAGCTGATTAATGATTCTCTCTCATCATGGATGTTTCTCCCTCTCCCTCTCTGAAGTCGATAAAAAAAAATGTATTTTAAAATAAATAATAAAATGAATAAATATAAAACAATTCAAGAGCTAATCTCACCCAGAAACCCTTCAAAGACACACCCAGAAATAATATTTAATCTGCCCTCCCCTCTCCATGGCCAGTCCTGTTAACACATAAAATTAATAATCCCCTAGTGCCCCCCTCAATCAGAGCCGCAACATTTATTTAGAGAAATTATCTCTTCCTCTCATCCACTGGGGATATAGCAGTTTTCGAATCTTTGTAGGATGCAGTCATTGGAATTTTATCTCAAGACACAAATATCATTTACACAAGACTGACTGTTGGTTGGTTTTGTTTTTTTTTTAATGCGTTCTGTAGAGAGATGTTATGAGTTGACCTGTGTCCTCCAAAAAGATGTGTTCAAGCCCCAGCCCTCCTCGGGCCGCAGGATGTGACCCTATTTGGAAACCGGGTCCTTCTATGTAGCACTTGTTTATTCTCACAGTGCAGATGTGGTTGGGGTGAGGTCACACTGGAATAGGGAGATCCCTGAAGCCAATAACCAGCAAGAAGAGCCAAGAGCCTGGCCGGTGTGGCTCAGTGGTTGAGCCTCGACCTAGGAGCCAGGAGATCACGGTTCGATTCCTGGTCGGGGCACATGCCTGGGTTGCAGGTTCGATCCCCAGTGTGGGGCCTGCAGGAGGCAGCTGAACAGTGACTTTCTCTCATCACTGATGTCTCTCTCTCTCGCCTTCTCTTTCTCTCTCCTTCTCTTTCTCTCCCTTCCTCTCTGAAATCAATAAAAAAAATATATTTGAAGAAGAAGAAGAACAACAACAACAACCACCACCACCACCCCAAGAGACACCCAGGGAAAAGACAGCCCTGTGGTGACTGAGGCAGAGAAGGGATAATGCATCCCAGGATCTGCCTACCTGTTCTGCCACAGACTTCAAATATCAGGCAGCCCTTCCCTCCTCCAAAATCAACCCTCGAGAAAGAGGAACTCCTCTAACATTTCCCATACTTACTGTTTAGCACCAAGCACCATTTGGGAAGGACAGAGCCTGACACCATCTCAATCAAAGCTTGTCTTGAAAGCTTTAACGTCAGGCCAAGGAATCGAACGCACACTGAAGGAGCTATTTCTGGAGATGGAACGTTCCTAACAATGGAACGTTAATCCATGCCTTTGGAGGATCGTGTTTTAAAAGCAATGAAGTGAGGGCTTACGTTGTAAAGGTCCCACGTGCACGCTGCCTTTGTTTCCCAGGACTGTCCTCACGGAGTCCCACAGTGGGGTGGCTTCACACAATAGGAATTTGGTGTCTCCATGATTCTGGAGGCTTGGTGTGTTGCCAAACTTGGGTGTGGGCAGGGGCCACACTCCCCTGAAACCTGCAGGGGCGGGTCCTTCCTTGCCCCTTCTAGCTTCGGCTGCTCTAGGCAACCAATCCATGGTGTTCCTGGAAGCCCGGCGCCTTGTCCATTGTCCCAGGGCTGGCTCGCGCCTCAGTTTCCCCATTTGGAACATGTCCCTGCGTCACCGGGTTGCCACGAGGATCAAACCAGACATTAGGACAGAGCCTGATGTTCAAAATGCGCAAAGAACCAAGAGGATGGAAAAGGACCGGGGAGCGGAAGGCGGGGGGTTTAAAAAGTGGGGTGCACCTGCAGGCTTTCCTCAGGTTTGAGGCAAAAGACCACCCTGGTCAGTCTTGTTTTTCTCTTTTCTCCAAAACCAGCCCTGCCAGGGTGGCTCAATGGTTGAGCCTCCACCTATGAACCAGGAGGTCATGGTTCATCCCCTCTCAGGGCACAGGCCCGGGTTGTGGGCTGGATCCCCAGGAGGAGGCAGCCGATCTATGATTCTCTCTCGTCATTGATGTTTCTCTTTCTCCCTTTCCCTTCCTTCCTTCCTTTTTTTTTTTTTTTAAATGTATTTTATTGATTTTTTTACAGAGAGGAAGGGGGAGAGATAGAGAGTTAGAAACATCGATGAGAGAGAAACATCGACCAGCTGCCTCCTGCACACCCCCGACTGGGGATGTGCCCGCAACTAAGGTATATGCCCTTGACCGGAATTGAACCCGGGACCCCTCAGTCCGCAGGCCGACGCTCTATCCACTGATCGGCATCCCTTTCTTTCTGAAATCAATATATATATATGTAACCACTCTCACCCCTGAAGAGGTGGAAATGCCCTTTATTTCCCTGGCCGGTATGGCTCCGTGGATAGAGCTTCGGCCTGCGGACTCAAGGGTCCTGGGTTTGATTCCGGTCCTGGGTTCGATACCTTGGTTGTGGGTACATCCCCGGTAGGGAGTGTGCAGGAGGCAGCTGATGTTTCTCTCTCATCGATGTTTCTGACTCTCTATCCCTCTCCCTTCCTCTCTGTAAAACAACAAAAAATTATATATACATATATAATTTATAATTTATATATAATAACATATTTATTATAATTTATAAATAATTATACACACACACACACACACACACACACACACACACACATATATATATATATATATATATATATATATATATATATATATATAAAAGAAATGCCCTTTATGTCTGACACCCCCCCCCCAGCCCCCTCCTGCATGCAGCGCCCGCGGGGAGGCCAGCCCAGGAGCCGGTCCCCGGGGACCCTCCCGTGGGCCCGTCTGGGCGCTGAGCCGGGCTTTGTGCTGGTGCTGAATGGGGTGATGGGAGCGTGGGGGGCGGGCGGCGGATTAGCCGGCTTTCCCAGGGTCCACAAAGGCGCTCCCGAATCTGGGACACTTGTCACCGAGGCCCAGGCCGCCGGGGACGCGAGGAAACCGGAGCCGCTCCCCACGGCCCGGCCCCGGTCTCCGGGGACCCGGGCTCGCTAATCCTCCCGCTCACGCTGGGACGGGACGCACAGACAGCAGGCCTGGGCTCAATGGGCATCACGCACAGGCAGGCATTCCTCAGCACCACCTCCTCTGGTGCTGTCCACACTTTTTTGGGGGGTGGGTGGGGTGCAGGGGGGCACTGATCCCTCCCATGTACTCAGCCCGTGCAGACAGCCTCAGACGGCCCCCTGAATGCAGGCGGTCTTTGGAGCCTTGCTCAGGAGAATGCCCTGTGTGCACACTGATGTCTGTTTTGTTGTTTTTGTTTGTTTGTTTTTTAAATATATTTTATTGATTTTACACAGAGAGGAATTGAGAGGGATAGATAGTTAGAAACGTCGATGAGAGAGAAACATCGACCAGCTGCCTCTTGCACATTCACCACTGGGGATGTGCCCGCAACCAAGGTACATGCCCTTGACCGGAATCGAACCCGGGACCTTTCAGTCCCCAGGCTGATGCTCTATCCACTGAGCCAAACCAGTTTCGGCTGATGTCTGTTTTATTTCTTCTTTTCTTTCTTTCTTTTCTTTCTTCATTGATTCAGGTATCACAGATTTGTCCTCAACCACCCCCCTTCCAGTCCCCCACCCCTCTGCATGCATGCCCCCACCCCGCTATTGTCCCTGACCACTGGTTAGGCTCACATGTGTGCACACGAGTCCTTTTTCCCCACCCTCCCTCTGAGGTCCCACAGTCCGGCCCGTGGCTCCTTGTCTCCGGGTCAGTTCTTGTCCATCCATCAGTCCGTGTTGTTCACTATGTCCCCTCATAGCTTTGTGCACGGAGCTGAATGGGGCGATGTGAGCGCCCTGGGGCAATAGGATTGGCCAGCTTTCCCAGGGACCTCCTGCACACCCCCCACCGGGGATGTACCCACACCCAAGGTATGTGCCCCTGCCCGGAATCAAACCCAGGACCCTTGGGTCCGCAGGCCGAAGCTCTATCCACTGAGCCATACCGGCCAGGGGAATAAAGGGCATTTCCCCCTTGCCAGGGGTGAGGGTGGTTATGAGTGAGAGCCTGTCCTACTGGAAATACACTTACAAGAATCAAAAGTGAGGCAAGCCATAATGGTGTTAACGAAAAAAAAAAAACACAAAACATTGAAACCTGTAAAGGAATTTTTGTGAGTTTATTTGAGCCAAACTGTCGACAATTGCCAGGAAGCAGAACCTCAACGGATTGAGATAATGCTCCGGAGAATGGCGGGTTAGGTTTCTGTATTTATACATTGCAATCAAAGGAGGGACATAGGTGGGTTACATGAAATTCACTGGTGATGGAGTAAGGAGGCGGGAGAAAGCAAGCCGGTGGGAAAGCCCTGGGATTGGATAAAAAGTGGAATGATGGACGCTTACTTAGGTGAGTGCAGGAACAATTAACATGATAAGAAGGAATGTGAGGCATCTGTCCTGGCGCCCACCACATCTGGTTGTACCCCAGGGGCTCCAGAGAAAAGGGAAGTTACAGGTTACCCAGCCATCTCACAGATAGGTTATCTTAGAGGCAGGAAGGCAGATGGGCTCAGTAAAGATCAAAGCTGATCTTTGTCTGGGAAACATTGGCCTAGAAAATGACTGCCCACTAGAACCTGTTGGAAGTAAGATATTTAATTTTCAAACCATCCTTGGTGGTGACTTCAGGTCTCTCAATCTGCAAGACCGCCATGCAGGCCTTCCCTGAGCTCATCAGGTCAGCAAGTGGCTGTTTTCGTTCACAATGGTTATGCCGAGAGGCATAGGAATCGGTCTGCAGAGAGCCTCTTTCTGGGCTGTTCTTTCTTTCCTGCCCGCAGCCGCCGTGCGGCCCGTGAGCCCGTGGATCTCAGAGCCCAGGCCCTGGGCCACGGCCCCCACGCACCTCGTGGACCTCGCCTTCCCGGGAAGGCGGCCGTGGGAAGCCTCGGTGGAAGCAGTGGACACGGGCACTCAGATTTCTTCCCCGGACCACACGCATGTCTCTCCCAGTCCACGGTGACGTGTTTCCGTGGCTGGAATCCCAATCCCACCTGTGATATTTTTTAAAAATATATATATTTTATTGATATTTTACAGAGAAGAAGGGAGAGGGATAGAGAGCTAGAAACGCCGATGAGAGAGAAACACCGACCAGCCGCCTCTTGCACGCCCCCTACCGGGGATGTGCCCGCAACCAATGTACATGCCCTTGACCGGAATCGAACCCGGGACCTTTCAGTCCGCAGACCGACGCTCTACCACTGAGCCAAACCGGTTTCAGCTAGACCTGCGACCTTGCAGGTGAATATTGCAGCCTCACTCCTGGGCGGAGGGGCGGAAAGGCCGCCCGGGGAACTGGGCCTGAGTCGGGGGTCCTGGGAGAAGGGGCACCCGCAGCTGGGGGGGGGGGAGGGTGCTTCAGGAAGGGACCTGACGCTGAAGGTGGGGGACCACCTGAGCACCGAGGACCACATCCCACCCTCATCTTTCCTCTTCAAAAACAGTGAGCCGCCCATACCGGTGTGGCTCAGTGGATAGAGCGTCGGCCTGCGGACTAAAAGGTCCCGGGTTCGATTTCCGTCAAGGGCATGTACCCGAGTTGCGGGCACGTCCCCAGTGGGAGGTGTGCAGGAGCCAGCTGATCGATGATTCTCTCTCATCGATGTTTCTAACTCTCTATCCCTCTCTCTTCCTCTCTGTAAAATATCAATAAAATATATATATTTTAAAATAATGAGCTGGCCGAAACCGGTTTGGCTCAGTGGTAGAGTGTCGGTCTGCGGACTGAAAGGTCCTGGGTTCAATTCCAGTCAAGGGCATGTGCCTTGGTTGCGGGCACATCCCCGGTAGGGGGTGTGCAAGAGGCAGCTGGTCAATGTTTCTCTCTCGTTGACGTTTCTAGCTCTCCAGCTCTCTCCCTTCCTCTCTGTAAAAAATCAATAAAATATATATTTTTTTAAAAAAAAGAAAAACACCAAACACGACTCTTTTTTTTTTTTTTAAATCCTGAGAGCTATGCAAAAGGTTATGGAAAAAACGGAGCGCTTTACAAAAATAACACACAGCCTACATGCTTGCTTGATATTGTGAGAACCGCTCCGGCTTAAAGAAACATGTGGTAACCCCTGCTTCTGTTGATCTTGGATGCAATTACCTTCCTCTCTTTCGAGCGAGGGGATCCCACGGAGAAGCCGTGGCCCCCCTCTCCCCTCCCCCTCTTCTCGTTCTGAGGATGCTAAGCATCCCCAGGATGACGGCTACAGAGAGGAATGCGGGAGGCACATGGGGGAATGCGCTCAATTCACACGAGGGCTTAATGAGTCCGTCTAGATGACAGCCCCCTCGCTGGCAAGGTTATATCGTCTGCGGCGTCTGCATCGCTGCGTTCTCACCTACCTCTGTTATTGTTTACCGTCTCCATGCCAACGGCAGTAGTCATGGAGTTTCGAGTGACTCTGTGTTTGTCAACAGAGCTTCAGGGGCCTGAGGGGTGGATGAGTGGATTTGTTCCCACTGAAAACATCACGCCGTGTAGACGGATAGAACCTGAAGGGATTGCTGCTGGGAAGCCTCCGACTGCATCTCCATTGTGCGCATGCATCTTCCTTCGAGGAAAATAGAAGGCATATGAGCCTAACCAGTGGTCCCGGACGACAGGGGGGCGGGGGCACACTTGGAGAGGGGTTTGGGATGAAAATGGGGGAGGGGAAGAGATGAGGACAAGTACCGTATTTGCCGGCGTATAAGACGATTTTTTGGCCCTGAAAAATACGTATTTGCCGGCGTATAAGACGACCCCCTAACATTTCCACTAAAAATACAGAGTTTGTTATATACTCGCCGTATAAGACAATACCCCCCACTTGGAGGCATATTTTTCAGGGCCAAAAAATCGTCTTATACGCCGGCAAATACGGTATGTGATACCATAATCAATAAAGAAATTAAACAAAAAGAAAATAGAACCAGCCGAAACCGGTTTGGCTCAATGGATAGAGCGTCGGCCTTCGGACTGAAAGGCCCCAGGTTCGATTCCGGTCAAGGGCATGTATGTTGGTTGCGGGCACATCCCCAGTAGGCGGTATGCAAGAGGCAGCTGGTCGATGATTCTCTCATCGATGTTTCTAACTTTCTTTCTCCCTCTCTTCCTCTCTGTAAAACAATCAATAACATATATTTATAAAAAAAAAGAAAAAAGAAGAAAATAGAATCAGACCCTGCTGAGCTTTAACTTGCTGTCCAGATTCCCACCGATTCTTCGTCTATTTTTTTATTTTTTATTTAGGAGAAAATATGTAATAAAAGTAGGGACAAGCATGTTGGTTGTTGCTGCTGCTGAGAACAAAGCATTATTCCAGCAGCTCCTCCGTCCTTCGTCCTGGGGAGCAGCGGTGCTAGCGACACCGGGACGGAGGGCCAGGAGCCTGGCGTGGTGGCCACCGATGGCCACTGGTCGTCAGGTCAGCAAGAGGCTTGGTGCCGACTTCCGGACAGCAGCCGCTCCCCGGATGCTGAGTGGCCCCGTGGCTTCAGGTGGCCCTGGCCTTCTGTCTCTGGTCTCCCACCACCTCGATGGAAAATGCCTGGACCGAGTACCTCACTTTCCTGCACTCCAGCCAAAGCGGACTCTTAAAAAAAAAACAAAACACCCAGGGGGCCCTGTGCCCCAGGTGAGCCGTGTGTCCCAGGTGAGCCGTGTGTCCCAGGGGGCCGTGTGCCCCGGGTGATCCATGTGTCCCAGGTGAGCCGTGTGTCCCAGGGGGCTGTGTGCCCCGGGGGAGCCGTGTGCCCAGGGGAAGCAGTGGGACCCGGGGGGAGGGGCGGTGTGAACCAGAGGAGGAGCGGATTCCATTCGTGTGGTCCTGAGATAGTCACCATAAAACAAGCAGATTGTCAAATGACAGCGGGGAGGGGAAGGAGACCTGGGGGGGAGATAAGAGAACAACCGAAGGACTGGTATGCATGAATATAAGTACAACCAACGAACACAGAACTCTGGGGAGGGAGGGCGTGAATGGGAGGTGGTGGGGGGGCAATGGTAAGCTATGTACACAAATAATACCTTAATAAAAAAATAAAAAGAAAATCATTTAAAAAATATATTTTTATTGACTTCAGAAAGGAAGGGAGAGATAGAAACATCAGTGATGGCAGAGAATCATGGACCAGTTGCCTCCTGCACGTCCCACACTGGGAGTTAAGCCCGCAACCGGGGCGTGTGTCCTTGGACCGGAATCGAACCGCGGACCCTTCAGTCCGCAGGCCGTCGCTCTAGCCACTGAGCCAAACCAGCTAGGACCCAAGGCTGCCTCTTAAACACACCTAATCATGATAACACTATACGGCATTACCTCTGATCATGTGGGTTTTGCTTTGCCAATTACAGGTAGGTATTTTGGAGTTAGGATCACAAGGGACAATTTTATAAGTTGTGGGTGGCGGGGGGAGGGGGGCTCCTCCAAAATCTTGAGGAAATAAAGCCACAGGAACCGCGGAGCTGAGCTGGGGAAGGAGCAGAGCCGGGCAGGGTAGCGGGGAGGCATGGAGAGCCGGACTGGGGTTGGTTTCAGAAGGAGGTGAGCCTCCCCCGCTGTGGAGGCCTTATCCATGAACGCTCTGCTTCTGCAGCAGCCGGGAGTCCTCAGGAGCCATTCTGGCATCGATTCTCATCGAATGCCTGTACGTCAGTGACTTCGGAGGTAAATGGAAGAGCCGGCACATAGCACAGGCGACTCAACTCTGCCTGACTATTGCCAGTTAGAGGACTGCAGACACTTTATTCATTTACTGCGCCGATCCAGCCTGGCCAAGGGTGAGCCTGAGAGGGGCGGTGGAGGAGTTAGAAAAGACAGACAGGAGAAGCAGCCGGGGCTGGGGGGGACGCTGCCCTCTCTGATGGAGGGAGACAGCCGAGTCTTTATTTTATTATTTTATTTTTTTTAATATATATTTTATTGATATTTCACAGAGAGGAAGGAAGAGAGATAGAGAGCTGGAAACATCAATGAGAGAGAAACACCAACCAGCCGCCTCTTGCACACCCCCTGCCGGGGATGTGCCCACAACCACTGTACATGCCCTTGACCGGAATCGAACCCGGGACCCTTCAGTCCACAGACTGACGCTCTACCACTGAGCCAAGCCGGTTTCGGCCCGAGTCTTTATTTTATAGCCGACGCCACGAGGCAAAGGAAGGGCGTGGTCAAGATGTTTACAACATTCTCGTGGGTTTCGATCTTTTTTTATTTTTATTTATTTATTTATTATACAGAGAGAAAGGGAGAGGGATAGAGAGTTAGAAACATCCATGAGAGAGAAACATCGATCAACTGTCTCATGCACACCCCCCACTGGGGATGTGCCCGCCACCAAGGTACATGCCCTTGACCGGAATTGAACCTGGGGCCTTTCAGTCTGCAGGCCGACACTCTATCCACTGAGCCACACCAGTTTTGGCCCATAACGTATTTTTTAAAAAAATATGTTTTTAATTTCAGAGAGGGAGCAAAACATCAATGATGAGAGGATCATGGATCGGCTGCCTCCTGCATGCCCCCCCCCCACTGGTGATCGAGCCCACAACCCTGGCCGTGCACCCTCACCGGGAGTTGAACCGTGGCCTCCTGGCTCATGGGTCGACGCTCCACCACTGAGCCACACGGCCGGGCTCAGGAGGCATGGTTAAGGTCTGCCCCCAGAGATGCCTGGGGCAGTAGGGCCTCACCGTGCAGCCGGCGAGTGCCTCCTCCGTGCACACCTCACGCAGGTCTCCTCTGGTCTTTGCCACATTCCGGAAAAGCCGGCCACCCCGGCCTCGTTCCCGACAGAGAAACTGGGACTCGCCTTGTCACAGCAGGGCTGGGATTCACCGCAAACCAGGCAAACTCCCAGGGGTCTGCCGCTAGCCTGGTTTTGCAAAGCGGAAACTGGGAGGACTGGGGGCGCGGCTCACGGCCCCGGGCCTGGCTTCTGGCTCACATCTCTGCTCCATCGCAGCCGGGGTAACACCTCTGTGCAGGCCGCGGGGGAGGAGGGGGTACTGCCACCTCCCCCAGACTCCCGGAACCCCGGAGAGATAAATAGCAGATTGTGTGGGAGTGGGCCCAGGCGAGTGTTCAGTGACTGTTGATTGATTATTGATTACTTTTAAATGAGAAACATCAATGTGTTGTTCCACTTATTCATGCATTCACTGGTGTTTTTCTTTTCTTTTTAAAAAAATTATATTTTATTGATTCTTACAGAGAGGAAGAGAGAGGGATATAGAGTTAGAAACATCGATGAGAGAGATACATCGTTCAGCTGCCTCCTGCACACCCCTGACTGGGGATGTGCCCGCAACCAAGGTACATGCCCTTGACCGGAATCGAACCCGGGACCTTTCAGTCCGCAGGCCGACGCTCTATCCACTGAACCAAACCGCTTTCGGCTCACTGGTGTTTCTTGCATGTGCCCTGACCAGGGATTGAACCTGCGACCTTGGGGTATTGAGATGATGCTGTAACCCGATGGTCAGCAAACTCATGGGTCCACAGAACCAGACATCAACAGCACAACGATTAAAATTCCTTTTGAGAGCCAAAATTGTGTACACTTAAACTTCTTCTAACGCCACGTCTTCAACACAGACTCGCCCAGGCCGTGGTATTTCGTGGAAGGGCCACCCTCAAGAGGCCAAGGAACCGCGTGTGGCTCGTGAGCCGTGGTTTGCCGACCACTGAGCTACCTGGCCAGGGCTCCTTTATCCTTTTCCCTGTCTGCTTTCCTCCGCCCTCCTCTGAATTTCTTCCTTTCCCCCTTCTCTTCCACAGGCTTTTTTTTTTTTTTTTTTAAATTCTAAACCTTATCCGGCGGCACCCTATGGAACATCACGGACCAATAGTCACTCACCTCGGGGTAGCCGGTCCAGCCTCGATTTGCTCTGCTTCCATCCCTCCCGGGCATCTTGGACCAGCTCCTGGCATCCTGAGCAATAAATGCAGCCATCTGAAGGAGCTAGTCCTGATCCTCCCCCCCTCCCCCACCCCCGCTGGGTCATGGATTCAGGTTTACTTCCTTTTTATTTTATTTTAAAAATTTAGCCGAGGCACAGTCACGCACAAGGGGCCCGAAAGTGCTTCCGTTTCTGGGTCCCCATGCCAGGCCTCAGCATCCCTGGAAGGCAGGCCCGGGGCCTGGCTGGGCCTCTCACCAGAATTTCATCAGAATGCAGGGCCACCCAGGTCTGGGAGGGGAGGGGGGCGGGGAGCTGCGGGCTCGGGGTGGCCTGGGAACTCACTGAGATCTCCGCCCGGCTCCCCCTCCCCCGGGGGCACTTCTGAGGGGCCAGAAGGAGCCGGCCAGCCTGGGAGGCTTTGAACTTGGGAGCGGGGGAGGGGTCGGCCACGCCTCCGTGCACAAAGAGGGGCCACTGCGGTGAGAGGGGGGCCGGAGGCTAACAAAGTGCTGCTGTCACCTCGGCTCATTCCTGCCATTCCTCCCGGGATCCCCGCGGTGCAGGAGAACAGCCCCTGTCTGTCTGGGCCTGGACCGGCTGGGGCAGCCCTTCCCCCTGCCCCCCTCTGCAAAACCCACAGGAGCTGAGCCAGGGGCGCCGCCTCCAGGCTGGCTTCCAGGGTTGCCCTCCTTGTTCAGCCTCCTCCTCCTCCTCCTTCTCCTCCTCTCCCTCCTTCTCCTCCTCCTCCTCCTTTTCCTCCACTTTCTCTTCCTCCTCCTCCTCCACCTCCTCTTCCTCCTCCTCCTCCTCCTCTTCCTCCTCCTCCTCCTCCTCCTCTTCCTCCTCCTCCACCTCCTCTTCCTCCTCCTCCTCCTCCTCTTCCTCCTCCTCCTCCTCCTCCTCCTCTTCCTCCTCCTCCACCTCCTCTTCCTCCTCCTCCTCCTCTTCCTCCTCCTCCTCCTCTTCCTCCTCCTCCTCCTCCTCTCCCTCCTTCTCCTCCTCCTCCTCCTCTTCCTCCTCCTCTTCCTCCTCCTCCTCCTCTCCCTCCTTCTCCTCCTTCTCCTCCTCCCCCTCCTCTTCTTCCTCCTCCTCCTCTTCCTCCTCCTCCTCTCCCCCCTCCTCCTCCTCCTTCTCCTCCTCCTCTCCCTCCTCCTCCTCCTCCTTTTCCTCCACTTTCTCTTCCTCCTCCTCCTCCACCTCCTCTTCCTCCTCCTCCACCTCCTCTTCTTCCTCCTCCTCCTCTTCCTCCTCCTCCACCTCCTCTTCTTCCTCCTCCTCCTCTTCCTCCTCCTCCTCCTCCTCCTCCTCCTCTTCCTCCTCCTCCTCCTCCTCTCCCTCCTTCTCCTCCTCCTCCTCCTCTTCCTCCTCCTCCTCCTCCTCCTCCTCTCCCTCCTCCTCCTCTCCCTCCTTCTCCTCCTTCTCCTCCTCCCCCTCCTCTTCTTCTTCCTCCTCCTCTTCCTCCTCCTCCTCCTCCTCTCCCCCCTCCTCCTCCTCCTTCTCCTCCTCCTCTCCCTCCTCCTCCTCCTCCTCCTCCTCCTCCTCCTTTCCCTCCTCCTCCTCCTCCTTCTCGGCCCCTCCCAAGGGTTACACGTGGAGGGAGGCCCTGACCTCATTGCTCCTTTTCTTTCTGAATCCTCTATGCACGGGCCAGCCCCGAGGCATCTGGGGAGACAATCCTACAAAGACAGATGAAAACGTGACCCAGAGAAAACTCCCAGGAGCGTGTGCCTGAGTCTTCTGGAAATTCGGCTTTCCAATCTGATGGGACCCTCTCCACTACGCATCCTCACAGGGGACATTTGCTTGGAGGCACCGTATGTGCCTTATCTTCTGCAGATAAGAGGGCCCGGGGCGAGGAGACAGGGGCAAGCGGGATTAGAAGGGGGCTCGGGCTTTCTGCGCCGTGACACGGGCTAGGGTATGACACTGGGCTAGGGTGTGGGTTTCTGGGAGCCAGGGGTGTGAGCTCAGTCAGGTCCCTGTCACCTCTGGCCATATAGCCGTTGGTTACTCAGATGGTCGGCATGAGCCACGGTGTCATGGGGGGTGAGGGGTGGGGAAGAGAGAGAAGATGTCTGTGTGTCTAAGAAACGAGGTTCTTAGCGTCATATTTTTAATACCTGTGAGTGGTAGGAAGAGAGATAAATTGGTAGCTTCCCAAACATGGCTGCATCACATGGGTTCCTTGACTTTCAAATTCCTGAGAGAGAGAGAGAGAGAGAGAGAGAGAGAGAGAGACACGAGGTTGGTTTGGCTCAGTGGTAGAGCGTTGGTCTGTGGACTGAAAGGTCCCGGGTTCGATTCCGATCAAGGGCATGTACATTGGTTGTGGGCACATCCCCGGTAGGGGGTGTGCAGGAGGCACCTGGTCGATGTTTCTCTCTCATCGATGTTTCTAGCTCTCTATCTCTCTCCCTTCCTCTCTATAAAAATATCAATAAAAAATATATTAGAGAGAGAGAGAGAGGAGAGGGCAGGAGGCTGGGCTGTGGGCAGTAGGGGGAGGCTGGGAGGGACCGAGATCTGAAGTCTGTGACCTCCTCTCCTTGCTGTGGATGGTCAACAGCCCCTCCCACCTGGCCCACTCACCCGGACATCCCTGTTCTGAGTTCACAGGTCAGGGGTCACGCACTCCTACCAAAGGCGGGTTTTTTTTTAACCTAGATGCTTTACTATTATTTACGGTGGTCACACGTATCAAAGGGATTCTTAGCCAATTGTTGCAGCAGAAACATAAATCAGCTGAGTTGGCTGTTTAATTCTTTTATTTATTGTCTCCGTGGATGGGTTGCCTCCTCCTCCAGCGTCTTTTTGGAAGGCATTGTGGAGACGCTGGACTTTGCACTCTGCTTTGAGACGAGGAGGGCACATCGGCAAGATGCCGGTCCTTTTCAAAATGGTCACCTCTTGCTTTATTTTGGAATGTCTTTTTTAGGGGCATTCCTAAGGACTGCCGTGTTTAGGCATGAGTTGAGGACACCTCAGTCTTTGCTTTGACCTGGGAGAAAGAGGCATTTTGCTACAAACTAAGAAAAGTATGTTAAAAAAAAAAAAAATCCAGCCCACTGGTCAGAATGTGAGAATAAACAATCAATCTTTCCTGTCGAAGATGGGAGTTTAGGCAACCGTCCTCTTGAAATGGCAGAGGTCAGCCCCGCCCTTTTTCCTTTTAAATTAGCCAATCGCACAAGAGTGTGAGCCTAAGCTCCGACCAATCACGAGTGAGGGACAGATGGCGTGCCTCAGGCTTAAAACCCCAGAGCCAGAGTGGGCCGCCCTCTCAGTGTGCGTGCTGCCCATCCCTGTGCGTGCACGCCCTCCTGCAGGAGTAAATGTATTTTCTTGCTGCCTGGCTCCTGAGTATCCTCTGTGTCCTGCCAGGACCCCTGGTTTTGGGGTTCGCCTTATTCTAACAAGAAGACTCGTGGGCTACCGACCTGTATGTTCCCTGGTGCCATATTGCAAAACAACAGGGAAGGAATGGATGTCACAGAAGAGAGTGGAGAGAGAAGCACTGCTTTTCCCCACATGCTTCTACTTTTAAAAGAAGTCTTGGTTCATACTTATTTTGTAACTAGAAGCCCGGTGCATGAAATTTGTGTAGGGGGGTGAGTATTGGGGGGGGAGGGGTCCCCTCAACCCAGCCTATACCCTCTCCAATCCAGGACCCCTCCGACTGCTGGTTTAGGCCAGATCGCCAGCAGTTGGACATCCCTCTCACAATCAGAGACCGCTGGCTCTTAACTGCTCACCTGCCTGCCTGCCTGATCACCCCTAACTGCCCCCCCACCAGCCTTGTCACTCCCAAATGTCCCCCATGACAGCCTTATTTCCCCAATTGCCCCCCTCTGATGGCCTGGTCATCTCTCACTGCCCCACCTCTTGCTGACTTGGTCGCCCCCAACTTCTCCTTGCCAGCCTAATCACCCTCAACTTCCCCCCTCTGCCAGCCTGGTTACTCCACGCAGCCTGCTGTTCAGTTGTTAGCGTGAGGGTGTCCTGACCAATTTTCATTATTATCCTTTTATTAGTATAGATGCAACAACATTATCATCACTTATTTAACTGAAATTTATTTAATTACCCCCCCCCCCCTAATTCTTAGATAGTGTGCTTCCCTCTTCCCAGAAGTTGTTTTGGCAATTTCATCTTTGTTTTGCTAGAGCACTTCCTTGAGTGAGTTTTTCAGAAAGAGTAAAAGGGGGTACATTCGGAATCCTCCTACAATCAAAATATGTCTAGTGTGCCCTCCCATAGGAATCATGTATTGTCAGATATAAAAATCTTGGACCACACAAGTTTTTTTTCTAGGAAGTCTGAAAACTCTTTCTTCTTCTTTTTTTTTTTTTCTTTCTTTTTTTCCCCCCTAGAAAATCTGTTCATTGTCTTCTGGTTTTAGGGTTGAATATGAAATGGGAGTAGAATTATCTTCTTTGCTGTAAAAGAAATTAAAGCAAAGAGAGTTGCTTTGGTTTCTTCGGGGAGTTGAAAGATACTCGCTGGGAAGGAAGAATTGCCACAAACCTGATCTGGATAGAGCATTTTGCATGATGTATTTCTCCATTTCCTCCTGGGAAGAAATTAATATTCCTGATAAAATGCTTAAGTAATTTTCAAATAAACTTTAATGAGCTTAAAGAGAGCCTGCCTCTGGGAGATTAACTTCCCACCCACCCAGTGGACTGTCAGTCAAGACTCTCATGATCGTTAACCCATTTCCTCTCTAGCACCTCCTTTTCTCCTACGAATGTGTCCCCCAAGAGACAAAGCTTCGTACTGATTTCGTTCTGGATTCTTTCTTGGAAGCAACTGAAAAGTTGTTTGCTTGTTTTTATTTTATTTTTATTTTTTAAAATATATATATTTTATTGATTTTACACAGAGAGTAATTGAGAGGGATAGAGAGTTAGAAATGTCGATGAGAGAGAAACATCGACCAGCTGCCTCTTGCACACCCCCTACTGGGGACTTGCCCTTGACCAGAATTGAACCCGGGACCCTTCAGTCCGCAGACCGTCATCCATCCACTGAGCCAAACTGGTTTTGGCTTGTTTGCTTGTTTTTAATCTTTATTTTTGGAATTCAGAAAGTACCCTGGGACATGTCTAAGTGTAAAGAATGGCAGTGCTGGTGATGAACCACAAGCACGAAAGGCATAAGAAAGCCATTCATTTATTCTAGAACCTATATATATAAAAGCCTAAGCAAGCAGAACGACCGATTGCCATGAGGCGCACTGACCACCAGGGGACAGACGCTCAATGCAGGAGCTGCCCCTTGGAGGTGGCACTGGATCAATTTCTTTTTTATTTTATTTTTATAATATATTTCTATTGCCTTCAGAGAGGGAGGTGGGGGAGAAAGAGAGAGAGACATCAACTGGGGATGGAGCCTGCAACCCGGACATGTGCCCTGCCCTTGACAGGAATCGAATTCAAGACCCTTCAGTCCACAGGGCTACGCTCTACCCACTGAGCCAAACCCGGGATTGAGTTCTTATGTGTCGGTTGCCCTTCACTGAGGAGAGAGAGTCATAGGATTTCAAGGTTCCCCTAGGCCAGCGGTCGGCAAACTCATGAGTCAACAGAGCCAAATATCAACAGGACAACCATTAGAATTTCTTTTGAGAGCCACATTTTTTTAACTTAAACTCCTTCTAACGCCACTTCTTCAACATAGACTCGCCCAGGCCGTGGTATTTTGTGGAAGAGCCACCCTCAAGGGGCCAAAGGGCCGCATGTGGCTCGAGAGCCTCGGTTTGCCTACCACTGCCCCAGGAAGACAGGCAGGCAGGGGAGGTCTCCCCCACACCCGAAGCCATTAGGCAATTGATCACCTGCCTATGGACAGCACACGGCATCGGGCCCACATTCCATAAACAGCAAATGACCAGCCCTGGTGCTGCTCTTGTTACTATTTATTGAAAACCCCTGACTTGCTTGGCCCGTGTGGCTCAGTGGTTGAGCATTGACCTAATGAAACAGGAGGTCACAGTTCGATTCCCTAAAAATAAATGAAAAAACTAAATCTATTCCAGGGCACATTGTCCAAGTTGCAAGCTCGATCCCCAGTGGGGGGCGTGCAGGAGGCAGCCGACCCATGATTCTCTCTCATCACTGATGTTTCTCTCTCTCTCCCCCTCTCCCTTCCTCTATGAAATATATACACACTAAGTGGCCGGATTATGATGACCTCTGAACCCATCATAATCCGGCCACTCAGTGTCTATCCTATAGGATAAAAGGCTAATATGCAAATTGTCCCCTCAACCAGGAGTTCGACCAGCAGGCAGGCCGGCCAACCGCCCATGTCCCCTCCCCCTGGCCAGGCTGGCTGGACCCCACCCATGCACGAATTCATGCACCGGGCCTCTAATATATATATACATACACACACTGAGTGGCCACGTTATTATGTGTTCAGAGATCATCACAATCTGGCCACTCAGGGTATATAATCCTCGTCAGGTGCGGCTGGCAGCGTGGGTCACCTCTTGGAGTCCCACGGTGCCCTGCTCCCGGCTTGGGCCGACCCCTTCCTTCTGAAGGTTTTATGGTTATTGCCCCGGGAATGGGGGCCTCGGGGCAGAACTCCCTCCCTCCACCTCGCAGTGCTGACTTGCGAGGGTCCAGAACTTGTACCACCCGGAGCCCTGCGTCTGTCTCCTGCCCGGTGCGGCCTCCAGGCCGTGCCTGGGCGTGTGTGTGTGTGTGTGTGTGTGTGTGTGTGTGTGTGTGTGTGAGGGCCGGGCTTTGGGGTTTGTGCGAAGCCTTTCTGAGCCGCTGGCAGTTAGAGAACACCCCCGGGTCTCGGGGACCCTTTTGCGCGCGTCACCACCATCCACATTAATCATCCCGTTTCCGACGCGGAGACAAAGGCTGCACGGGGGGCCCGGGAGGGGCCTGGGAGCCGGATCCAGGAGCCCACCTGCCTTCTGGAGAGGCAGCCTGGTCTGGGCCGTGGGGGCGGTGTGGAGAGCTGTTGGCTCCTGGATTACAATAAAGATTGGAATCACAGGAGCCTGCAAAGATTCTGCCCCCAAAGATGCTTCACTCTCCCGTTCTTTTTTTTGGAAGCGAGACCCGAGTTCTCATGGTTCCCCCAGTGAATGCAACTGTAAACAAAAAGAGAGAGAGACTCAGCCGAAACCGGTTTGGCTCAGTGGATAGAGCGTCGGTCTGCGGACTGAAGGGTCCCAGGTTCGATTCCGGTCAAGGGCATGGACCTTGGTTGCGGGCACATCCCCAGTGGGGGGTGTGCAGGAGGCAGCTGATCGATGATTCTCTCTCATCGATGTTTCTAGCTCTCTATCCCTCTCCCTTCCTCTCTGTAAAAAAATCAATAAAATATATTTTTAAAAAAGAGAGACTCAGAAATTACTCTCTCTCTCTCTCTCTCTCTCTGTCTCTCTCTCTCTCTCTCTCACTTATTTGAATTCCCAGCACTGTAGAGAGCCTCTACCAATGAGTCTGGGTGTTTTTTTTTGTTTTGTTTTGTTTTGTTTTTGTGTGTGTGTGTGTGTGTGTGTGTGTGTGTGTGTGTTTAAATAATATGACCTTTATTGTTCTCAACCTGCATATTTCAAATTAATATTATTCAGAAACAAAAACTTAAAAGAGATGGGACTCGTGTATAATAGCAAATAGCGTTACTGCAAAAACGATTAAATACTGTTTCACAATTAATACAAGATTTAAACTTCATATGTATATATGTTATAATAAAGCACCATATTTTCTTTCAGAAACGCTATTCGATGCACTGACTACGCCATCTTGGAGCACGAAGTCCATGGCTAAAGGTGAACGGATCCCCAGCACCTACATCCTCTTAAAGCGTACACAGGCAGCGTTCCCGGGCTCCCGGGTTTGGATCGGTATCGATCTATCTTTTCCTAAGAGGGCCATGCTGTTCTGTGGGGCCGGGCTGATCTGCGATTCTCTAAGGCGCGCCAGCCTCCGACCCCTGCGGCGGGGCGTCCTGCACCCCCGCTGGCCCCCGCTGGCCCTCGCTGGCCGGCTCCGGCTGGCCCCGGGGCCCGCATCCATCCTGGCGACAGAAGGAGGCCTGCGCTCCCAGCCCCGTGCGCGGGCACTCGGTCTGGGAACTAAGTCAGATGCCCCGCAGACTCAGGATGCCCCAGCTGCGCCCCAGCTGCTAACGGTCCACGCCTGCCAACGTCCTTTGCTCCCAACCAACCCCAAGGATAAGCCCCGGCATCTCTTGGATGCCCCTGGAATGCTGCATCCCGCCACGGTGCGCCACGGTGCTCCATCCGTCAGCGGGCCTGCCTGGTCAGACCCTTCTCCCTCTGATAGCCCCCCTCCCCCTCGAGTGGGTCTTGCCCTGCCCTGGCCCTAGCTTGTGGGTCGGGTTATTTTCAGACACGTGGCTCTCCCTCCCCCTCCCCCCTGGGACTGATCCGCACCTCTGCCTCCCCCTGCCTGGTCAGCACACACACACCATCCCCTTACACACACACACACACACACACACACACACACACACACTACTCCCTTACACACACACACACAGACTAACCTGAGCTTGACCAGACTATAGGTTCCTGACCCCCTTACACACACACACACACTACTCCCTTACACACACACACACCATCCCCTTACACATACATGGTTACACAAACCTGGTTTCTGGTCCCCGAGGGCATGCCTACTTCGTGAATTTGTCACCCATTGCGCAAACCCTGTAGATGCCTCTCTGTGGCCCTTTGGCGTCCCACCTCAGACCGGTGGTTAGGATCTGAGGGCCGCCGGGCCTGAGCAGAGCCGAGGTGTCGCCAGGGGCCCCGGTAGCCATCTGTCCCTCGAGACTGCGTGCTGACTGAACGGGGAATGGTGACTGAACCGGGAACGCTAACCGCGTGTGCAGTGTTGCTTCTGGAGCGAATTTAGCTCAACACAAAGCCATTTTTTTAAGGCACGACCGAATGCCTTGCATCTTTTTAAAAAATATATATATATTTTATTGATATTTTTCAGAGAGGAAGGGAGAGAGATAGAGAGCCTGAAATGTCGATGAGAGAGAAACATCGACCAGCTGCCTCTTGCACACCCCCTACCGGGGATGTGCCCGCCACCAAGGCACATGCCCTCGACCGGAATCGAACCTGGGACCTTTCAGTCCGCAGGCTGATGATGCTCTATCCACTGAGCCACACCGGTTTCGGCATGCCTTGCATCTTGCTGTCATCCTGCATCTTCTCCACTGGTTGGTACCCAAAGAACAAGTACCCACAATGCAACGCTGACGTCCCAGAGGGGCCTCTCTGTTGCAGTCACTCTCTGCTAACTCTCTGGGGTTGCAATGGTCTGCATTGCAGAACTCCTAAGAAACAGGGTTTTGCAGCGGAGGTGACTCTCTGCTGGCCGGTTCCCTCCCACCTGCTGTTGGGAGGGAGGGGCGTCAGGATTGTCCCCTCGGGCCCGTCTCCACGGCCGCCTCCGGCGCCCTGGCCACAGGGTGTGCGGCCTCGGAACCACGCCCGGCCCCCGCGGCCTCCTGGGCGAGAACGCTTCCGGGAGGACAGTCCTTGTTTCCGAGTCTCTTTCGGCCTCCGGGTTTCTAGGGAGGCCACATCCTTAAGGGCTATCGAGCGGTTGGGCCTCAGCAACTCCCAAGACACCCGAGGGCACCACTCTGTGCCCATGCAGCGTAGAGGCAAGGCCTCGGGCCCGTGTTCTGGGCCAGCCCCCGTAGGGATACCCCATTCTGTGGGAATGAGCGGAAGGAAGAGGCAGCCGGAGCAAACAACTTGCAAGCTAGTGCGCTGTGAAGACTCACCTGGGCTTGACCGGACTATAGGTTCCCGATGGGAGAAGCCGGGATTCTGAGCTTGCTCCCCTCCTCCCACCCCTTTACAAATACACACACACCACCCCTTACACACACACACACACACACACACACACACACACACCATCCCCTTACACACACACATCACCCCCTTACACACACACTACCTCCTTACACACACACACAACCCCCCTACACACACACCATCCCCTTACACACACACACACACCACCACCCCCTTACACACACACATCACCCCCTTACACACACACTGCCTCCTTACACACACACACAACCCCCCTACACACACACCATCCCCTTACACACACACACACCACCACCCCCTTACACACACACACACTACCCCCTCTCTCTCACACACACACCATCCCCTTACACACACACACCACCCCCTTACACACACACACACACACACACACCATCCCCTTACACACACACACACTACCCCCTTACACACACACACTACCCCTTACACACACACACTACCCCTTACACACACACACACACACACACACACCCCTTTACACACACACACACACACACACACACACACACACCAACCCCGGCACGCCACATGCCAGGGCACCCAGACAGCTCTTCCAAGGACCAGTCCCTGAGCTCTGGGGCTGGGTGATGCCCGGCCTTGAACCCAGAATAACGTTCTAATGGCTCCTGGACCTTTGAACTTGTTTCAGAAGAAGAGTGGCTCATAGGTAGAGTAAGAGGGGAAGGGGAAGGGGAAGGGGAAGGGGAAGGGGAAGGGGACACACCCCAGAAATGTTCCGCTCAGGGCCAAGTCCCCCTGCCTCCCAGGGACCTGGGAGCTGTCCCTGGTGTTGAAGCCGAACAGGGCCCCTCGGCCTGACGTAGGCAGACTAACTCCTCAAGTGCGGGGAAGTCCTAGCCGGGACTTGGTCAAACTAGCCAGCGCATTGCCCTTGGCCTGCCCTTGGCCAGCCCTTTCTGGGTCAGCGAGCGAGCCCAGGCGAGCTGGCCTGCTGGGGAAGCCATGAAAGGAGAGAAACCAGAGTTCCTGGAGAAGGTACGTGATTACCGGCGATGCCTCAACAGAAGCTCTGACCGGGATGATAAGAACCAAGTTCCCTTGTGCCTGCCCGTTCAGGGATCCTCTCCCAGGAGCCGGCACCACATTCCCGGACCCTCTGTCCTCCGGACTGTGAGAAAAGCCAGGGCAAGCCAGGTCACCTGGCCCGTGGCCATGGCAACGGCCATCTTTCTCCGAGGATGCTCTGTGTTGCAAATACGGAGGAGAGGAAGACCCACACCTTCCTTACCTTCAGGGGGCTTACGGTTTGAAGGAAGGCACAGACGACGGGGAAAAGGAAGCAAAGAAATCACACGGGATTGCGCCTTCTGACGAGGAAACAAAAGTGCGGAGAGAACGGCTTCGTTTAGGTCGTGGTCGGGGAGGGTCTCTTTGGAGAGGTGGTGCATGAGGTGATACGTATCACGAGCTCCGGAAGGATGCGGGGGAATCCGCTGAGGGGAAGGGGTGTTCAGATGCCCTGGGGCAGCAAAGAGCTTGCTCTGTGGATGCATTTAACGGAGGTAAAAGGTTCTCCCCCTCCCAAACTGGTGGGCGGAGTTTAACACATGACCCCTTAAGGGTCTCCCCCCGCCCGCCCAAACTGGTGGGTGGAGCTAACAACATGACTGGCACCTGCCAAAGGGACATCTCCAAGACAGTGAACCACCAATTAGCACGGGCCAGAGTGTCCATGGGGCCCATCCCTTCCTGTTCCACCCTGGGCCCAGCCCCCTCCCTTTCCGTCCTTTAAGAAGGACCCCAAGCCAGACACGTGCCGCTTTTTGGAGGTGGACCTCCATCAGCCCGGCTGGGTCCGATTTCCTGCCCCCTCTCCCCCCCAATTCTGATCTTTACCTCGGTGATGGCTTCCGCCCATTACCGGGGAATAAACTTTCTTTAAAAACTCCCTTTTGTTCTGTTTCCTGTTTCCTTTCAAACCTAACAGGAGGCTTCTCTGAGGTGAGGCCATAAGCGCTGCTTTTCCTCACACCGTCCGAGGCCCGGGAGAAAGACCCATGTGAAGAGGCGCTAACCCTCTTATTCTGAATTAACTTGGAACATAATTCATCTCTCCAAAGGTAGGGGGAAAGTCTCAGACATCTGCTGTAGTCTGACCTTGAATTCTGCCGCTTAGTTTTCTTACATTAAGACTTCCAGGAGTACTGTGATTTTTTTTTGATTTTTTTTTTACTATCCCATTGAATTCTATTTTGCACCCTGCCATGATCCTTTAAAAGCATGAGAGAGCTGTATTCTCCGTGGGGGGTTTGGTGGGGGGGGGGGGGATGACTAGAAAGATGAAGTCTTAGGGGGAAAAAAAAACAAAGAAGCAAGCCAAGGCAGAGACAATGCTCTTATCTGCACAACCCCAGACTCTGGTCAAGAAAAGCTCAGCGAGATCAGAGGCGAGCCGTAATCTGCGGTAAACAGATGGGGCGGCGAGAGGGCTGCTGTCAGCGGAGGGGTCTGGCAGGAGCCTCAGGGACTGGGTTCGGGGAAATGAAATTTTCTAGGCCAGGTCAGGGCTGTCTGACAGCGCGGCGAGCCCGCGAAGGGCTGTGATTGTGCGGGGCTGTTCTGCGAGGCCCCGGACGCATCCTGGCACGGGGGCCGGCGTGGAGAGCCCACGTGTGCACGTGGGCGCGTTCACACTTGTCAGGAACCTTTCAGGAGGACAATTGCAAAATTGCTAAGGGCCCTCCTAGGACCTGGGCAAACGTAGGGCCTTGAGTCGTAAACCTGACTCACCTGTTAGCACCTCGGCCTGTACCCAAAGCTCTCATCCAGGGCTCCTCGTACACGTCATGGCCTCACGTGACTCCACATAGGGAAAAGGGCACCCATCCTGGACCACACACCGAGGGAGGGAGGGTGCGCGAAAGAACCAGACAGGCCGAAATCGGTTTGGCTCAGTGGTAGAGCGTTGGTCTACGGACTGAGAGGTCCCGGGTTCGATTCCGGTCAAGGGCATGTACCTGGGTTGCGGAAACGTCCCTGGTAGGGGGTGTGCAAGAGGCAGCTGGTCGATGTTCCTCTCTCATCGACGTTTCTAACTCTCTATCTCTCTCTCTTCCTCTCTGTAAAATATCAACAAAATATGTTAAAAAAAAGAAAGAAAGAAAGAAAGAAAGAAAGAAAGAAAGAAAGAAAGAAAGAAAGAACCAGACAGGTTGAAGTTCATTTCCAGAGAGGCTGCCAGGTGCAGGAAAGGATGAAGACAGAGAACCAACCCAGATGAGTCGGGGGGGGGGGGCGGTTCGTGTCTTCTGTCCCCCCTTTTTGATGGCATCAAGGATGTTTCTTTTCTTTTTTTAAAAAGAAAATATTTTATTGGTTTTTTACAGAGAGGAAGAGAGCAAGATAGAGAGTTAGAAACATCGATGAGAGAGAAACATCGATCAGCTGCCTCCTGCACACCCCCTACTGGGGGTGTGCCCGCAAGCAAGGTACATGCCCTTGACCGGAATAGAACCCAGCACCTTACAGTCCGCAGGCTGACGCTCTATCCACTGAGCCAAACCGGTTTCGGCAAGGATGTTTCTTTTTTAAAATAAATATTTTTATTGATTTTGAGAGAGAAAGAGAGAGTGAGAGAGAGAGAGAGAGAGAGAGAGAGAGAAAGATAAGGAGAGGGGTTGAGAGAAACATCAATGAGAGAGAAATATCATTAATCAGCTGCCTCCGGCACGCCCCCTGCTGGGGATGAAGCCCTGGGCATGTGCCCTGACTAGAAATTGAGCCGAGGACCTCTTGGTACATGGGTCGGCGCTCAACCATTGAGCCACACGGGCTGGGCAAAAGAAGAAGATCTGACCATAGACGGAGACGCCTGAGAAGAAGGCCTTGTGATGGCAGAGACAGAGGTTGGCAGTACGAGGCCACCAGCCGAGGGTGCCAGGGGTTGCTGGCCACCATCAGAAGCTGGAAAGGCAAGCGAGGACGCTCCCCCGGGAGTCTCCCATGGCTACGGACACCTTGAGCTGGGACCTGAGGCTGCCAGAACCATTAGGAAACGAATCCCTGCTGCGTTGAGCCCCACGCTTGGAGGTGCTTTACCTCAGCAGCGTTAGGAGACGAATGCACCCCCCTTCTCCTAAGTGTGCATATCAGATGTTGGGTCCCCACAACACAGCGCTTGTTTTTTTGAAGGGTTTATGAACACCCATGCTTATTCCTGAGACAGGCAACCCGGCCCCACACCTATTTATCTCGATGTCACTGACTGCAGTCCCAAATGCTGTAATTTGCATTTCTGTGGCCATTCTGCAACTACCAATTTGTACCTTTTCCACCCAATCCCCCCCTCCACCCCACCCGGCCTTCCCCACAACTGTCAGTGTGTTTTCTGTATCCATGAGTCTATTTCCGTTTTGTTTGTTTATCTTAGTCTCCTTTTGGCGACTGCTTAGGAGAGACCGTGGGCCCAGACAGTATCCGGGGTAAGGTTCTGGCAGTCCAGTCTGACACACTCCTTGGCACGGGGGACTGCCCTCGTGCCTGTAAGTCTTGGGAAGAGCCCACATCTTGGTCCAGGGATGCCACTGGGAGGTCGCCATGTTTGTTCTGTGGGATGATGGTTATCGGATGGTGGCCCGCGAACAGTGCCCTTCTGCAGGCTGACACTCCACGGGGCGCACACCAGAGACGGTTGTAGGGGTTTTCTCCGTCACGTTCAATGCATCTGCGTCACTGCGATTGCCTTTTCCCTTCTTTTTTTTTGGGGGGGGGGGAACTTTCTTGTATGGAGACTATTTCTCAGCTTCCTGCTTAGTTTCAATGGACTGATGAGTAACCACAGACTTAATGACACTTTGTCCTCTGGAATGCTGTCTGGATTTGAGTAATTCTAACCTCTGCTAACTTTTTTTTTTTAAGTGATAAGTCTTTTTAAAAAATATATTTTATTGATTTATTACAGAGAGGAAGGGAGAAAGAGAGAGAGAGAGAGAGAGTTAGAAACATCAATGTGAGAGAAACATCAATCAGCTGCCTCCTGCACACCCCCGACTGGGGATGTGCCCGCAACCAAGGTACATGCCTTTGACTGGAATCGAACCCGGGACCCTTTAGTCCGCAGGCCGACGCTCTATCCACTGAGCCAAACCGGTCTCGGCTAACTTTTTTTTTATTTTTAATTGGGCCCAGTTGTCTGATGTTCAACTGCTTTTATTTATTTATATTTTTATTTTTTTTATATATTTTTTGATTTTTCACAGAGAGGAAGGGAGAGGGACAGAGAGTTAGAAACATCGATGAGAGAGAATCATTGATCAGCTGCCTCCTGCACACTCCCCCCCACTGGGGATGTGCCTGCAACCAAGGTACATGCCCTTGACCGGAATCGAACCTGGGACCTTTCAGTCCGCAGGGCCGACGCTCTATCCGCTGAGCCAAACCGGCTTCGGCACCTTTTCCCTTCTATTCAGGAGTTTGCAAAGGCCCTTCCCACCTGGATCCAAGCAAAACTCGACAGATGTCTCCGGAATGCGGGATGTGCGAGGAGAAAACTCACCCGGACTCCTCCCAAGAGCCAACGTCGCGTTAAAGCCACGCGGGGACTGTTCTAGATAAAAGACACTGTAGAGATGTCACAACCAGAACCAGTGTCTGAAAGGGTTGGATTTTGGATGGGAAAAAAATATATATATGTATATATAAAGGAGGTTTTTGAAACGACTGAAGAAATCTGGGTATGAGCTGTTCGTTAGGTGGCGTTGAGCGCATGTTAATTTTCTTGGGAAGGACAACAGTGTTAGTGGTTAGGGGGAATGTTGTTGTTTGTTTGTTTGTTTTTTCCCAGGGGATCATGGCTAAGTATTTAGGGATGAAGTGGCATGGTGTCTGTAACTTTCACATGGCTCCACAGACAGGAAAGTTAGACAGAGAGAAAGCAAATGTGGCCAGCTGGCATGGCTCGGTGGTTGAGCCTTAACCTATGAACCAGGAGGTCACGGTTTGATTCCCAGTCAGGGCACATGCCCGGGTTGCAGGCTCGATCCCGTGTAGGGCATGCAGGGGCAGCTGATCAATGATTCTCTCTCATCATTGATATTTCTAGCTTTCCCTCTCCCTTCCTCTCTGAAATTAATAAAAATCTATTTTTAAAGTTTTTTTTTAATAAAGCAAATGTGTCCAATTGTAAATAATTTGTGAACCTAGGTAAAGGAAATATGGATGTTTATTGCGATACCATTTCAATTTTCCAGTAGGGTTGAGAAATTTCAGTATAACAATCAGGAAGAAAAGATTTGATCTCCCCAATGAAATATGTATTGGTATTATATGTTTGGACAGTACTCTTGCTTAACGTAAAGTATTTATTTTAAAATATAAGCATTTTAACAACAAACAGCTCAATAAATCCCCTTTCTTTTATGAAACGATAGTCACCAGGGATGGGTTGGAGGGGATTATGGGGGCAAAAAGAGGACATATGTAATGCTTTCAACAATAAAAGAATTATTAAGAGAGAGAGAGAGAGAGAGAGAGAGAGAGAGAGAGAGAGAGAGAGGAATGACAGTCACAGGTGATAGTTGCTTTATGACATCCCAAATGAAAACTTGGGCTGTAAACAAAATAAAAAAACTCATCGAGGGAGCTCTGCCCACGCTTGGCTTGCGCTGTTCCGTGTTCTCCAACATTCTCCGTGTCGTGGCACGTACCGAAAGCGGTAATGTCCGCATGGCCAATGGGGCGAGGCTGCTAATGTCCCAAAGCGCCTAGCCCCGGAGCTCTGGCTGCCCCGGGATGAGGGGTCACGGTCTTGGCACACCCACGAGCCATCTGGGCCACACTGGCGTGCCATCGTCACCGGCTGGGACTGCTCCCGTGCACAGGAGTGCTGTGAACCGTTAGCAATATGATCTGCTTGAGGAAAAAGCTTCCTCCTATGTGCCCGGCACTGCGGAGTCAGACGTAAGCGGCTACGAACACAGCCTGGGGCTGCCCGTCCGTGTGTGTGTGTGTGTGTGTGTGTGTGTGTGTGTGCAAGAGCAGCGCTCACCGGCACGGTGACCTCTCTCCCCAGCGCGTTTCCGCCAGCACCAGCGCTCACCACAACACTCGTCACGATGGATCTCGAGTCGTTAACAAGGTTAACAACGAGGCAAAACTCCTCCGGGAGCAGATGGAGCAGATTCGGGAGCTAATGTCCTCTTCTGGCTGCTGCGGTCCAGTCCCACGGTACCGAGATGAGGCGAGAAATGAAGATGAAAACGGGAGCCCCGAGAGGAAGCGTGAGCCCGGCTCAACCCAGGCCCTCCTCGGGAAGCAACACTTCATGCCTGAAGCTCAAAATGCTGAAGTTCTAAATGGTTCATTTAATTGTATTTCAATTGCTCTGTTAGGGGGCTGCTATAGGTTTTTATTCTTGTTTATTGATTGATTGATTGATTGGTTAACTGATTTACTAGAGGCCCAGTGCACAAAGTTCATGCACGGGGTGTGGGGGTGGGGCTGTTCCTCAGCCTGGCCTTCACCCTCTTGCAATCTGGGACCCCTCAGGGGATGTCCCACTGCCAGTTTAGGCCTCATCCTGCAGCGGGATCAGGCCTAAACTGGCAGTTGGACATCCCTCTCTCAATCTGGGGCTGCTGGCTCCTAACTGTTGGCCTGTCTGCCTGCTTGATTGGCCCTAGCCACTCTGCCCACCTGCCTGATTGCCCCTAACCACTCTGCCTGCCTGCTTGCCTGCTTGCCTCTAACTGCTTACCTGCCTGCCTGATCACCCCTAATTGCCTGCCTGCCTGATTGCCCCTTACTGTCTTCTGCCATCGTCGGGAAGGATGTCCGTAATGACATTTGGAAAGTCATTTGGCTGTCTGGTCTAATTAGCATATTATCCTTTTATTATTATAGATTGTTAGCCCTCACCTGAGGATATATATATATATATATATATATATATATATATATATATATATTTAAATACATTTTATTGATTTTTTTTACAGAGAGGAAGGGAGAGGGACAGAGAGCTAGAAATATCGATGAGAGAGAAACATCGACCAGCTGCCTCCTACACACCCCCTACCAGGGATGTGCCCGCAACCAATGTACATGCCCTTGACCGGAATCAAACTCGGGACCTTTCAGTCCGCAGGCCGACGCTCCACCCACTGAGCCAAACCGGTTTCGGCACCTGAGGATTTTTTTTTTCCCTGTTAATATTTAGAGAGAGTGGAAGGGAGAGAGAGAGAGAAAAAAACAAAAAAAACAACCCAAAACAAACATCAATGTGAGAGAGACACATCAATTGGTTGCCTCCTGCACATGCCCCCACTGGGGCTGGGGTTTGAACCTGCAACCCAGATATGTGCCCTGTACTACTACTACTACTATACCCCTTGACCAGGGATCAAACCCGGGACCCTTTGGTGCACAGGCTGATGCTCTAACCACTGAGATACACTGGCCAGGGTGGGGAGGCTGCTTTCATGAAGAGGAGAGAGGACTGGCTGGGCTTGCAGAAGGGTTTCAGAGTCCGCTGCTGCATCTCAACAGCCCGGGAAGCCTCTTAAAGACACGGAGGAGGGCTGGGTCTTCATCCTCAAGAGATTCTGATTCAGTCAGTCCGGGCCCTATTTTTCCACCCCCCTCCTCCCCCGGGAATCCTAATGCGCTACCAAATACTGAAGCCTAGAAGCAGAAGGCGATAGTGAAACACTGAGGAGCGTGAAGTGCCTTCCAAATCCGAGACATTTGCTTTATAATGCGGCCACTCTCCTCTCCTCTCTCCTCCTGATTTCCCAGCATGCTGAGCCCGGCGCATTTGGAGTGGAGTGTTTTCCTCTCGAGTTCCCCGAGGCCTTAGCCTTTCCATCGCCCGGCACGGCCCTACCTACCGGCTCTTGGCACAAAGAGCCGTAACTGGAAAGCGTCCGCATGCGTCCTTGGGAGCGTGCTGCTGATGGAGGGATGCTGATGGAGGGCTGCTTGCCTTCTGGAGCCAGGGACCGCTGGGCCGGCGGCCTCTCTCAGCCCAGATCCATCATGCCTTTGCCTCCTTCCCCCGAACGTGGGCACCTCGGAGTCCTGGGCACGGACTGGCTGTCTGCTTTGCGGGGCCAGGCAGGACACAGGACGTCAAGGGGTTGGGCTGTCGCTTAATTTCAGGCTCATATTCCAAGTTCTTTGTCGGAGGACACATGTGATGGTCAAAAAAAAACCCACAAGCGTGGAAATAGGATGGTGGATAGCCCAGGACGAAAGCGTGACTTCAAATTGATGCGGAGATTTGCAAGACACAGCTAGTATCATTCCAGAGAAGTAAAGAATCTCACAGGGCCAAATACCATGATGATGACAATGATGATGATGATGATGGTGATGGTGATGGTGATGAGAGCGGACACATATTGTCTACTGTCTGTTAGATCTTGTTCTAAATGTTTTATACCCATGAAGTCATTGACTCTTCACAACTCTATTGGTCATCAGGGATGGGCAAACTTTTTGACCTGAGGGCCACAATGGGTTCTTCTTTTTAAAATATTTTTTAATTGATATTTTACAGAGGGGAAGGGAGAGAGATAGAGAGTTAGAAACATCGATGAGACAGAAACATCGACCAGCTGTCTCTTGCCCACCCCTCACAGGGGATGTGCCCGCAGCCAAGGTACATGCCCTTGACCGGAATCGAACCTGGGACCTTTCAGTCCGCAAACCGATGCTCTACCACTGAGCCAAACCGGTTTCGGCCACAATGGGTTCTTAAACTGGACCGGAGGGCCGGCACAAAAGCATGGATGGAGTGTTTGTGTGAACTAATATAAATTCAAAGTAAACTTCATCACATAAAAGGGTACGGTCTTTTTGTTTTTTTCTTTTAATTCAATAGTCTTATTCACTGGATCCGGCCTGCGCGTTGTTAGTTTGCCCAGCCCTGGGTTAGATACTAGTTAACACTCTCATTTTAGAGTTGATGAATCTGAGGATGGGTAACATCTAGACTTATTGTCACCGTTAGTTAGCCGTGTGCACATGGATATGTCACTTAACCGCTCAGGCCCTGTTTTCTGATTGGACCCATGAGTCCCCATGGCTTCTTTCTGCTTGGTGATGCAGTGACGTTGTGAGTTATTAATTCCAAATGATCTCTATTCTCTGCTTTCCTTTATTTATTTTTAATATATTTTATTGATATTTTACAGAGAGGAAGGGAGAGAGAGAACTAGAAACGTCAATGAGAGAGAAACATCGACCAGCTGCCTCTTGCATACCCTCTACCGGAGATGTGACCGCAACCAATGTACATGCCCTTGACGGGAATCGAACCCGGGACCTTTCAGTCCGCAGACCGACACTCTACCACTGAGCCACACCGGTTTCGGCCTCCTCTTTCCTTTAACCAAGACAACCCTGCCCATTCACCTTATGTGTTTGATCAGCAATTTATTCTTTTTCTATTCTTGCCCTGCTTTGTCTCCTGTGAACCTTCTCCACATTTTGACAGACTTCCCCTTCCTTCACTTCTGGATGTGAATGGTGTGCGTACATATGTCAACCCTGGAGTTTGGGGCCTGCCATTTAGGCGCAGAATCCGACAGCTTGGACTATTAGGGAGTCAAGCAATGTCATTTACCTGATAATACCACCGTGTAGATAGGAGTGAGAAAATGACAGCAATAGAAATCATTTGAGTCGTAGGATCTTGGCTTAAGTTATTGTTAACTTTTCTAATACTTTCATAGATGTCGATCAGAAAACAACTAGTAATTTTTTATTGAAAGAATGATACTCATAATATATATATATATATATATATATATATATATATATATATATATATATATATGCCTAAGTGACCAAGTGACCGAACGACCGGTCCACCGGTCGCTATGATGCACACTGACCACCAGGGGACAGACTCTCAACACACAGGATCAGGCTTCCTCCTGTCTGAATCAGGCCTGTAGGGATCTGGCCCAAACCAGCTATCTGACATCTCCCAAAGGGCCCCAGATTGCAACAGGGCACAGGCCAGGCCCAGGAACTCCACGGGTGCACAAATCTGTGCACTGGGCCTCCGGTGTATGCAATAACGATGCAACCACAATGTTAACATGTGCCGTCCTCCTTCCAACAGTCATACTGGACAGTCATACTGAGAAAAAAACATATTTAAACCACGTAAAGGGACTAAGGTCTGCTTACTCCAAATGGCTAGAGAATCAATGGGTGGCATTCTTCTTCTTGGTGACTTATTCATTCCAGTGAGACTCTCTAAATGGGAAGCTAAGGGCATTGATATAATAACAAATTTCAAAATCATCCGGTCCTTTTCTCTACTCCGCCACTGGGACCTTGAAATGTGCAGTTTTCTCTTCTTTACCTGCAAAACGGAGCGTTCTCAGCCCTCACCACATTAAGAACTGATGTAGCCGAAACCGGTGTGGCTCAGCGGATAGAACCGTCGGCCTGCGGACTGAAAGGTCCCAGGTTCGATTCCGGTCAAGGGCATGTACCTTGGTTGCGGGCACATCCCCGGTAGGGGGTGGGCAAGAGGCAGCTGGTCGATGATTCTCTCTCATCGATGTTTCTGACTCTCTGTCCCTGTCTCTCCCTCTCTGTGAAAAATCAATAAAATATATATATATATATTTTTAAAGAACTGATGTAAAGGAGCCCAGATAGATGATGACAGTGACTCCCAGCTGTGAGTGACTATCGGGCACTTTCGACACTCGGTTCTATATCCCACATAAAACCATGAAGTTTTTGGATTCCTCCAAGAATTCCTATGACTCACATCAGTGAAGGCGGTAAGTAAGTTGGGCCAATGCACCATCGAAAATATTTTTGTCAGCAGGGAGCAGAAGTTGTATTAATTAAAAATGTTCTCAGGAGGTACAGGGTGCCCTCCCAGCGAGTCATAAAATTATTTTAATCCCAATTAAGGATGTTCCCTCCTGGCACCTGGTAACAGAGGGAACTGGAATGAAAAACTCCACGGCGTTTCTAGAAGAAAGGTCGCCAGAGTCGGACTGGGCCCCTCAGGCTAAGAAGTGGAGATAATTTGATAGAAAACCGTCATTTTATTTTATTATTTTTTAAAATATATTTTATTGATTTTTTTACAGAGAGGAAGAGAGAGGGATAGAGAGCTAGACACATTGATGAGAGAGAAACATCGATCAGCTGCCTCTTGCACACCCTCCACAGGGGATGTGCCCGCAACCAAGGCACATGCCCTTGATGGGAATCGAACCTGGGACCTTTCAGTCCGCAGGCCAATGCTCTATCCATTGAGCCAAACCGGTTTCGGTGAAAACCGTCATTTTAGTTAATTGATTATTTATGAACTCTTCTGTCCAGGTCCAGAGAAGATTAGGAAAAAGTACCGAGTGAAGAAGGTCATAAAAAGATAAAATTTGGGGAGAAGAATGAAGGACTTTAGGATGATTTGTGATCGAATGTCCTACCCACCCAGGAATGCTGGCAGGGGCTGAGGCCATTGACCTTGTGGGTCTAGAGAGCCTCGGCTTACAGACCCTTGTCTGGGAAGAAATGATGTCACCAGGATTTTTAGCCTAAGATTTGAAGTAATCTATTTTAGGGGAATTCAGTGATTCACCGTGGAAGCTTGGGGTTTTCTGCTTGGATTTTTGAAAACCTAATTAAGCTGTGGAGACATATTCTTACCAGACCCTGTCGCACGTATAGCCAGTACACATCTCGGGACGTAATTGTGAGCTGACATTTTGCCCGTTGGCATTGACACGTGGAAGCATGAGTGAGTAGCTGTGGCTTTCATCATTGGAGAGCAAGTTAAACCATCCAGGCTCAGCAAACAGGAGGCAGCCCCGTGTCCTCCGGAATGACCTCGCATTCCCGGTGAAACATCGGTTTTCAAGTGACAAACTCTAGGCACGTCCACCACTCCCGGAAATGATTTGAGAGAAAAGAATCTGGGTTGAAATTCAGAGATTAACTATCAGTGTTCCTTAACAAAAGACTTTTCCGAATGAGGAAAGAAAACAGAAAAACACTACTACTTGGGTTGGGATGATGTAGAATACCTTGAGGTTGAGACCATGAGAATATATTTTTTATCAACTTAAAGACATTTTTTTTTCAACTTTACTCATAGGCTGGTTTCTTTCTTTTCAAACATATACATTTTTATTGATTTCAGAGAGGGAATCATGGGAGAGGGAGAGAGAGAGAGAAACATCAATGATGAGATAGAATCATTGATCGGCTGCCTCATGCAGGCCCCACACTGGAGACCAAACCCACAACCTGAGCACGTGTCTTGACTGGGAATGGAACCGTGACCTCCTGGTCCAAAGGTCAATCCAAAGGTCAAACCATGAACCACGCCAGCTGGGTTTCTGATGGTGCTTGTAGGATTGACATTTGAGGGAGGAGAGAGAAGAAGCAAGCTTATGGCTGGAGGACCAGTTTCCTAACTTGCTTAGTTCGACCAGGAAGTGGCCGGCTCGGTGGGTCTGGCCCTACCAACACGTGGGCACCCTTGGTTAATACTCTGTAGAGCAGAACCCAGGAAATGGGGGGTAGGACCCACACATCAATCCGCTCTGTCAATCAAAAGACCAATAAACAGGCAGCTTAATAGAATATGATACCATACGTTCATCTGCTCGACGTATCGATTTTTGAGCATTCGCAATTTGTTTATCAGAACAAAGCCTTTTCTCTTTTAATTTCTTTGCCAATTTATTATTGTGTTCCACTGCTTTTTCAAGAGTTTTTGTGATACAGTTTTCCATGGGGGGGAGGAGGGGGACATGCCCTACCACAGTTAATGTCGAACTGGTTTTCGCGATCAAGGGGGCATCAGCCTACTTTATGTCATTCGATAAAGTGGAGGGGGGGGGGCGAAAAACGATGGGTAGATAGCTATAAAATCGTTATAAGGGGGATTTTTGTGTGTGTATGTGTGTGTGTGTGTGTGTGTATGTGCCTGGATTCAATCTAAATACATCTCAAAAAATTGTAAAATAGAATCTACCAGCTAAAACTAATGAGCACAAAACTGCCTTGATTTGGCCCAGGGTGGACAAATAGAACATCTGGCATATTTGGCACCAAGGACACAGCTGGCATGGCTGGAAACATTTCCGCAGAAGGTGCAGATGCAGAAATGGGAGAATTGGTACAGACCGTGCAGATGGAGCAGTTGGAACAGATGACGGTGGGCAGAGCTGGCGAGGCTGGCACAGGTGTCATAACCGCAACAGCTGGCACAAGTTGTGACAATCCTGGGATTTCTTAGTGCACGGCACATGTTACTTTTGGCGTTGGCTGCGGGCAGATAAGAGCATTTTATAATTAGTAAATGTGCCATTTAAAAAAGAACTTTCTCCCCTCCACCCGTAAGGACATCCACCTCCAACTGTCAAAGCTTGGAATTAGGGAGCTTTTTTTTTGCTTTTCTTTTTGCAAATTAGAATTTCCCTGAGAAAAGCCATCGTTGATAAATACCGATTTCATAGGAGAGAGAGGCAATCCGATATATTTTTTGTTGTTGTTCTGATATGGATAAAACTCATGAATGGAATTTCTTCAGAGGAGTTTCGTGGGAAATGGAGGCCATATTTCTGGAAAGAAACGTACACGTCGCGTTGAACCCAGAATTCGTTCTCAAGTTAAAGGCCTGTTTGTCTGCTAAATATGGTGGGTATTTCCCCGTTCTATGAAATGTCCTGTGGAATCACACTTGAAGACCCGGTACAGAATTGGAAAGCTGTCTACAGAACAGGTTGAGAGAGAGAAAAAAAACAAAAACAAACGCTGGAAAACATAATTATAGGGAAACCGTGATATTGCCATTTTTCTAATACCAATGGGACTTGGTTCTAATTTCATTGAAAAGGCTATGATTTGGATTCGAATGAAGAGTACGCTATAGAATCATCTTTTGGGCAAGGATATTTAACACCAGATGAAAAGTTGAGAGAACAAAGCAACTTGCTTGTAAGCGGCGCAAAGCCCTGTTTTCTTCTAATGTTTTTTATTGTAACAAAAAAAAAAAAAAAAAACAGTCTGTTCGTATTACGGGGAAGCCTAAAACTGGTACCTAATTATAAAATAATTTTTTAAAAAGCCGAATAATGGCTTCCAATCCATACATACATTCTCTTGAACCCACAGTCATAGGTGCTCCATACACCTATGTGACTAAATGAACCTATGATAAAAATTCAGGATGAAAAAATATCAATAATCATCTTCCACATTCATGGCTAATGTCCTATTAGAAAGAAACAAAGGAAATTAGTTCTTTAAAGCATTGACAATACATTTCAACCAACTTCAATCCTCTGGGGGAAATCATAGATGACAAAGACTAGTTGGCTGTCATCTAGTCCATGTTCCCCAAGTCAACCCCAAATTCTTTAGGTTTCCTAGTTTACCCTGAACTAAAACCTGCATAATAAATCGGCTTCTATTCATAAGCAATGCAACACAGTGTAACGGATTATTGTATGTGTTCCAAGACTTTGAACAGTAAGGGTTAATTACTTCTCCCTGGATGTCAAGTTCTTTTTTAAAAAATATATATATTTTATTGATTTTTTTTTTTAGAGAGAGGAAGAGAGAGGGATAGAGAGTTAGAAACATCATTGAGAGAGAATCATCGATCGGCTGCCTCCTGCACCCCCTCTCCCCCCACCGGGGATGTGCCCACAACCAAGGTACATGCCCTTGGCCGGAATCGAACCTGGGACCTTTCAGTCTGCAGGCCGACGCTCTATCCACTGAGCCAAACCGCTTCGGCTGGATGTCAAGTTCTTGACCATCAAAACCATACTCTCTTTGTCCCCAGATGGCCCTTGCTATTACTACCTATATTTAATCTTTTTTTAAAAAAACTTAATTGATTTTTGTATAGAGAGGAAGGGAGAGGGATAGAGAGTCAGAAACATCTACGAGAGAGAAACATCTATCACTTGCCTCTTGCACACCTCCTACTGGGGATGTGCCCACAACCAAGGTACATGCCCTTGACCGGAATCGAACCTGGGACCTTTCAGTCCGCAGGCCGACGCTCTATCCACCGAGCCAAACCTGTTAGGGCCCTATATTTAAACCTTTTTAAAAAACCATCTAAAGTCATCGAAACATGTTTGATTTCAATGCCTCCATTATTTCGACTGTGGTATAACCTCACGGTGAACCCAACTCGATTCTTCTTCTTCTTCAGAACTTTAATTCTATCACGTACCGTTAGCTCAGTTCTTGACTTGAGGTGACAAAAGTGTTTCTGCTCAGAACAGATGAAAACACCTTCCTTTGTTAACCGCACTTCTGTGACATAGAGCAACCCAGGGGGGCGAGGGGTGGGACGGGGGCGGGACTTCCTGCCCTCTCTGGGCACGGGGGAGATGACCGGGCTGCAAATGCCCACCTCGGTCCTCTTCACCTAGTCAGAGACACCGTGCAGTGGCTGAAGCCCAGCTGAACATCGTCTTCGATCCACAAAAGAGGTGAGAGACACGATCCCTCCCGGGGAGCAACCAGCAGGGGTGTTTCCAGGCTTTGGCATTGGAGGAGCCGGCCCAAGCTTTTTCTGAAGGATGAGCCACTTCTCCGAGCCTCTGCCTTCCCCGGGCACGCAATGAGAACGGAACATGAGAGATGCAATCTGCTGCAGCAATGCGGCTCCTCCATCGTGGCCCCGGCCGCGCTCTGTCTCCGCGCACAGGGAGCGAGCCAGGGTGCTGGCACCTCATCACATGCAGAAGCCCTTTTCCTTCCCCCGGCTCTGCGACTCGGAGCGCTTTCATTCACCCTCCAAACAGAAGCTGCGCCTTGTGCCTCTCCTCCGTCCCCGGGGCGGTTTCTCGTCTCTGCAGCCTGAGATATATTTTCTCCAGACTTAAAAAAACACCTATTGCCGGAACCGGTGTGGCTCAGTGGATAGAGCGTCAGCCTGCGGACTGAAAGGTCCCGGGTTTGATTCCGGTCAAGGGCATGTACATTGGTTGCGGGCACATCCCCAGTAGGGAGTGTGCAGGAGGCAGCTGATCGGTGATTCTCTCTCATCGATGTTTCTAACTCTCTGTCCCTCTCCCTTCATCTATGTAAAAAATTAATTTACACACACACACACACATACACACACACACACACACATATATATATATATATATATATATATATATACACATACATATGAATTGAGAACATTTAATATCCAAACATCAGCGACAGGCCCCTGACTAGACCCCAGTCCCAGAGTCTCTTTGGGGTGGTGGTGAGTGTCTGCTCACCCATTGGCTACAGCACCAAGCCTGTCGTGTTTCCCGCCCTAGACCCCCCACAGAGGCGTGTGTCCTATCCAGGAATTGAACTGTGACCTCCTGGTTCATAGGTCGGCGCTCCACCTCTGAGCCACGCCGCCTCGGCTGCACACTGGTATTGAGAGCTCTAGGCCTCATGAGGTTCAGGCTCACGCCTTCTGCAGGAGCGCTGCGTGGTCAGGGCTGTGTCATTACTTCCTATTCCAGCATGCTTTGGGACACACACACTATCCTGTCGTTCCGTGTTTGGTGATGCTGAGACTGACGGGTGAGTTCCGGTGTACACAGACCTGACCCCTAGACTATATTCACCTGTTCGCAAACTTCGCATCACATACGGATAGCACAATATCTTCGTATAGCCACCAGGGGTCCTTTAATTGGTAGCAAACATTCTCTGGCATTCATTTGATCAGAGAACTACCAATGGGCAAATTTTCAAATTCCTCAAACTCACGTGCATCTAGAATTTTTCCACAGTAGACTTTTTACATGTGTGTTTCGTCCTATGCATTGTTGGAGGTCAATCTAGATCAGCCATGGGCAAACTATGGCCCGCTCGGCTGTTCTATCCGGCCCGCGGAGCCGAAAGAGCGGAGGGTTCTCTTGCTCTCCCCTCCGCTCCTTCACCAGCAGCCCAAGAGGAGAGTGCCGGCATGGTCAGGTTGCTTTTGTTCCGGCCCTCCGGTCCAGTTTAAGAACCCATGGTGGCCCTCGAGTCAAAAAGTTTGCCCACCCCTGATCTAGATGATAACATGCTTTGTGGGTCCCCATGCCCAGGCTGCTTGTAGGTTGATAAATGAATAACAGGTTCGATCATCGATCTGTTAGCAGTTGCAATGATCAGAGTAAATATTTGTAGGCTGCTTAAGGTCAGCCACACTTGCCACCAAATTGGGTCACTCGCCTTCAGTGACAGGTCCAGTTGGTTCGGGAATGCTGATGGCTCAGTGATTTCAGTGTCTGACCGTGTCACTTACTGTTTGGAAATACATCACTGTGTGATTGTCGGGTATTTGCTCATTTAAATGCAGTAGATATTACATGGCTTGCTTTTCCCTTCACATCACCGGGCAAAGAAGTAGAATAAATGGAAAGACAGCAAAATATTTAGAAGTGGTACTGACGTGATTGATTCATCCCAAAATATAAACATTCAGCTTGGAAACCTGTGAAAAGCTGCCTCCAAAATGTGATTGTTTTAAACATATTATTACAGAATAGATACAAATAGAAGTATGTGCAATAACATATTTAATAGACCTGTCTAAAGCCTTAAGATGTTTACTTCTTTAAAAAAAAAATATATATATATATATATATATATATATATATACACACACACACCGTATTTGCTGGCGTATAAGACGATTTTTTTTGCCCTGAAAAATACCGTATTTGCCGGCGTATAAGAGACTGGGCGTATAAGACGACCCCCTAACATTTCCACTCAAAATACAGAGTTTGTTATATACTCGCCGTATAAGACTACCCCCCCACTTGGAGGCTTATTTTTCAGGGCCAAAAAATCGTCTTATACGCCGGCAAATATGGTGTGTGTGTGTATATATATATATATATATATATATATATATATATATTGATTTTTTACAGAGAGGAAGAGAGAGGGATAGAGAGCTAGAAACATTGATGGGAGAGAATCATCAATCGGCTGCCTCTTACACACACCCTACTGGGGATGTGCCCGCCACCAAGGTACATGCCCTTGACCGGAATCGAACCTGGGACCTTTCAGTCCGCAGGCCGACGCTCTATCCACTGAGCCAAACCGGTTTCGGCAAGATGTTTACTTCTGATCTGTTTCCTGGCCTGCTTCAAAGGGAGAGTGTTGTCCCCACCGGCCTAGGATTAATGAGTCTAAAATGGAATGTTTTCCTGGTGGTGATTAATGGTGACCATAAACAGTCTCAGGGACAAGAAAACATTGCAAATCGCCGTGGAACCCGGATTATGAGGAACGCCCGATGTCTGCATGAAGTTTGAGGTTTCGCTTCCCTTCTCTCCTTGGGCGGTGACCACGGTCAGGGCTGTGTCATTACTTCCTGTCCCAGCATGCTTCGGGGCACACACTGCCCTGTCGTCCCGTGTTCGGGGATGCTGAGACCGACGGATGAGTTCAGGTATGTGTACAGAGGAGAGAGATGGGAGAGGGAGAGAGCCAAGGTCTCAGCACGGCCAAAGGCAGGCATCAGGATCCCGGCTAAAGCCGCTCTGGTCCGGAGAGAAAGTACGTTACCCGGCTTCCTGCTCGGGATCTCCTGTCATTCAGAAGCCCAGGCCTGTCCACAGTGTTCTGGAAGCTTCTGGCGTGACTCCCCCTGCTCCAGGCTCCCAGGAGCCTTCCACAGTCTGTGTTCTATCAACCCCGTGGTCGGAAAACTCGAGAGCCACATGCGGCCCCTTGGCCCCTTGAGTGTGGCTCTTCCACAGAACACCACGGCCTGGGCGAGTCTGTGTGGAAGAAGTGGCGTTAGAAGAAGTTTATGTTTTAAAAAATGTGGCTCTCAAAGGAAATGTCAATCGTTGTGCTGTTGGTATTTGGCTCTGTGGACCGATGAGTTTGCCGACCATTGGATTAACCCAACAGAGGACACCAAATGGCCTTTATACCACTCATCTCTCTCGGGAACTTCCCACATATTCTTCTTTCAATGCTCACTGGAGAGCTGGATTTTATATATATATATATATATATATATATATATATATATATATATATGTATTGATTTCATTTTTATTTTTTATAAATATTTTTTATTGATATTTCACAGAGAGGAAGGGAGAGAGATAGAAAGCTAGAAATGTCGATGAGAGAGAAACATCGACCAGCTGCCTCCCGCACACCCCCTACCGGGGATGTGCACACAACCAAGGTACATGCCCCCGACCGGAATCGAACCCGGGACCCCTCAGTCCTCAGGCCGACGCTCTACCACTGAGCCAAACCGGTTTTGGCATATTGATTTCATTTTTAAATGTATTTTATTGATATTTACAGAGAGGAAGGGAGAGAGATAGAGAGCTAGAAACGTCGATGAGAGAGAAACATCGACCAGCTGCCTCCTACACACCCCCTACTGGTGATGCGCCCGCAACCAAGGTACATGCCCCTGACCGGAATCGAACCTGGGACCTTTCAGTCCGCAGACCGACGCTCTATCCACTGAGCCACACCGGTTTCGGCTATTTGTATTGATTTCAGAGAGGAGGGGAGAAGGAGAGAAATACAGAAGCATCAACGAGGAGAGGAAATCGTGGATTAGCCGCCTCCTGCACGCTTCCTGTTGGGGGTCAAGCCTGCAGCCGGGGCCTGTGCCCTGACCGGGAATCCCACCTGGTTCAGAGGTCGACGACGCTCAACCACTGAGCCACACCAGCTGGGCTCACGTGAAATACATTTAAATGTTAACGAGAGGGGAAAAAAAAATCAGGAAGACATAAGGATAGTGTCTCAGTATCACAGCATAATTTTAAGAAATGCTTGGAATGTGGAAGAACAAAAAGCAATCGTGTTGGCCTTGGGTTCCGGGGAGGCGGGGGAGGATCTGGAGTTCTGGCTGGAACACCAGGCCTGCACGATGATCCCCTCCCCTCCCCTCCCCGCGCAAACCGTGGAATCCCTCACTTCTCAGAGCCCCCCCCCCCCCCCCCCCCCGAGGCCCGCTCCCCCGGAGGCTGAGATCCTTTTCATCCTCTGGCTCTGAACTTGGGCCGTCTCTTTTTCCTCTCCCTCCTCCCCGCCTCCGTCTTCCCCGCGACAGACTGCGTTGAGTAATTGCTGTCTTTTCTAATTGTTGTATCTCCAAATTGGCTGGTTCGGGGGGAGGCCCAGCTGTCCGGGAAAACAGCATGAAGTGGCGGGAACAGCCCTCCCCTGAGCTGCGGGGGGTTCACTGAACTTTCCCAGGCGGGGTCCCCGGTGGAGGGGTGCCGAGGGCCCAGGGGGGTCCCTGTGGGGGCTATCTTTTCCGGGGCACACCCCTTTGTAACCCTGGGATGGGTGGGAGGGGATGTAAACAGCATGTCAGTTAGATTTCCAGATGACACTGAATCAAAAAGCATTGGAGGCCGAAACCGGTGTGGCTCAGTGGATAGAGCGTCAGCCTGCGGACTGAAAGGTCCCAGGTTCGATTCTGGTCAAGGGCATGTGCCTTGGTTGTGGGCACATCCCCGGTGGGGGGTGTGCAAGAGGCGGCTGGTCGATGTTTCTCTCTCATGGATGTTTCTAACTCTCTATCCCTCTCTCTTCCTCTATAAAAAATCAATTAAAATATATTTTTTATTGATTTTTTTACAGAGAGGAAGGGAGAAGGATAGAGTTAGAAACATAGATGAGAGAGAAACATCCATTAGTTGCCTCTTGCACACCTCCTAACCGGGAATGTGCCCACAACCAAGGTACATGCCCTTCAACAGAATCGAACCTGGGACTTTTCAGTCCGCAGACCGACGCTCTACCACTGAGCCAAACCGGTTTCAGCTAAAAAATATATATATATATATTTTTTTTAAAAAGCATTGGAGACACACCTGTGAATAAAGAGAAATGCTACGCAGGGTCTCTGCGGTGGAAAGGACGGAAAGACTCAAACAAAATGAGAGGGAAGGCAGACAGGTGGAACCCCAATGCTTCGGAGGGAAAAGACTCGCTCTGGAAGTGAGCGGTAAGAGGGGGGGGGGGTCCAGAAGACAGCAGAGCCAGAGAGCGCAGGGGGGAGAGTTTGCAAGATGCAGGGAACCTAATGTTGCCTGGGGCTGTCGGAGCCTGGACGGCAGGGGAAGGTGCAGTGATTTCGTGCAACCGGCAGCCGCACCCCTGAAATACCGTGCCCGGGTCTGTGCGTCCCGGGAGCAGACAGACAGACAGACAGACAGACACAGGGGGAAATCGGCATACAGCAACAAGGGTGATTAGCAAGCGGCGGGCTGATGTACCAGAAAAATAGGCCGTGCGACGTGGCTTCCGAACGTGGCAAGAATGGAGCATTGAAATGCAAGGATGCTTTCCCCATCTACTAAGGTGCCTGTGCGCCCGGAGTGATGACCCTGGAATTGGCGTGCCAGGGAGCCCTGCCGTGTGAAAGGGAGGCCTGGCATCTGCGAGCAGGCCGACGTCCCGGGAGGAACACGAGCGATGCGACGGTTGTTGTTAAAGCGTCTGTGAGGGGAGTGGAAGGAGGCCACGGGGGAGGAGTAGAGGTTCACATTGTGGCCGTGCCGGTCATTCCACAGCCGTGAGATGCACCCTGGCCACGACCTTCCGCCGTGGAGAACTCTGTGTCAGAGCCTCGGGCGTTGCCCCATGCTCCCTGCCCGCAGAAGAGCCACTTTTAAGTTTGGTCTTAGTATCCTCCCACCTCCCCCTCCCTCTCCCTCTCCCCCACCCCCATATCCGTGCAGAGGGCTTATGCTGCCCACCCTTGTGGGCGCTCCTGATGTCTACAAAGGCAGGGCCCCAAGCAACAGTCGCTCTGCCGTATGTAGCATCTCTCCGTGTGACTGGAGGGCGCCATGTAATCTGGGGGTTTTGGCTTCTGATAGCCAAGGAAAGATGAATCTAATTTTTAAAAATATTTTTTTTATTGATTTCCGAGAGGAAGGGGAGAGAGAGAGAGAGACAGAGACAGAGACAGAGACAGAGAGAAAGCAACACCAATGATGAGAGAATCACTGATCAGCTGCCCCCTGCAGGCCCCCACTGGGGATCAAGCCCACAACCCTGGCATGAGCCCTGACGGGGAATCGAACCCTGACCTCCTGGTTCTTAGGCCAATGCTCAACCACCGTGTGAGCCACATCAGTGAGGCAAGGTGAATCTAATTTTTTTTTAAAATCTCAAAATCATAGCTGGAGGAGCAGCATTTTGCACGAGCTAATGAGGCTCATTGGTTCTTTTTTTTTTTTTTTTTAATATATTTTATTGAGTTTTTACAGAGAGGAAGAGAGAGGGATAGAGAGCTAGAAACATCGATGAGAAAGATACATCCATCAGCTGCTTCTTGCACACCCCCTACTGGGGATGTGCCTGCAACCAAGGCACATGCCCTTGACCGGAATCAAACCTGGGACCTTTCGGTCCCCAGTCTGACGCTCTATCCACTGAGCCAAACCGGTTTCGGCAAGGCTCATTAGTTCTTAAGATGCAACTTGCTATGTTTCCTAAATTAAAATTCACTCCTGTTGTCAATACCGACGACGGAAGTACAGAGAGGAGGCGGGTGCTGTGGTTTTTTATTTATTTATTTATTTATTTTGCGATTTGGAGCCAAAAGGAACTGGTAGAAAAGTGGTTTTATTCTCTTCTCTTGGGGAGATCTGTACTCCCATACAGGGAAGGGCAGCGATTGGCTTCGGTGTAACAAGGACCGGAAGTGGCTAAGGAGGGCTCTCAGTGGCCACAGGTCATGAAGGGCAGGGTCCCGGAGATTACTCCTAGGTCGTTGTGACTCCCGGCGTTCTCATCTGGAAAATGAATGTGGGGGGTGTGCTGCTTTCAAAGCAATTAAATAGTCCACTGACAAAGCGTTGGTACCGTTTAGATATTTAATTAAACCGGTGCGAGAGGAAGTTATTCTTAAATCAAGGGGCTTCTCCTATTCATTGTAGTGGAGGAAGTGACGAATTCTCTGCCGTGCTGCTAGTAAGGGTTTTTCTTATTCTTTTTTCTTTAAAAATATGTTTTTATTGATTTCAGAGAAGAAGAAGAAGAAGAAGAAGAAGAAGAAGAAGAAGAAGAAGAAGAAAGAGAGGAGAGAGAGAAACATCAATGATGAGAGAGAATCATTGATTGGCTGCCTCCTGTACGCCCCACACTAGGGATCAAGCCTGCAACCCGGGCATGTGCCCTGACCAGGAATTGAACTGTGACCTCTTGGTTCGTAGGTTGACACTCAACCACCGAGCCATACCTTGTTCTTTTAATTTTGAATGTTACTTAGAGCAGAGCCTTTAGACAAATTAAAGCAAACAATGAAATGACTTTTGAAATCGATGGCATTAATTTCCTAAATACAATTTAAAAGAACAGTTTGCATCACATTCTAGAACAACATGGGCAAACTACTGCCCTCGGGCCTAATCCGGCCCCTTTGGCTGTTCTCACCGGCCCACGGAGCAGAAAGAGCAGAGGGTTCTCTTGCTCTCCCCTCCACTCCTTCACCAGCAGCCCAAGAGGAGAGTGCCAGCGTGGTCAGGCTGCTTTTGTTCCGGCCCTCCGGTCCAGTGTAAGAACCCACTGTGGCCCTAGAGTCAAAAAGTTTGCCCACCCTTGTTCTAGAAGAAATAGATAACGCTCTTAATGGGGGAATAAGATTTAATGTGTAAACTAACAAGTTACACAGAACCATTATCCAAAGCGTCATTTGATATCTAGTGTACCGAAGGGATTCATACTACTCTTTTTAACCATTTTTTAAAAATATATTTTTTATTGATTTTTTTAACAGAGAGGAAGGGATAGGGAGAGAGAGAGCTAGAAACATTGATGAGAGAGAAACATTAATCAGCTGCCTCCTGCACAACCCCCACTGGGGATGTGCCCACATCCAAGGTGCATGCCCTTGACTGGAATGGAACCTGGGACCCTTCAGTCTGCAGGCTGATGCTCTATTCACTGAGCCAAAATGGTCAGGGCATATGCTAGTTTATTTTATGTGTGTGTGTGTGTGTGTGTGTGTGTGTGTGTGTAAGTCTAGGTTTTGCTTCTGAACACTGGGCTCTGAATTTGGGGGCCTATTGCATAGAGATTAGCTGGGAAAGTGACGTTCCTTCCAGGAACTAATTGATGAGTCATGCCTGGCATTCTGAAGGCCTGGGTCACAGATACACTTTGCCCTTTCTGACAATTTCTGCCCAGTGACTCACTTCGACATTTAACCCCGTGTGTCTTAAAGGAACTTGCCTTGCAGGCCCCCGATCCGTCTTTGTAACAGACCAGACGAGATGCTGCAGCTTTAAAAATAAGAGCATTCAACTCAAAAGATTCATCCCCCCCCCATCCCCCGTTTCCTCCCAAATTTGGTGACGTTGCTCAGAAACATGTGTCCTTTCCCAGAATTCTCTTTGCCCCTTTGGCATGGCTGTGAAAGCTGGAGGAGACTCCGCCAGACCAAAGGCGGGCGAGCCCGTTGTGTGGAGTAGCATGTGGCACAAATTGCTAACACGCTAGACACGTTTCCACCACCGCACTCCCCTTACTGTGTGCTGACTCGCGCTCTCTCCAGCTTTATTGGTGCACGCCCTTCTGCCTCCGAGACTTGGCACTTGCTGTTCCTTCTGCCCAGAATGCTTTTCCCTTCCCTGGATAAGTGGCTGGCTCTCTCCTTTCTTAGGCCTCAACGTCAGAAAGGACTTGCCCATATTCTCAACCTCACACCTCCCTTTTCTGGAACTTACCCTCTTTGGGTAAGGGTTAGGGTTAGGGTTAGGGTTAGGGTTAGGGTGACACCCTCTGTGTCATCACCCTGTTCTCCTGTCCGCCTCCTCCTGCCTCCTCAGCCTCTCCCTCCTTTTCCCCATGGAACTTGACCAATAACCTTGCTTTTCCTCCAAAATGCATGTCCCACAGAAACAAAGGACTTGCCCAGGACAATGGTCGGCAAACTCATTAGTCCACAGAGCCCAAACATCAACAGCACAACGATTGAGATTTATTTTCTTCTTTTTTTTAAAAAAAAATATATTTTTTATTGATTTTTTTACAGAGAGGAAGAGAGAGGGATAGAGTTAGAAACATCGATGAGAGAGAATCAGCTGAAATTTCTTTTGAAAGCCAAATATTTTAAATATATTTTTATTGATATTTCACAGAGAGGAAGGGAGAGAGATAGAGAGCCAGAAACATCGATGAGAGAGAAACATGGACCAGCTGCTGCCTCTTGCACACCTCCTACGGGGGATGTGCCCGCAACCAAGGTACATGCCCTTGACGGGAATCGAACCCGGGACCCTTCAGTCCGCAGACCGACGCTCTACCACTGAGCCAAACCGGTTTTGGCGAAAGCCAAATATTTTAAACTTAAATTCCTTCTAGCGCCACTTCTTCAAAATAGACTCTCTCAGGCCGTGGTATTTTGTGGACGAGCCACGCTCAAGGGGCCAAAGAGCCGCAGGTGGCTCGCGAGCCGCAGTTTGCCGACCCAGTAGCCCAGGACCATCAGCAAGGAAGTGGCAGCTCCTGGACAGGCTGGCCCCGGAGCTGGCGGAGATCGAACCTCAGACTCCTTATGCTGAGCCCTGGGCGGTGGGAAGAGCCATCTCTGCAGCCCCCTCAGGCGTGGATGTATGGCCTCATGTCTGGGAGCAGGGAAGCCAGTCAGGTCTGAGGGAGCGGCTTACGGCCAGCAGGGCCTTCCGATGCCTGAGAGGCAGGCAGAGAGACCTTGCTCAGCCGCCTCTCAGGGGCTTGATGGGGGGTAGGGGGGAGGGCAGGGCTCTCTGAGAGCACCGTGGCACCGTGCAGCCGGTAGAACTAGAGGCGCTGATGACTCCCTGCACGGGGTCTGCTTGGCTCCCTCTTTTATGTTTTTTATCCTCACTCGAGGATATTTTTCCGTTGATTTTTAGGGAGAGGGAAAGGGAGAGGGAAAGACAGAGAGAACATTGATATGAGAAAAACACATCGATGGGTTGCCTCCTGCACGTGCCCTGGACCAGGGCTGGGGCTGGGAAGGAGCCTGCAACCGAGGTACATGCCCTTGACTGGAATCGAACCCGGGACCCTTTGGTCTGCAGGCCAGTGCTCTATCCACTGGGCCACACCAGCCAGGGCTGCTTGGCTCTCTCTCGCTGGGCTCCTGATGGCAGGTCGGGTCCCTGGAGGAGGCGGCACAGCAGAGCAGAGAGGGCGTGGGCCGTGGGAAGAGGCATTCTGGAATCTAAATGCAACTTACTTGACCTAAACTTCTCATCCACATGTTGAGGTGAGTAATACTCACCTCATAGAACTACCGTGAGTGGAATTAATAAAATGAGCCCTACCAAAACCGGTTTGGCTCAGTGGTAGAGCATCAGTCTGCATACTGAAAGGTCCCGGGTTCGATTCCGGTCAGGGGTATGTACATTGGTTGCGGGCACATCCCCGGGAGGGGGTGTGCAAGAGGCAGCTGGTCGATGTTTCTCTCTCATCGACGTTTCTAGCTCTCTATCTCCCTTCCTCTCTGTAAAATATCAATAAAATATATTTTTTAAAAAATGAGATCTGCCCTGGCTGGTTTGGCTCAGTGGATAGAGCATCAGACCGTGGACTGAAGGGTCCCGGGTTCAATTCCAGTCAAGGGCACATACCCAGGTTTCAGGCTCCATCCCCAGTAGGGGCTGTGCAGGAGGCAGCCGGTCAATGATTCTCTTTCATCATTGATGTTTCTCTCTTTCTCCCTCTCCTGTCCTCTCTGAAATCAATAAAAACTTATTTCTAAAAAATAAAATAAGACCTGAGAAAATGCCTGGGCCTTGGAAGGCACTCAATCAGGGTTAGCATCATCTCCTGAGCCTTCCCCGTAGATGGTTGAAGTTATGGTAACGATCTTGCCTGGTGGCCGAGTAACTTTCCCAGGAGGGGGTATGGGACACCCCAAATCAGTTTACCAACCTGCCCTCGCGCGATAGAAACCGAGGAGCCCTGAGCACAGTTCAAAGTATCAGTCCCCGCGTCCACACCCGTGTCACCCCTGAGAGCGGAGGCCAGTTTGGGGGTACGGCACTGGCTGAGGGATACCGGCCAGCGGTCTTACTCTGGGGCCACGGGAGAGCTAAGGCGATTCCACTGGACGGCCCCCTCCAGAGTCCAACGCCTGCTTCTCCAGTGCAGCGAGTTACGGAGGCGGCACGCCGTGTGCCGGGAGCGAAAATAACTCCGTGAACAGCACGGAGGCCTCCGGGGCCACGTCCATCCATGCAGAGAGGATCGCCAGGATGTGCGGGAGCCCGGCAGAATGTCAATGAGCCGCTGCATCAGAGACAGCAGACACGAAAGGCCGGGACTCCGGGATCTAGCTCCGGAAGACACCTGCACGCTGTCCCCTCTGTCCCCAAAAGTCAGATCGCGGACACAAGATTGCCTTCTTGCAGGGGGACAGCGGCCGTGCCCAATGAAAGGTGTGAATGAAAGCTGGCGTTGGGAGGCACTGTTCCCGGAGCCATCGGTTCTTGTCCCCAACATTCCAGATGGAGATGGAGATGGTCTTTGGCCACTTCACTGGCAGCAGGTGCTTGCTCATTTAAAAAAAAAAAAAAAAAAAAAAAAAAATATATATATATATATATATATATATATATATATATAAAATTATATATAATTACCAAGTTGGTAATATATATATATATATATATATATATATATATATATATATATTAATGTTAACGGAAAAAAAACCATATTGAAACCTGCAAAGAATTTGTGTGAGTTTATTTGAGCCAAACTGTCGACAATTGCCGGGAAGCAGAACCTCAACGGATTGAGATAATGCTCCGGAGAATGGCTGGTTACATTTCTATTTATACGTTGCCATCAAAGGAGGGACATAGGTGGGTTACATGAAATCCATTGGTGATGGAGTAAGGAGGCGGGAGAAAGCAAGCCTGTGGGAAACCCCTGGGATTGGATAAAAAGTAAAATGATGGACACTTACTTAGGTGAGTGCAGGAACAATTAACATGATAACGAAGGAATTTGAGGCATCTGTCCTGGCGCCCACCACATCTGGTTATACCCCAGGGGCTCCAGAGAAAAGGGAGTTACAAGTTACAGAGACATCTCACAGATAGGTTATCTTAGAGGCAGGAAGGCAGATGGGCTCAGTAAAGATCGAAGCTGATCTTTGTCTGGGAAAATATTGGCCTAGAAAATGACTGCCCACTATAACCTGTTGGTAGTAAGATATTTGATTTTCACACCATCCTTTGTGGTGACTTTAGGTCTCTGAGTTTGCAAGACTGCCACGCAGGCCTTCCCTGAGCTCATCAGGTCAGCAAGTGGCTCTTTTCGTTCATATATATATATATATATATATATATATATATATATATATATATAATTCTAGTGCTAAACTAGAATTTTTGGGAACATATAGATAAAATTGTATACTTAACTAGTGCTCCACTAGTTAACTTAACTAGTGCTAATCCCATATAGGTAAAATTACCTATATGTTCCCAAAAATTCTAGTTTAGCACTTCTTAGTTGGGATTCAGGAATCTGTATTTTAACAACTCCACCAGGTGATTCTCATCATGAGAGAAGTTTGGGAAACACTGGCTTACTCCATCCACCATCCCACCCAGTTCACGGAATGCGGGTCCAATCCAGGGACAGGCCGGGGCGCTGTCCGAGGTACCGCACCCTGCAGTTCCTCATGGGAAGTCGCTGTTGACTACCAGAGGGTGGTTGAAACATTTGCTTCTGTGAAATTTCCTCCGGAGAATGTGGAGTATAGCCCTACACTCAGTTTGGCGCAGTGGATAGAGTGTCAGCCTATAGAATGGAGGGTCCTGGGTTCGATCCCTGGCCCGGTCGGGACAGAAGAGGGAGGCATTTTACATATTATAATCATAATATGTAAATGATTGTATTACATATTCCAATCAATTGATGTGTCTCTCTCACATTGATGTTCCTTTCTGTCTCTCCCCATCCCTTTCACTCTCTCTCTAAAAAAAAATCAATCAATCAATCAATGGAAAAATATCCTCAGGTGATGATTAACAAAAAATAAAGTGCAATTATGGATAAATAAAAAAGTGATTAAATAATATTAATTAATAATTTTGAGATAAAATGCAATCAGACGAGAAGTATAACTTTCTCTGTGACAGTCTTTTCCATGTTTATTTAACATTTTAAGGGACGCATCAAACTGAGGTGGGTCCAACTAAATCCTTCTTAGTCAATCAATACTTATTGATCTGTTATCTGCTGTGTCGCAGCACTATTTAAATCTTGAGAGGAACTTGGGAAGGTTTAGATTTGCTTCAACCTTCCAGGAAGTTTAACAATCAATCTAGTTAGGGAGATGTAGTCAATAGTGAAACAGTCCCAACAATATACAACTGAGTGGCATTTTGTAAGTAAACAATTACATGAATGCTTTACTTTTTTAGCTCGTTAGATTTAAACATGCCCTTGGTTAAAATAAACTCATATTTCCCCCGAATTTTTTGTTGTCGTGGCAAATCGATATACAATGTACCATGAAAAGTTAGCGTGTTTAAGGGAGCAGTCTGTGGCTTCGTGGAAAAAGGTGTAGGGTGGACTAGAATGGACTGAGAAAATGGGAAAGGTGGAAGATCAGAGAAGTCAGACCCTGTCACAGGAGGTGTGTGGCTTGAGCTCTCGTTCAGAGAAGATGGCTTAGGACTGGGATGGAGAGCGGGGGAGGGGGAGGCTGTGTCTGCGGTCCGCCTACAAGGCTTACCCCACAGCCACATCCAGGTTGGAACTTATGCAAAGTATTTCCTCTTCTCTTTTGTGGATGCTTGAGATAATAAACTATAAAATAATGATTCTGATACGTTCGGAATTATACAATAAAAAAATTGCATTTACTATGCCTGGCCAGCATGGCTCAGTCGTTGAGCGTCAATCTATGAACCAGAATGTCACAGTTTGATTCCTGGTCAGGACACATGCCCAGGCTGTGGGCTCGCTCCCAAATAGGGGGCTTATGAGAAGCAGCCAATCAGTGGTTCTCATCGGTGATGTTTCTGTCTCTCCCTCTCCCTTCCTCTCTGAAACCAATAAAGATATATTTAAAAAAAAAAAAAACAACTGCCGAAACCAGTTTGGCTCAGTGGATAGAGAGTCGGCCTGCAGACTCAAAGGTCCCAAGTTTGATTCCGGTCAAGGGCATGTGCCTTGGTTGCGGGCACATCCCCAGTAGGGGGTGTGCAGGAGGCAGCTGGTCGATGTTTCTCTCTCGTCGATGTTTCTAACTCTCTATCCCTCTCAATTCCTCTCTGTAAAATCAATAAAATATATTTTTAAAATAAAAATAAATAAATAAATAAATAAAAAATAAAAACTTATTTTAAACAAATTAAGAGCTTGAGGGTCATTTTGCAACCTGGTTGAAGCTTTTGTTGAAATACAGTCAGTTAAAAATAATTTCCCACAGGCTGTATCTCAAAGAACCACCAATATCGCTATTGATAAAAAATTGTTTAAACCTTTCTATGTTCTAGGTAACAAATCATCCTCCTCCGTAAGGGTGACATGGCCATGTCATCTGTTTGCAATGGACGCGACTATTGGAATCTGCTGATTGTTTTCAAAGCAAAAATCTTCTCTCGGAGCTGCTTTCCCAGAAGCAGAGAGACGACCTGCTGGTGACTACGCTACAACACACCAAAGCACGCAAGAGCTATCATCCTACTGAGGAAAACGCAGAGCAGAACCACATCCAGCAGAAATAAAAACAAATCCCATGGCCGAAACTGGTTTGGCTCAGTGGATAGAGTGTCGGCCTGCGGACTGAAGGGTCTAGGTTCGATTCCAGTCAAGGGCATGTACCTTGGTTGCGGGCACATCCCCAGTAGGGGTTGTGCAAGAGGCAGCTGGTCGATGTTTCTCTCTCATCGATGTTTCTAGCTCTGTCCCTCTCCCTTCCTCTCTGTAAAAATTCAATAAAATATATATATTTTTTAAAATCCCATGACCAGCCAAGACTGGTTTGGCTCAGTGGATAGAGCGTCAGCCTGGGGACTGAAAGGTCCCAGGTTCGATTCTGGTCAAGGGCATGTACCTTAGTTGCGGGCACATCCCCAGTAGTGGATGTGCAGGAGGCAGCTGATCGATGATTCTCTCTCATCGATGTTTCTAACTCTCTGTCCCTCTCTCTTCCTCTCTGTAAGAAATCAATAAAAATATATTTTAAAAAAATCCCATGACCACATCGGGAGTTCTGATCAGAGTTCATTATAAAGAGCGCCAGGGCCGAAACCGGTTTGGCTCAGTGGTGGAGTGTCGGTCTGCGGACTGGGGGGTCCCAGGTTCGATTCTGGTCAAGGGCATGTACCTTGGTTGCGGGCACATCCCTGGTAGGGGGTGTGCAGGAGGCGGCTGGTTGATGTTTCTCTCTCATCGATGTTTCTAGCTCTCTATCTCTCTCCCTTCCTCACTGTAAAATATCAATAAAATATCTATTTAAAAATGTTTTAAAAAGAGTGCCAGGGTACTCCTAGCCAGTCTGGCTCAGTGCATAGAGCGCTGGCTTGTGGACCAAAGGGTCCCAGGTTCAATCCCGGCCAAGGACATGTACCACGGTTGCAGGCTCCTCCCTGGCCCCGGACCCTGGTCAGGGCTCATGCAGGAGGTAACCAATCGATGTGTTTCCCTCACATCAATGTTTTTCTCTGCCTCCCTCTCTCTTCCCCTCTCTCTAAAAACCAATGGGAAAATATCCTCCGGTGAGGATTTAAAAAAATTAAATAAAAAAGAATGCCAGGGTAAAGCACTAGGAAGGAGTCTGCACATCTGGGGTGTAGTCCACATTCGGGCACTAAGTCACCTTGACAAAGGAACCCCAGTGAGTGCCAATGCCCTCGTCCAGGCCGGCTGTCTGGAAACTCGCCTTCCTCTCCATTAAATGCCTGGCCGAGGGGGTTACGTAAAATGGAAATGATGCCCGTTTTCCCAATTTCCCCAGTTGTGCTAGGTATCAAAACGGATCATGGCATGATAATAAGATGTAAGATGTTGTTAATACAGAGGCCATCCAGAATAAATGGCACAGAGAATGCAACAAACGGTGTTTTTAAGAATTATTATTTATTTATTTATTTTTGCACTGACCAGTTTGGCTCAGTGGATAGAGCATCGGCCTGAGGACTGGGAGGTCCCAGGTTGGATTCCAGTCAAGGGCATGTACCTTGGTTGCGGGCACATCCCCACATATATATAATTTATTTTTAATATATTTTATTGATATTTTACTGAGAGGAAGGGAGAGCGATAGAGAGCTAGAAACGTCGATGAGAGAGAAACATCGACCAGCTGCCTCTTGCACACCCCCTACCGGGGATGTGCCCGTAACCAATGTACATGCCCTCAACCGGAATCGAACCCGGGACCTTTCAGTCCGCAGACCGACACTCTATCCACTGAGCCACACCGGTTTCGGCATTGTTTTGTAATATATTTTTATTGATTTCAGAGTGGAAGGGAGAGGGAGAGAGAGATAGAAACATCAATGATGAGAGAGAATCATTGATTGGTGCCTCCTGCATGCCCCACACTGGAGACCGAGACCACAACCCGGGCATGTGCCCCGACAGGAAATCAAACCATGACCTCCTGGTTCAACCACTGAGCCATGCGGGTCGGGCAAGCATTATTCTTGAGGAACATTTGGATGACAAAGGTGAAGACTAGATTCTTTGTGTTCGTTCTGGGCACAATTTAACAATTCCCCCCCATAAGACTTGGGATTTATTTTTGCATCTACTGGAAAGCTTGTTTCTGAGCATGCTTTAACCAGGCCTCACCCATTATGTTTCTCTGAGCAAGGCCCCCGAGGTGGCATTTGCATTGAGCGGTGTGATTTTTGTTTTCAGAGAGGGGAATTTTACAAATTGTGCTTCCCTTTGATTTCAGCCTGAGCTGTTTCCTCCTGGGAAAACAGCTTTTTGCTTGGCAAAAATGGATGTGCAGCATTGGCGACAACGAAAGGCCGTTTTTATTGCAAAGAAAACTGCCTTTTGCTTTTGCCAAAAGAAGCAAAACATATGAGACAAAACCACAAATATTTCCCTGTTTGCAAACCCTGCGAAAAACGTGATTTTTTCACCAGTGGTGAGAATATTTTCCCACATGCCTCTTCCCATTTTTTAAAAAGTATGCTTTCGATGGCAAAAGTCATAACTTACACCTACAAAACCTTCCTTGCTGCAGTCAATATCGTGAATGTCGGTATCAGACACGTTGGATCTGTTTTCTGTGGGGTGTGGCATTGGGGGAGGGACAGCCACACACCGTGAGATGGAGGTTTTGACGGAATGGAACCGTATTGAGCAATGATGGACCGTTAAACGCTGAGAAGAAAGGCGGTTGAGCTTTAATTTGGATTCTACATGGACTAGGCCAGTGGTCGGCAAACTCATTAGTCCACTGAGCCAAATATCAGCAGTACGGAGATTGAAATGTCTTTTGGAGAGCCAAATTTCTTTAGACTTAAACTTCTTCCAATGCCACTTCTTCAATAGACTCGCCCAGGCCGTGGTATTTTGTGGAAGAGCCACACTCACGGGGCCAAAGAGCCGCATGTGGCTCTCGAGCCTCAGTTTGCTGACCACGGGACTAGGCACTAGGGCAGGGGTGGGCAAACTTTTTGACTCGAGGGCCACCATGGGTTCTTACACTGGACTGGAGGGCCGGAACAAAAGCAACCTGGCCATGCTGGCACTCTCCTCTTGGGCTGCTGGGGAAGGAGCGGAGGGGAGAGCAAGAGAACCCTCTGCTCTTTCGGCTCCGCGGGCCGGAGAGAACAGCCGAACGGGCCGGATCCGGCCCGCGAGCCGTAGTTTGCCCACGGTTGCACTAGACCATAGCCGGATGAATGAGGACTTGGGATGATTTGGGACTGCGGTTTGCATAAAAGAGAAGAAAGGGAGGCGATAATACAGTATGCTAGAGAGAACATGGGAACGGTGTGTGAGAGAAACTGGTCCCAGTCCCGGGAGCTCGGTTAGCAGGCGGTATAACGTGTGGCCCATCAGCTCAACCTCCTGGCGTCTCAGATTCCGCTCGTGAAAATGCCAGGGTTCAATTAAGTGACCCTTCAGATTCCCTTCCGATTAAAAGTGTGTAAAATCTGCCCTGGCCAGCTTGGCTCAGTGGATAGAGAGCATCGGCTGCAGACTGAGGGGTCCCAGGTTTGATTCCGGTCAAGGGCATGTACCTTGGTTGGAGGCTCGATCCCCAGTGAGGGGTGTGCAAGAGGCAGCTGATCGATGTTTCTCTCTCATCGATGTTCCTAACTCTCTATCCCCCCCCCTTCCTCTCTGTAAGAAATCAATAAAATATATTGAAAGAAAGAAAGAAAGAATATTTTCTTATCCTAACCAGTTTGGCTCAGTGGATAGAGCATCAGCCTGCGGACTGCAAGGTCCCAGGTTCGATTCCAGTCAAGGGCATGTACCTTGGTTGCGGGCATATCCCCAAAGGGAGTGTGCAGGAGACAGCTGATCGATGTTTCTCTCTCATCAATGTTTCTAACTCTCTACCCTCTCCCTTCCTCTCTGTAAAAAAACAATAATACATACACACACACACACACACACACACACACACACATATATATATATATATATATATATATATATATATTTAAAAAGAGCTTTCTTGTCCTTTTAATCCAACTCTGGATCCAGAAGCCACCTCTCCACTCACTCAACATCCCTTCACTTTCTCCTATATTGTCCCCTACCCATGTGCTTAGAGTTCCACACTCACGCTGCCTGCGGGGATAGAACGTATGAAATCTGGACCCCAAATGCCATCCGCTGGGTTCCCTAAAGGCCCCGCACATCTTCCCAGAGAGAAAACAAGAGCGAGGCAGAGACGTGGAGATTCGAGCCCCACCCGCCCGGCTCTCGGGGTTCAGTGTGGGCACCTCCTGGCTTCGGGGGCCCATAATGGGAAGTATGTCTCGCTGTCCGTGACCTTCCATTCTTCCTAAGTAGCTGCAGCCCCAACAAAAGACAAATGCAAACTTTCTCCGCTTGACATTGAGAAAAAAAAAATCACTGGCATGTCATATGGTAATTCATTAAAGAATTCTCATTCATCCAAACAATTCATTTTTGTTTGAAGAGGCAGAATAAGCCGTTTCTTGCTGATTCCACCGTCAGCCCTCTCGGGCCACATGTGGCTCCATTTCATCTGCAGTGGTTTTTATTCTTAAGTATTAATAGCGTTGGGGAGGAGGGGCATATCTGGAATATTTTAAGTCAAACTGGGCTCTTTGACTGAGACGCCGTCATATACATGTATTCCTCTCTTTTACATTCTTTCCTTTACAAGTCTAATGCCCAGGACTTTAATTCAATCACTTTTTTTTAATGGAAGTAGACACAGCAAGCAGATTCATTTTTTTTAGGAATTGAAATGTCCCTGGTTGATATGAATCCACTGCTGGCGGGAACATAGACAACTGTGGGTTAATAAAAATATCCCACACGAAGGGGAGTGGTTGTTTCGGAGTTTCCCAGAACCCTGGGCCTTTGTTAGACGTTGTAAACATGTGCTTTACAAAATCCTTCATTATAAAGCGCGTTAGTTCTTCCTCTCTGTCGGCTATGTTTAAGCATCACAGAAAGGTGACTTGGATTTCCCCAGGAATTTTTTTCCTCAAAAATCTTTAGTCAGGACTATGTTAGTTCTTCCTCTCTGTCGGCTATGTTTAAGCATCACAGAAAGGTGACTTGGATTTCCCCCGGAATTTTTTTTCCCCAAAAATCTTTAGGCAGGACTATTTATTCCCCAGTGTCTCATTTAGGTGATTCCTCTGGAAAAAAAAAATTTTTTTAAAGATATTTAATTGATTTTTTTACAGAGAGGAAGAGAGAGGGATAGAGAGTTAGAAACATCGATGAGAGAGAAACATCGATCAGCTGCCTCTTGCACACCCCCCCCCACTGGGGATGTGCCCGCAACCAAGGTACATGCCCTTGACCGGAATCGAACCCGGGACCTTCCAGTCTGCAGGCTGACATTCTAGCCACTGAGCCAAACCAATTTCGGCTCCTCTGAAAATGTATATCTTTTTAAGGCCCCTACTTCCTCCCTCTATCCTTTCCGCTCACTTTCCCCTAAGCCTAGTTCCCGCAATCACCTCTCCTCACCCCTCCTTCTCTTCTCATCTTCATTTCTTTCCCCCTCCTCCACAGAACAGGGTTTTTAAGCCCCAAAATGAGGAGCTTTTCAGCCTCCACCCCAGTGTAAACCAATATCCATAATAAGTGTCCGCCCCAATGTATCTATCCTAGTGGCCCGGTGCACGAATTCGTGCACATCGAAAGGGAAATAATTAGAAGAAATATGTTAATATTGCCATTTGCCCTTTCTCCCTCAGCACCTGGGAGAGGCAGGCGGTGGCCCCAAATCCCCCACCCCCACTCCCCACCCCCCACCGCTGCTGGTCGCAGTCTGCAAGGCGATCGGGCCCCCACTTGCACCCACCTTGGCTAGTGCCACCTGCCCACCTGCTCCACCATCCTGGATGCCAAGGTCCCACTCTCGTTTGTCCACTTCAGGGCCAGCAGTGCCTCCACTGCCACCTGCTGCCAGCACCGCTTTGCTACGCCCCCTGTGTTCTGAGCCGCCCCCTGGTGGGCAGTACATGTCATAGGAGCGGTCGAACTCCCAGTGGAACACTGACTGAGGGCACAATTTGCATATTAGGCTTTTATCATATAGGATACATATAGCCTGTTGATCCGGTTTCTCCGGCAGAAGCCTGCCTCATAGATTTGAGTGGTCCTAAAGGAACAGAATTTTAATGACGAATTTTCTGGATTTGTTTTGTTATTTTGTTAAACTTGACTAATCTAATCTGATTAGATTTAAACGTGCCACTGTCTTTTCAGGAGTAAAGAGAACACAGGTGCCCTAACTGGTTTGGCTCAGTGGATGGAGCGTCAGCCTGTGGACGGAAGTCTCCTCATCAGTCCTTCTGACCCTAACTTCCTTGGCCACTAGGGGGGGTCAAGATCCACTTCCTGCCTGGCCGGCATGGCTCGGTGGTTGACCATCCACTTATGAAGCAGGAGGTCACAGTTCAATTCCCAGTCAGGGCATATGCTCAGGTTGCGGGCTCAATCCCCAGTGTGGGGTTTGTGGTAGAGAGCCGATCCATGATTCTCTCTCATCGTTGATGTTTCTATCTCTCTCTCTCCCTCTCCCTTTCTCTCTGAAATCAATAAAAACCATGAATGTTGACCTATGAACCAGGAGCTCATGGTTCAATTCCTGGTCAGGGCACAGGTTGCAGGCTCCATCCCCAGTGGGGGTGTGCAGGAGGCAGCTGATTCTCTCTCATCACTGATAGTTCTCTCTCTCTCTAATGGATATTTCACTTTCTCTGTCTCCATTCATCTCTGAAATATATAATAAGGTGGGAATTTAATAAGGTGGGAATATGTGAATTGACCATCACACCCTCACAAAGATGGCGGCACCCACAGCCAATAAGGAGGGAGTATGCTAATTGAATGCCATGCCCACCAATATGGTGGTGCCCACAGACACAAGATGGCGGTGCCCAGTCCTCTCAGCCCCACTGAGGAGGCAGGCTCACAGCACGGCCAGGCCTGCCACCAGCGGGTCCAGCTACTCTGTGCACCCGCCTCCAGAGTCCTCCAGTCCCCTCCACCCCCCAGCCATCCAAGGCCGGCAAGCGTCAGCTGGTAGCTGCCTAGCCACCCAGGGTCGCCCGAGGCTCAGGTAACCAGGGGCGGCCAAGGCTCGCGCTGTCGGCAGTGGCAGCAGCAGAGGTGTGATGGGGGCGTCACCTTCCCCCGATCGCTGGGGTTGCCTCTCACCCCTGAGGGCTCCCGGACTGTAGTATATAAAATAAAATTTTAAAAAATCCCGATCCCATAAAATGACTCATACAATCCCTGAAAAGTTACAGGAAGGAATTTGACTCCATGTTCATCATACCGGCATCCGATTCCATCTTCCGTGATCCTCACAGAAACTAAATGTTGGGGAGAAGCGAGAAAAGGAGGGGTATCCTTTGGTTTCCATGGGGGGGGGGGGGGTCCCCATGCGAACAGGTGTTTAAAATTCGCCGGCGGGTCAACTCGACCCAGAACCGAGACCGGCCTTTTGCCGGGCGATGCGTATTTCAAACTTTTTACTTCCGTTTTTTGCTGACAGAACCTTGTTTTCCCCCCACCCCTTCTTCTTCTTTTTTTTTTTTTCCTCCCCACCAGCAGGAAGGCACAATCACTGGACAATACTGCCAACTACAACAAACATCTACAGATGGGCCGCTCTGCAGCTGGAGGCCGTAACGCGCGGCGTTTATTGGAAATCTCGAAGCCAGCCGAGCAAGGCCGGGCTCGGCGGGCACCGGGCGGGATGCGTTGGCTCCGGGGCCAAGAGCCGTTGCACTTGGGTTTCCTCGGCGAAGATGGAACGGATGCCGATGTGCGCTCCGCACTAAATTCATTAAACAATTACATCCCCGTGCCGTTTTCCCGGTTTTGTTTTTGTATAAAAGGAGCAGCCGCATCAGCACTAATTAGATCTCTGGCGACGTGACTGGGCAAATTGCGGCGCTGATTGTCTGCCTTGCTGTGTGCGGCCTGCATCTGCCTCTCATAGAGGAGGAGGAGGAGGAGGAGGAGGAGGAGGAGGAGAGGGAGGAGGAGGAGAGGGAGGAGGAGGAGAGGGAGGAGGAGGAGGAGGAGGAGGAGGAGAGGGAGGAGGAGGAGGAGGAGGAGGAGGAGAGGGAGGAGGAGGAGAGGGAGGAGGAGGAGGAGGAGGAGGAGAGGGAGGAGGAGGAGGAGGAGGAGGAGAGGGAGGAGGAGGAGGAGGAGGAGGAGAGGGAGGAGGAGGAGGAGGAGGAGGAGGAGAGGGAGGAGGAGGAGAGGGAGGAGGAGGAGGAGGAGGAGGAGAGGGAGGAGGAGGAGGAGGAGGAGGACTGTTCTGGTGCCAGCCGTGCACCCGCCGGCTCTCGTGGCGTTGAATGGAAATATTTATTTAAGACCCGCTATCCATGGAGGGATTGATCAGGCAGCCGGCGGTGGTCAAGGGCCCCGGGGATGCTTTCTCGCGGCCAAAGGGGAGGGAAAGGGGGACGTGTGGACAGACAGGAGCTGGACCTTCTCATGACGGCCCACTGGCTCTGCTATTGGAAAGGCAACTTTGCATTTCATTTGGCTTCCCCGGGCGCGCCGGGCCGTGGGATGGCAGCAGCGCCTGCAGAGGCCGCGTTGGACCAGACGCAGCGCGGCGCCCGAGCAGCTCGCCGTGCTGGCTGCCCGCGCTGCCTCTGGTTCCCGGGTTATCGGGAGAGGTGACAGTTCTTTTTTAAAATATATATAGATAGATAGATAGATAGATAGATAGATACCGTATTTGCCAGCGTATAAGACGATTTTTTGGCCCTGAAAAAATACGTATTTGCCAGCGTATAAGACGACTGGGCGTATAAGACGACCCCCTAACATTTCCACTAAAAATACAGAGTTTGTTATATACTCGCCGTATAAGACTACCCCCCACTTGGAGGCATATTTTTCAGGGCCAAAAAATCATCTTATACGCCGGCAAATACGGTATATATATATATATATATATATATATATATATATATATATATATATATTGATTTTTTTACAGAGAGGAAAGGAGAGGAATAGAGAGCCAGAAACATGGATGAGAGAGAAACATCGACCAGCTGCCTCTTGCACACCCCCTATTGGGGATGTGCCTGCAACCAGGGTTCATGCCCTTGACTGGAATCGAACCTGGGACCCTTCAGTCCGCAGGCCAACACTCTATCCACTGAGCCACACCGGTTTCGGCAGGTGTCAGCTCTTACTTCACATGTTAGGGTATGTGTCCCTTCCTCCGAATTCACCCGTTTTCTATTTCCTACAGAACTCCCTGTAGGAAGCTGTATTCATTCATTTGTTTGTTTGTTTGTTTGTTTATTTGTTTGTTTGTTCATCCTCACCCAAGGATATTCTTTCCATTTTTTTTAAGAGCAGTGTTTCCCAAACTTTTGACATATGGGTACCCCTTCTATAATTTTCGTAACGCTGAGTACCCCTCGTTAAAAAAAAAGGATGTATTTTAATAACAATCAAAATATATTTATTTTTCTTTTTTTGGTACATACACAAAATAATAATAAACAAAAAATAAAATTGCTCAGAATAAAATATAAATAAAAGTGATATTATAAATAACGTGTATTTGCACACCGGACCATCTCACGCCTCAGAAGACTGTCTTGACTTGACTCATGAGAACGTAGAATGAGGCGCAGCTAAGCACGGTGCAGTGCATACCCCCACCAAACTCCGGTGCAACACATACCCCCACCAAACTCTTCCCGTGCCCCTGGGGGTATGCGTGCCACACTTTGGGAAACACTGTTTTAGAGAGAGTGGAAGGGAGGAGCAGGAATAGAGAGAGAGAGAAACATCAATGGGAGAGACACCCATCGGCTGATTGGTTGCCTCTCCCATGTGCCCTGACCAGAGCCAGGGATAGAACTTGCAACCCAGGTCCACGCCCTTGACCGGAACCAAAGCCGTGACCCTCAGTCCATGGGCTGCAGCTCTACCCACTGAGCCACACCGGCCAGGGCCACATTTGCATTTAAATGTCAACATCAGTTCAACAAAAGGGAGGCCATTCGGACAAGGGTTTCTATGGCAACCTTGAACGAAGCGGCTAACTTGGGGGCCTGCCCTAGCCCCGTGACCCCGCCGCTGTTCTTACCTGGACATGCCTCAGCTCGCCTGGCCAGCCATGCCAGCGTTGGGGAGAGGAGGGGACCCCCGGGTGACCATTCTGCTCTCCCCCAGGACAGCCGCCGGGAGCACCCCTCGCCTTACTGTCACCCCGGGCAGGAAGCCACAGCGGCCAATGTGCGGCTGCTGGCTCCCTAAAAGCCACCCCTCCGGCTGGACGTTGCAAAGGGTCACTTTGACCTTGGGGGGTGGCCAGCCGTCCAAGAGCGAGCCCGGCGCCAGCGCCAGCCACGGTGGGGAGACAGAACGGAGCCCCAAGCCGGAGTCAGGCAATGCCTGCCCTCCAGGCTGGGGGGCTTGTGATGGAGGCAAAGCGCGGCCCTCGGAAAGGGTGCTCCCCAAAAGGAGACCGGGTTCCCCTATGGACCGAATTGCTCTCCTAGCCTTCCCTCTCCTCTCCGCAGTTTCTGCTCGGTAAGGAGGATCGTAACCAGAAGGGTGACAATCCCTCCCACGGACCTCGCTGGTTAGCCTGCACATGCTGTGCTGGCTGAATATGAAATTGCATCCTGATTGAGCATTGGGGCTTTGGCTTGTTTAAAGGTAAAATGGGCCTGGCTGGTGTGTTCAGTGGTTAGCGTCGACCTATGAACCAGGAGGTCACGGTTCGTTTCCCAGTCGGGGCACATGCCCGGGTTGCGGGCTATATCCTCAGTGTGGGGCGTGCAGGAGGCAGCTGATCCAGGATTCTCTCTCATCATTGATGTTTCTCTCTCTCTCTCTCTCTCTCTCTCTCTCTCTCTCTCTCTCTCCCTTCTTCTCTGAAATAAATAAAAATATATTTTAAAAAATAAGATAAAGGTAAAATTGCATTAAGGCAACCAAGTAAAAATTCGGAACAAAAAATGTTGTTTTTGAAGATTCAGAAAAAGTAGTTAGCAATGTCTAACTTGAACCCCCAATTTTTGTTCATCCACCCCGGGGGAGATATTCCGTTCTGGACTGTGTTTCTGTTTCGGGTTTTATTGTAAAGGAGGGAATTTGCAGGGATTTAACGTTTAACCAAACTCAAAATGTGAGAGTTCTTTCTCAAGCTTTCTGAAGTTGCCTTTGGGATTGAGAGCAAAAGGAGAAAACTAGCCCAAGCTCCGGCATTTCAGAAAGTGAGGGACGCTTAAAAGGTGCAAATTTCTAAAGAGATAACCAAATGAAAGGCGGGGCTCTTGGTAAAACTTGACTTAACTCAACTGTCGCACCTTTTGGCCAAAGGGAATTCCATTTGTGGTTGGCTGGCGGGGGGCGATACCACTTACTGCCCCTAACTTTCTCTTTGTGCCCCTGCTGGTCGCCCTCTGTGGCCCCGTGAGGCCCGGGTTAACTCCTGGCTCCATTTTATTTCCCTCCTTCTTTCCCGGACTCCATCCTTCTCCCTTCAGCAAGACGCTCCACGTCCTTCTCTGGGTCAAGCTCCGCCTTAGACATTACAGATTCAGAGATGGATGGGCCCAAAGCTCTGTCTTCCTGAAATTCGCGATGCAGTGGGAAACAGCCGTGCACCTTCATCCAACATGGTACACACGTGTTGCTCCTGATTATCCTGGGCTGTGTCTTAGAAAAACCCAGAGGCTGGGTGTCATATGATTATGGCTAAGTCTCAGCTATCTGTGGGACGGAGCTTCTGAATTCCATTAGTCAGAATGTATTATCCAATATAATATTAAGTAGAAACACACAGATAAACTGACCTCCTAATGCCCATCTAGGAATAATGCAAAGCAGCTATGATTTTTAAAAAAGTAGCTATAATTGAGGATGCTGGGATGTTCCGCTGGCTCCTGGAATCTCTCTCCATGCCGGTTTGCTTGTCCAAGGGGCCATCAATTTCTCTCGCCAGCAGTAAACTTTCCTCCGAAGGGCATCGTCTTTAAGGAGCTTGTATCATTAATCAGTTTCTCTCTGTACCAACCATATTAATTTGAAATCAGCAAGACTTTCCAGTGCTTCCCATAGAAAATGGCTACAGTCTCTAGCTACTGCTTCTGCTCGGGGCAGAGGGCTCATTTCCTGCTTGGATGGTGTCATGTGCGTGTCTCATCAGCAGTAGCTCCTTGCTCTGTGAGTGAGAGGAGAGTCTGTGTTGACTCTGTGAGTGAGAGGAGAGTCTGTGTTGACTCTGTGAGTGAGAGGAGAGTCTGTGTTGACTCTGTGAGTGAGAGGACAGTCCACAGAAGGCTGACACTGTAGAGAAGGAGCATGGGCCCAGCTGGTGTGGCTCAGTGGTTGAGCATCATCAACCTGTGGACCAGGAGGTCACGGTTCAAATCCCAGTCAGGGCGCATGCGCAGACTGCAGGCTCAACCCCCAGCAGGGGGGCATGCAGGAGGCAGCTGACCAATCATTCTCTCTCATCACTGATATTCCTATCTCTCTCTCTCCCTCTTCTCTCCTCTCTGAAATCAATTTTAAAAAAATACATACAAGGAACACGGGCTCACTTAAGTTTAGTCCATAAAGTGTTAAATACACTTTTGTTTAATTTGAAATCAATTCATGGATTCAATGAAACCACGTCCACCCGTTGCTTTGCAACAGAAGGGAGGCCATGTTGTGGTGGAGAGGGAGCCAGACTCCCATGGGTGGCAAAGGCAATGCCAGGCCCCCGAGGACTGGCGCCCTCACCGAGCATAGAGGAAGCTGAAGAGGCGGGAGTGAGCCTTAGAGACACCGCGTCATTTTACCGGGAATCTACCCCGCTCGGTCATTCCAATTCCTCCCTCGGAACACGCGCCGAGTCCATGCTCAGAGGGAGTTCAGAACTGGGCTGGGCGTTCCTTCCTCTACAAGTCCGTTTCGGTCTGGTTGGACATGTTTCAGCCCCTCCTCTCTGCTCAGCCTGTGCTGTGATTTGAGTATCTATAAAGGGTCACCAGAAATACGGTCCTTGTCTGCCTCCACATCTGCATGGGGGGGGGGGTGGCTAGCTGCTTTGGCTCAGTGGATAGAATGTGGGCCTGAGGTCTGGAGGGTCCCGTACCTCGGTGGCAGGCCGGTTCGATCCCCGTCCCTGGTTGGGGCCCAGGTGGGAGGCAACCAACAGATAGATGCGTGTCTCTTGCATCGATGTTTCTCTCTGACTCCTCCCCTCGCTTCCACTCTGTAAAAACCAATGGGAAAATATCCTCAAGTGAGAATGAATGAATGAATGTATGAATGAATGAATCTGCTCAGTGGGGGCAGGGGACATCTTTTCATTCCTCCTTAGACTCTCAAGGCACAGCACAGGACCCGGCACACATCAAGCATTTTCTACTTCCTGGGGGGAGACAGACACCTAAACGGATAATTTCGATATTAAGCAGTAGGTGAGGAGGCAATGAAAGGCCACAGGAGAGGCTCCTAACCCCACCTCTTTTTAAAAAATAAAATGTATTTTATTAGTTTTTTTACAGAGATGCCAAAACTAGTTTGGCTCAGTGGATAGAGTGTTGGTCTGCGGACTGAAGGGTCCCGGGTTCGATTCCGGTCAAGGGCATGTACCTTGGTTGAGGGCACATCCCCAGTGGGGGGTGTGCAGGAGGCAGCTGATCGATGATTCTCTCTCATCGATGTTTCTAACTCTCTATCCCTCTCTCTTCCTCTCTGTAAAAAAATCAATAAAGATATATATATTTAAAAAGATGTTACCAGTCACCTTCAAATTAAAATTTTTTTTACAGAGAGGAAGGGAGAGAGAGAAAGAGTTAGAAACATCGATGAGAGAGAAACATTGATCAGCTGCCTCCTGCACACACACACCCCTCCCCCGCTCCACTGGGGATGTGCCTGCAACCAAGGTACATGCCCTTGACCGGAATCGAACCTGGGACCCTTGAGTCCGCAGGCCGACGCTCTATCCGGTTAGGGCCTAATCCCCCGTCTTGAGTCCTGAAAGACTGGTACGTGTTAACTGGGATGAGGAAACTGGAGAGGCCCCCAGACAGAAGGAATGGCCTGAGCCAGTTGTGGAAACGACACGGTGTTTGGAAAAAGCTATAAGCTGCGTGGTGGTAACAAAAGCCGGGAACTCAGGAGTCCTGAGAGAGGAAACTTGCACAGTGGCCACCCGTGAGGGCCTTGGGCTTCCTTCTGGAGGCAACGGGAAGACATCTGAAGGGTTTAAAGCCCAAATCACTCTTGTGTACCGCATACCATCTCACCCTCTTGTAGTAACAATAGCCAAGGCGCCGAATGCTCACCGATTTCTAATACATGTCTAAGTGCTTTACCCGATTTCTCTCATCGTATGGGAGAAGGCATCTCAACAAGAGAGATTAGGTAACGTGTCCAAGGTCATCCTTGTAAGTGGAGACCTGGGGCGTGAACCAGTCACAGCAGCAAGAGGCAGGGAGATGTCGCAGAGAAGTGTCATAAAAGTGTTCTGACTTTTCCTTGTTCTTAAAGCTAAGACTAGATTCTCAGAATTATAGTGCTCTAGATTCTAGAATGTACTTCCTTCTATTTTCTTGATCACATGTCTGCCTTTCTGAACAGTACCAGGAGACCTTTAAATGTGAATTCCTCTCTCTTCAACATCTCTGTTATAGTTATAGATACAGGCACTAGTTAAATGCCAAGGGTTGGGGGAGGGAGTAATGGGGTTGTCTAACTGCTGAGGTTTCTCTTTCTTTTTTAAATATATTTTATTGATATTTTACAGAGAGGAAGGGAGAGAGATAGAGAGCTAGAAATGTTGATAAGAGAGAAACATCAACCAGCTGCCTCTTGCACCCCCTCTCCCCTCACCGGGGATGTGCCCGCAACCAAGGTACATGCCCTTGACCAGAATTGAACCCGGGACCTTTCAGTCCGCAGACCGACGCTCTACCACTGAGCCAAGCCTGTTTCGGCGAGGTTTCTCTTTTAATAAACCATTTTTAAATGGGAATACCATCTTTCCCTCTCTTACCTCCCTCCAGCCTACAACTGCAGTTACCAGCGCTGGTTTTATCAGAGACTCTATTTTTTTAAAAACATTTTTTTATTTTAATACATTTTTATTTATTTCAGAGAGGAAGGGAGAGATAGAAACATCAATGATGAGAGAGAATCATTGCTCAGCTGCCCCCTGCATTCCCCCCACTCGGGATGAGCCCACAACCTGGGCGTGTGCCCTGACCAGGAATCGAACCGTGACCTCCTGGTCCATAGGTCAATGCTCTGAGCCATGCTGTCTGGGCTTACCAGAGACTTCAGAGCGCCACTGTCTGATAGAACTTTCCGTGATGATGGAAATGTTCTAAATCTGTGCTGTCCAACCCTGCAGATATACTGACCCCCTGAAATATGGAACTGACTTAAGGGACTGAAATTTCAATTTTAACTCTTTCAAATTCAAACTTCATTCAATTTTAATTATTTTAAATTAAATATCCACGTGAGGCCAGTGTTTTGGACGATACAGATATCAGCATTGCCAATGGCCGTTCCCCAAGTAATTAGACCAGGGGGTGGGCAAACTTTTTGACTGGAGGGCTACCATGGGTTCTTAAACTGGACCGGAGGGCCGGAACAAAAGCAACCTGACCATGCTGGCACTCTCCTCTTGGGCTGCTGGTGAAGGAGCGGAGGGGAGAGCAAGAGAGCCCTCCGCTCTTTCGGCTCCGTGGGCTGGATCCGGCCCGAGGGGTGTAGTTTGCCCACAGCTGGGTTAGACATAGTTATCAAATGGGTCAACTTGGTTCAGAGGGTGTTTTTCTTAACATCCCCCCAAAGATGGGGTCAAAGGTAGGAGGCAGGTCACGTGGGTTGAAAGCCCAGGTTTACAGGCCTTGTCACGTTGGACAAGATGGCTAACCTCTCTCCGGGCATCCTTTCTCTCACCTGCCCCCTGGGGACAATCAGCGTAGGTGTCTGCTTCGTAGGGTAGATGTGAGGGCTGAACAAGAGAACAGCTGCGCGGCCCTCAGCCCAATGTCTGGCCTCCATTGGTGCTCCGTGCGTGCAGGTCATTCCCATTGTTAATAATAGCTGATGGGCCCTAGCCAGTTTCGCTCAGTGGGTAGAGCGTCGGGCTGTAGATTGAAGGTTCCTGGGTTCGATTCCTGTCAAGGGCATGTACCTTAGTTGGGTTGCAGGCTCCTCCCTGGCCCGGGCCCTGGTCAGGGTGCGTGCAGGAGGCAACGCATCGATGTGTTTATCTCATATCGATATTTCTCTCTTTCTTTCTCTCTCTCTGGTCCACTCTCTCTAAAAGTCCATGGATAAGTATACTCAGGTGAGAATTAAAAATAAATCAATACATACATAATAAAATAATAACTGATGCTAGTATTACTTACGGTGGCAAACAGAATAACTCCATAAAATAGTCTCTGCAGATTCCAACAAATCAAATAATTTCATCATTAAAAAAATCAAAATATAATAACTTTTTGAATTTTATTTTATTGTTTAAGGTAGTACAAATACTAGTACATATGTCTCCTTTTTCCCCCCATAGACCTTCTTTTCCCCTCCTCTCTTCTCCTCCCCTCCCCCAGCAGTTGCTCTTCTCCTCCCCCCCCCCCCCCGCTTCCCTCCCAGTTCATCAAGGAGACAGAAAGCAATGGTTCCTCACGTCCATCATGACGAATGCTATAAAAAGCCAACAAAAAACAGGAATGACAAGTGCTGGTGAGGACGTGGAGAAATCGGAGCCCTCCTTCCCGCCGGTGGGAGTGCCCAACGCCACCGCTGCCATGGAAAACACGAAGCCAACTTCTCAGAGGACGAAAACAGAACCACCGGGGGATTCAGCAGTTTCACTTCTGCGTCCAGACGCAGGGGAACTAGGCCGGTCTGTGTCCCCCCCGAGTTTGTAGCGGTATTAGTCACAAGAGCCCGAAAGTGGAAGCAATCCAAGCGCCCACTGACGGATGAATAGATAAACAACAGGTTTATACATACAACGGGATATGATCCCGCCTTAAAAAAAGAAGGAAGTTCTGACACAGGCTACAACAGGAATGAACTTTGGGGACATTAGGCTGAATGAAGTAAACAAATAATAAGACATCAAATACTGCTTGATTACATTTATTTTTTTATTTTTTTAACATATTTTTATTGATTTTTTTACAGAGAGGAAAGGAGAGGGATAGTTAGAAACATCGATGAGAGAGAAACATCCATCAGCTGCCTCCTGCACAACCCCTTCTGGGGATGTGCCAGCCACCAATGTACATGCCCCTGACCGGAATCGAACCTGGAACCTTTCAGTCTGCAGGCCGATGCTCTATCCACTGAGCCAAACCGGTTTCGGCTTGATTGCCTTTATATCAGGGACCTAGAGCCGTAACATTCAGAGACGGACAGTGGAACACCGGTTGCCAAGGGCTGGGGGAGGGAGGAATGGGTATAGAGCTTTAGCTTTGCAAGATAGAAAGAATCCTGCCCATTGGGCGAACCACAATGTGAATGTACTCAATGCTACTGAACCGCACCCTTAGCAGTAATTAAGACGGTAACTTTTTATGTTACCGGAATTTTACTGTATCAGAGCATTTTTAAGGCAGTGGTTTCATGCATTATTGACTTGATGTCTCAGAGGTGACGGAAGGTCATGGTGGAGAGCAGCTTTGGACCCTGCAGACCTGGGGCTGGATCCCAGCTCCATTCCTTTTCCACTGAATGACCCTGGGCGGGGGCCTCCCCTCCCCTTTATGAGGTTAGGAAAAGCCTCTTAACCCAACTGTGACCTTCTGGCTACAGAAGACTGTATCTGTGTTAGATGTTTTTGTTTCCTTCCTTCCTTCCTTCCTTCCTTCCTTCCTTCCTTCCTTCCTTCCTTCCCTCCTTCCCTCCTTCCTTCCTTCCTTCCTTCCTTCCTTCCTTCCTTCCTTCCTTCCTTCCTTCTCTCCCTTCCCTTCCCTTCCTTCCTTCCTTCCTTCCTTCCTTCCTTCCTTCCTTCCTTCCTTCCTTCCTTCCTTTCTTCCTCCCTCCTTCCCTCCCTCTCTCCCTCGCTTCCTCCCTCTCTCTCTCCCTCCTTCCCTTCTTTCTTTATTTTTAAAAAATATATATTTTATTGATTTTTTTTACAGAGAGGAAGAGAGAAGGATAGAGAGTTAGAAACATCGACGAGAGAGACATCGATCAGCTGCCTCTTGCACACACCCCACTGGGGATGTGCCCACAACCAAGGTACATGCCCTTGACTGGAATCGAACCTGGGACCTTTCAGTCTGCAGGCCAACGCTCTATCCACTGAGCCAAACCAGTTTCAGCTCTTTCTTTCTTTCTTTCTTTCTTTCTTTCTTTCTTTCTTTCTTTCTTCCTTCCTTCCTTCCTTCCTTCCTTCCTTCCTTCCTTCCTTTCTTTCTTTCTTTCTTTCTTTCGTTATTTATCAGGATATATTTCCATTGATTTTTAGAGAAAAGTGCAGAGAGAGGGAGAGACAGAGAGAAACACTGATGTGAGAGAAACACATCGATTGGTTGCCTCCTGCATGAGCCCTGACCAAGGCCCGGACCGGGGAGGAGCCTGCAACCGTGGTCCATGCCCTTGACCGGAATTGAACTTGGGACCTTTTAGTCCCTGGGCCAGTGCTCTATCCACCGAGCCAAACCGGCTACGGGATGTTATTATTTTCGATTAGTGCTAATTCAAAAAGTATATATTAGGTACTCACGCACAATGACCATGCAACTAAGATTGCCGGGTGAAAGACATAGAGCACACCCAGTTAAATTTGAATTTGATATAAAAAATAAAATATTTGCGAATAATAACTTTTAGTATAGCTCTATCCTAAATATTGCATGATGTCCCATGCATTACTTGGTATATGCTTTCACTAAAAAGTTATTTATTTTTTTAGACCTGAAATGCAAATTTAACTGAGTGTCCTGGATTTTTATTTGCTAACATGTGCTCAATCCAACAGCCCTGCATATAACGAGATTGTTTTTATCGCCCAGAGACGTGACAGAGCCGGCGCTGTGGGGGAGGACGCTGTTTGCCCGGCACGTGACAATTCCTCCTTCTTGTCCCCAGTCTCGCGTTCAGCTGTTATCAATGAGGCACAATGGGCATATGGCTTGACGACTGAAATGACAACTGATAACGGGTCTGATTTATTAATCTTCTGTTTTGTCTCCTAATTACAATTGGTTTGAAACAAACATAAATGTGAACGGGTCAACTGCTTCTCTGATTTACTTCTTAAAAAAAAAATATATATATATATATATATATATATATATATATATATATAATTTCAGCTTTGCCACTTTTTAAAAAAAATTATTAAAGTATTATATGTGTGCATAGCTTACCATTACCCCCCCCGAAATATATTTTTGTTGATTTTTTTATTTTATTTTTTAGAGAGAGAGGAAGGGAGAGGGATAGAGAGCTAGAAACATCGATGAGAGAGAAATATCAACCAGCTGCCTTCTGCACACTCCCCACCAGGGATGTGCCCCCAACCAATGTACATGCCCTTGACCGGAATCAAACCTGGGACCCTTCCAGTCCGCAGACCGATGCTCTATCCATTGAGCCACACCGGTTTCGGCTCCTTTTCTGCTTCTTATTCCATTAAGCGTCCGTGGAATATTCTTTGCGACGCTGCACCCCCACGCTCCTTAGAAGCAGGGTCTTATCTGCACAAAGGTGGCCCCGGATCTCCATGAAGACAGTCATCTGACACACATCAGCTACTGGGTCCTTCCATCTCAGGGGTCTCTGATGACCGATGTGATGTCAGCTCCGCTGGTCCTCCTTGCGCTGGTCAGAGCCTCCTGCGGGGACAGTGCTGTGTCGCTAACATGAGATCCCTGGAGAGAAACAATGGTCGCACTCACGGAATCCGAGCGCTGAAGTCACGGCAAGTACTTTGCAGGCCTCGAGCGGATCCCCCCTTTCTCAGGATCCCCACCAATATAAGCTCGTGGATTTGTCCGCTGCGCCAGAGAGGACCCCGCTGCTCTCCAACTAACGTTCGTGTTTGAGCCCGGCCAGCATGCTCAGGGGTTGAGCTTCGACCTATGAACCAGGAGGTCATGGGTCGATTCCCAGTCGGGGCACACGCCTGGGGTGCGGGCTTGATCCCTAGTGTGGGGCGTGCAGGAGGCAGCCGATCAGTGATTCTCTCTCATCATTGATGTTTCTATCTCTCTCTCGCTCTCCTTCTCCCTTCCTCTCTGAAATTATATATATATATATATATTTAATTATATATATTTTATTGGTTTTTTACAGAGATGAAGAGAGAGAGATGGAGAGTTAGAAACATTGATGAGAGAGAATCATCAATCAGCTGCCTGTTGCACACCCCCTACCAGGGATGTGCCCGCAACCAAGGTATATGCCCTTGACCGGAATCGAACCCGGGACCTTTCAGTCCACAGACCGACGCTCTATCCACTGAGCTAAACCGGTTTCGGCTATATATATATATATTTTTTTTAATAAAGGGCAGAGGCAGCACCTGGGAGGAGGTCGTTGTGGGAAAGAGGCTTTCTCCTCCAGGGCCCATAGATGCATTGGGAGGGTTTGCCTTCTCCAGGCTGTAGATCTGGGGCTCTGAGTCTTCCTCATCCTGGTTTCAAGAGGCAGCCGTGGCCCTGGGTTGCATTGCTTTTAGCGGCTGTGGGCTTCTAGGTGAGAAACCCATAGGCCATCTGGTCAACCTGACGCTGGTGGGCAACCACAGAATTCGTGGTTGGTGAGCAGGAGCATTTGACTGCCCATCACTTTTTTTTTTTTAATATATTTTATTGATATTTTACGGAGAGGAAGGGAGAGAGATAGAGAGCTAGAAATGTCGATGAGAGAGAAACATCCATCAGCTGCCTCTTGCACACCCCCCAGCAGGGGATGTGCCCGCAACCAAGGTACATGCCCTTGACCGGAATCCAACCCGGGACCCTTCAGTCCTCAGGCCGATGACGCTCTAGCCACTGAGCCACACCGATTTTGGCCCAGCTGCCCATCACTTTAACTCCTCGGTCGCCTTCTAGGACGTTCCAGGTGGGTGGGACTGGAGGGAGCGTTTGTCCTCAGACTCAGACACAGACCGGGGCTGAGCGGACGTCAGCCTCTCTGTTAGGTGTCTGAGGGGCGGTGTCCAGCCGATGTCCTCACACTCATCCCGGAAACAGCCTCTTCCTCCTTGGGGCTCCCCTCCCAGGCCCGCTCCCTGAGGAGGAAACGTGTCGCTGCCGAGCCTCTGGGGTTGGTCACCCATGCCTCTGTGTCCTGGTCCCCACCCCTTCCCGCCACCCCTCACAGCAGGCTTCCCGGCAACGGTGTCCAAGAGAAAAGACCTCCCAGGACAATTCTAAAATTTTGTCAAAGCCTCTCTTCTCTCTCCTCTCCTCTCCTCTCCTCTCCTCTCCTCTCCTCTCCTCTCCTCTCTCTCTCCTCTCCTCTCCTCTCCTCCTCTCCTCTCTCTCCTCTCCTCTCTTCTCTTTTTCTCCTTCTTCTTCTTTTTCTCCTTCTTCTTCTTCTTCTTCTTCTTCTTCTTCTTCTTCTTCTTCTTCTTCTTCTTCTCCTCCTCCTCCTCCTCCTCCTCCTCCTCCTCCTCCTCCTCCTCCTCCTTCTTCTTCTTCTTCTTCTTCTTCTTCTTTCTTCTTCTTCTTCTTCCTCTCTAACTCTCTCTCCCTCCCTCTCTCTCTCCCTCTCTCTCCATCTCTCCCCTCTCTCTTCTCCTCTCTCTCTCTTTCCCTCTCTCTCCATCTATCCTCCCTCTCCTCTCTCTCTCTCTCTCTCTCTCTCTCTCTCCTCTCTCTCTCTCTCTCCCCTCTCCTCTCCTCTCCTCTCCTCTCCTCTCCTCTCCTCTCCTCTCCTCTCTCTCTGCTCTCTCTCTGCCTTCCTTTCTTTCTAAATTCAATAAAAACATATCCTTGGGTGAGGGGTAAAAACAAATAAACATAGTAAGCACAAAAAGAAAGACGCTGCCGAAACCGGTGTGGCTCAGTGGATAGAGCGTTGGCCTGCGGACTGAAGGGTCCCGAGTTCAATTCTGGTCAAGGGCATGGACCTTGGTTTCGGGCACATCCCCAGTGGGGGGTGTGCAGGAGGCAGCTGATAGATGATTCTCTCTCATCTATGTTTCTAACTCTCTATTCCTCTCCTTTCCTCTCTGTAAAAAAAATCAATAAAATATATATAAGAAAAAGAAGAAGAAAGATGGAAATACACGTGATCTGCTCCTCCCGGGGAGTGAAACCACACTCCACAAGCGTCCATTCTCCATCTCGGGTCACTTTCCTCGCACCCCAACCGAGTTTCGATATCAGCCTATTTCGAAAGGCCTGGCAAATAAGCAGGGAGTTTGTTGCCCCAACAATTACGTGTTTTAACAGAAGAATTTGAAATTAAGTAATGTGTATAAGGATAAACTGAATTTCCCAGAGCTTGGGGATAATTTACATTATAAAGAACTTCCTTGCTCTCCGCAGCGCATGAATAGGCTTAAAATATGATGATGATGATTGTTGCTCACAATGCTCTCTAGTTATTACTTTGAATATGCAGAGTGCTCTAAAAATCCCAAATTAATTATTAATGAGGCGATTGCTCTTAAGGAGTTATAGTGTTCATAAGCAAGATGATGACTCCACAGAAAGGAGTGTTTTTCATACGCTGCCATAATTTGGGGGGAATGCACGAAGCTGGCGTCTGGCCAAGCCATGAGGTGTCTCGGATCCCCCAACCCTCACCCCTACCCCCACCAGGTAGGCATTCACTGATGTTTGCAGGACACAAGGGTCACCACTCATCCCGCCCACGCTCTGGAAGAGGGCGATCAAATGCACTTTGATTAGAAATCTACACTCGGCAAACCCATCTGTTTCTAGACACTTGTACTTCCTTTGTTTTAGCTTTCTTTCTTTCTTTCTTTCTTTCTTTCTTTCTTTCTTTCTTTCTTCCTTCCTTCCTTCCTTCCTTCCTTTCTTTTTTTAAAATATATTTTATTGATGTTTTACAGAGAGGAAGGGAGAGAGATAGAGAGCTAGAAACGTCGATGAGAGAAACATCAACCAGCTGCCTCTTGCACACCCCACTACTGGGGATGTGCCCGCAACCAAGGCACATGCCCTTGACCGGAATCTAACCCGGGACCTTTCAGTCCGCAGACTGATGCGCTACCACTGAGCCAAACCGGTTTCGGCTTAGCTTCCTTTCTTAGTGGGAAGGTGTTGCTAGGCACATCCCAGGATTGCCTCCACTTAACTGCGAAGGGAAGAGACACGGAGACACGGAGGCCGGAAGACCCGGAGGCATCGGGCACCCCAGCCAGGCCTGAGGGAGGCAGCGGCTGCCACAGCCCGGCATCCCGGGAAGAGTGGATGGCGGGGTTGCTTGAGAAGAAAGGACACGGGGAGCTCGTTTTTTGCATTGGGAGGTGCATCTCCACTGGGTGAATCTGTTATTAACCTGCCACGTTCCTTCCACTTCTACAGAGCTGGTGATTCCCTGTCTCCTCTGAAGTCCTAAGCAGCCGGGCCAGCGTCAGCCTATGAACCAGGAGGTCAAGGTTCAATTCCTGGTCAAGGTACATACATGCCCAGGTAGCGGGCTCCATCCCCAGTGCAGGGTGTGCAGGAGGCAGCCGATCAATGGTTCTCTCTCATCCTTGATGTATCCCTCTCTCTCCCTCTCTCTTCCTCTCTGAAATCAATAAAAATATATAAATAAATAAAGCCCTAAGCAAAACAAACATTTTTATTTAAAAAAAATTTTTTAATAAATATTTTATTGATTTCTTATAGAGAGGAAGAGAGAGGGACAGAGAGTTAGAAACATCGACGAGAGAAAGAATCATCGACCAGCTGCCTCCTGCACACCCCCTACTGGGGATGTGCCCTCAACCAAAGTACATGCCCTTGACCGGAATCGAACCTGGGACCTTTCAGTCCGCAGCCCGACGCTCTACCACTGAGCCAAACCGGCCTTAGCAAAACAAACATTTATTAATAGTATTAGTCAGGATGTTATGTCACACTGCAGTAAAAACAAAACAAAAACAAAAACAAAACAGAAAAAAACAGCTCCCAATGATCAATGCTGTAATACCAGGAAGGTCGTTATGGGCCGGGTGACCCTCCCCCGTGTCCGTCCATCATGCTGTGTGTAATTCGCCATCTCGTCCTTGACTGTCCCGGCAGGAGAACAGACAGCTGAAGGGTTGCGAGGTACCTCTGCTTTGAGATTTTGACCTGCAAGAGTCACTCACACAACCCCTGGGACGGAATTAGTCACGCGGCTCCACCTAGGGAGAATGTGACCAGGAACCCTGTTTCTGCTGCTGTCATCAAAATGAGAATCCTGCAGTGGCATGTATGCATGGATGTTTCTGTTCTTTCTCACAGGGGAAACACAGGAACTGTATGTGTCGTGTGGAGTATTTGTTTACACGATGATGATGAAGAAGGAGGAGGAGGAGGAGGAGGAGAAGAAGAAGAAGAAGGAGGAGGAAGAGGAGGAAGAGGAGGAAGGAGGAGAAGGAGGAGGAGGAGAAGAAGGAGGAGGAAGAGGAGGAAGAGGAGGAAGAGGAGGAGGAGGAGGAAGAGGAGGAGAAGGAGGAGAAGGAGGATGAGGAGGAAGAAGAAGAAGGAGGAGAAGGAGGAGGAGGAGAAGGAGGAGGAGGAGGAAGAAGAAGAAGAAGAAGAAGAAGAAGAAGAAGAAGAAGGAGGAGGAGGAGGAGGAGGAGGAAGAAGAAGAAGGAGGAGAAGGAGGAGGAGGAGAAGGAGAAGGAGAAGAAGAAGAAGAAGAAGAAGAAGAAGAAGAAGAAGAAGAAGAAGAAGAAGAAGAAGAAGAAGAAATGACAGTATGAATGAAGAGGCCTAGAAGGCAAGGACACTGCTGTGTGCCCCTTGGCATCCCTCATACTTCGTGGAAAGAGTTCAGTGAAGCCTTCTTAAAAGAACAAATGTGTGGATGAGGCATTCTGCATCCCTAAGTTCAGGGGGCGTCTCTCACTGCCATTCCTTCCCACCACGCCCCATTTCTAGCCCATCACAGAGGCGTCCAATGGGCCTGGGACGGCTCCCGGCTCGCTGCAGCCCCTCCCGATGAGATCTGGAAGCCACGGTCTTGCTGCTCGCTCAGGTGGCAGTTAGGGGACCACGGGAACCAAATAAACGGCACTTCCGCTCTAAGGTGACGGCTGCTCCCGTCTGCCCCTTTCCGAGGAGGCCCCCTTCCAAAGAAGCGAATTAGCCTTCCGACGGATGGGGCCTGCTAGGCCCCTTGGTCAAGTCTGGAGCCAGACCCGTCCACACGCCACTCTCTGAACATAAGACGCTCTGACCACCGCCAGCCCGGATGTGTGCTTGTTTTTCTCATCAGAGTAACGGGCCTGTGTTAACCACACATGGCCAATCCTCCACGTTCCCGTGCAGCCGATGGTACCCCTCCGTGGGGGCCTGCCTGGCCCTCCAGCCTCTGCCCGGATAATGGCCTGTCTTGGTACAGTTGGCTTTGGCCTTCTTTGAACCCACGCACCGAGGACCACGCGGCTCTTTAGGCTAAACTCCTAAAAATAACCTGTCTTGCCTGCCGCCCCCAAGTCTGGCTGCAAAGCTGGTGAAACGTGGTGCTAAGTAAATGCGAATCTGAGCAGAGAGGTGCTGTGGCTTACTCCCTGTTCCTCTGAGGCTGTGGCCTGAGTCCACGGCAGGATTTTGAGTTTTGGGGGGTTCATGCATGAGCTCGGGGTGCACCCGGGAATGGGGTGCTTTCTCTTCTCGGAGCGCAGTCTTTGGCTTTCTCCTCCGGGGTTGGTGTCGGGCTGCAAAGTCTGCATTCGTGCACGCTCACGGTCTCCTCCGTGTGCAGTCTGCCCCCTTGGGGTTTGAGCACCAGCGCTCGCCGGTTTCTCTTGCCATGTGCTTCTTTGAGTTCAAAGAGCCTCATTTCGATGCGGAAAAGGCCTGGGGGTTGGTGGTGGGTGTGTGTGTGTGTGTGTGATTCTTTCATTAACGAGCTTAATGTGTGTATTGAAAAGGCACCAGGCGGTTTTTATAGGGACTATTTATAGGATGGGGGGAAAGTACACTCCATTCCTGCTATTTGGATAAGGCGAACCGAACGAGAAGGCTCTGTTCATTCAAGTTTAACTGATCGGTATCGGGACACTTGGACTGGAGGGAGACCTGTATTTCAACAAGGCAGCAGGCTAAATAAAAAGTACCACACAATATTAATCCCCGGCAAATCCTATTTTTTTCTTTTCCTTTCTCTCTGCAATTTATTAAAGCAATGGGGGGGGGGGGGGAAGGCAACCTGAGAAATGACCATGGGAATGATCCCATTTTGGGGGTATTTGATAGTTTTATTTTATTTTATTTTTTAAAATGTATTTTATTGATTTTTTGCAGAGAGGAAGGGAGAGGAATCGAGAGTTAGAAACATCGATGAGAGAGAAACATCCATCAGCTGCCTCCTGCACATCGCCCCAGCTGGAGATGTGCTCGCAACCAAGGTCCATGCCCTTGACCGGAATCAAACCTGGGACCTTTAAGTCTGCAGGCCGACGCTCTACCCACTGAGCCACACCGGTTTTGGCATATTTGATAGTTTTTTATAACTGCAATCCAGTATTTTGACTTTGGCCTCTCGTTTGGCAGTGTCGTGGCTGGATGTGATTTACTTTCTGGGTTTTTCTACATTGAACGGAAACTCATCGCATTTCATCAAACTCTAGCCTCTTATTTACTAAGAAACACGCTAACTCTTGTGATGGTATTAAGTGAGCATCAGTATCCATTAGTTTATAATCCACCTGCACTTATTCAAACTTTCCTTTTGCTAGTGCTCATACGTTCACAAAAGCTCAGTCCACATGGTCAGGTGTTAGATACGTTGTGTTTAATGTAATTGCACATCATAAAGACGCTCCGCCCTGGCTGGTGTGGCTCAGTGGACGGAGCGTCGGCCTGCGGACTGAAGGGTACCAGGTTTGATTCCGGTCAAGGGCATATCATAGTGTATGCCTTAAGTATACACAATTTTTATTTGTCTAGCATACCTCAATAAAGCTGGATACCAACGTTTTTTAAAAAGGGTCTTCGCATTTGAAAAATATTCTGTTTTACCTATAAAGTAATCTAGCTATAAGATTACTTTGGGGTTTCAATACAAAGCATTGACAAAAAACATCAAAGCATATTGAACTCAGTGCATGAGAAGGGAAGTTTTCACATAGTGCCATTTTTCAATTTTCAATAGCAGTTGACTTATAATATTAGGCCCAGGTGGACAGCTACAGTGACCAGGCGTGCATATCACTTATAAAGTGAAATAAAATGAAAGGATTGGACTTGACGCCTTTCTGTATACAACCGATCTACAACCCTACGTAGAGTAATGTACAGGTGTTTAGTATCCCAGTGTATATCCACAACACACGTTTTATTTTTTTTAATATATTTTTATTGGTTCCAGAGAAGGAGAGATAGAAACATCAATGATGAAAGAGAATCATTGATTGGTTGCTCCCTACACACTCCCAACTGGGGATCGAGCCCACAACCAGGGCATGGGCCCTGACCCGGAATCGAACCAGCGTCTCCTGGTTCGTAGGTCAATGCTCAACCACTGAGCCACACCTACCAGATCACAATACACTTTTTTAAAAAAAATAAAAATAAAAATACAATAGTTGACCAGAGCTTATGACTGAAGTCACACCGTTATTGTTGTGGGGTGCCATGAAGGCACCCATGGGAACCTGTGACCTGAACTGATAAATGTTGTGTGTGTTCTGACTGCTCAACTCACTGCTTGTTCCCCCATCTCTCTCCCTGTCCTTGGGCCTCCCTATTCCTGGAGACAAACAACATTGAAGTCAGAACATTAATCACCTTACCATGGACTTCACGTGTTCACGTGAAAATAGGAGTCACCCATCTCTCACGTTAAACCAGCAGCTTGGAAGGACTAAACGTCGCGAGGAAGGCATGTTGAAAGCCGAAATAGGCCAAAGGCTAGGTCTCTCTCCAGTCATCGATGTTGTAAGTGCAAAGGAAACGTTCTGGAAGGAAGTCAGAGTGCTCCTCCAGTGAGCACACGGGTAATATGGACGCTGAGGGGCCAGATTGCAGTGGTCTGGATAGGTGATCAAACCAGCCACAGCATTCCCGTAAGGCAGTGGTCGGCAAACCGTGGCTCTCTGGCCCCTTGAGTGTGGCTCTTCCACAAAACACCACGTGCAGGCACGCACGCACATACATTGCGATTGAAACTTCGTAGCCCATGCACAGAAGTCGGTTTTCGGCTCCCAAAAGAAATATCAATCGTTGTACTGTGGCTATTTGGCTCTGTTGACTAGTGAGTTTGCGGATCACTGAGCTCGGACATACGTGCAAACTTCTTACTGTGAAGGGGAAGTTGATTTATACTGAATGCAATCTTAGACATACCTCTGCGTGCTCATACCAGGGCTGGGAAACGTCTGGCCTGTGAGCCCTCTAAGGCCCGTGAATCATTTGGTCTGGTCCTGCCAAGGCATTAGGAATGAGTTAATTAAATGTTTGAACAAATATAGCAGGCTAATTTTTAAGTTGATAACTTTGTATGACCCAGAAATTCTATATAATAAAAGCCTAATATGCTAATTGTCCGGTCGTCAGGTCATCTGTTGAACCAATCAAAGCATATTATGCTAATGATATGCTAAGGCTACTCAAACAGCTCACTATGACGTGCACTGACCACCAGGGGGCAGACGCTCTGACTGGTGGATTAGCTTGCTGCTGGGTTTCAACCTATCAGGACTGAGGGAAATGGGCTCGTCATGTCCTCCCAGGGTCCCTCTCCTGTTGGCCAACCTCTTGCATCCCTCCCCAGCCCCAATCGATCGTGCACGAGTGGGGTCCCTCAGCCTGGTCTGTACCCTCTCGCAATCTGAGACCCCTTGGGGAATGTCAGAGAGCTGGTTTTGGCCGGATCCTGCAGGCCAGACCTGCGAATTTGTGCACCAGGCCTCTAGTAAGGTTATATATATCCAAGTGGCCCTTGGCAGAGAAAAGGTTCCCCACCCCTGATTTACACACACATGTTTGTTTATATTTTAAAATATGCAATACATCCAGCTTATTATTTCTACCCTTGTCTCGGCCCATCAGAATTTTTCTGGAATCAGTGAGTTAACTATTTTCCAGTGTTTGGGGGCAGAAACAGAACTGCATCAGACAACAAAGAGAGAGAGGGAGACTTTATCAGAATGCACAGAAACAAGGAATTACACCCGCATCGGAGCGTAAATAACAGACGTTGCCTTTGTCTCAGCTTACGCAGGGCTGGTGCTGTGGTCGTGGTATTGATTTATGGAGGGGTTTTCTCCGTTCTGAGTGTTTATGTCTGCGCATGTGTTCGAGTAAATGTCCAGAACTTGCTGTACTCCGCTTCATAATGCCTACTATTATATTGAATCATGGAGAAATTCTGGTCCCACAAGTAAACAGAAAATAGAGAACGCTCTCTAAATTAGATATGTGGTCCACGCCTTTCTTTAATATATTTTTATTGACTTCAGAGAGGAAGGGAGAGGGAGAGAGAGAGAGAGAGAGAGAGAGAGAGAGAGAGACATCAATGATGAGAGGGAATCATGGATCGGCTGCCTCCTGCACGCCCCACAGTGGGGATCGAAATCACAACCCAGCCATATGCCCTGACCAGAAATTGAACCGTGACCTCCTGGTTCATAAGTCAATGCTCAACCACTGAGCCACATTAGCCCGACCACACCTTGACTTGTCACGTTTACTTTCTGTGTACTCTATTTGATAATCATATAACACATTCGCCGGATTTCCTCTTACTTCCTATGACATCAGTAACACTCTCCTACTACATAATACTGAATATCTGATTTTAAAAAATGTAGCTATCTTCTTCATTCTCCACCCACCCATACCCATCTCAGCACTATAATCGCCCACAATACCCTAAGGAAACAGAAGATTAATGTTTCATATTAAAAACTTGGGTGTTTCTTTGTTTGTTTGTTTTTGTCTGTTTGATTTTGTTGTTGTTGTTAATCCTGACCCAACAATATTTTTTCCATTGATTTTTAGAGAGAGTAGAAGCGGAGAGGAGAAATAGAAAGAGAGATACAACAATGTGAGAGAGAGAGAGAGACATGGACTGGTTGCCTCGCGCCCTGACGGGGCCAGGGATTGAACCTGCAACTGAGGAATGGTACCCGGGACCCTTCAGTCCATGAGCTGACACTCTATCCACTGAGCCAAACTGCCCAGGGCCAGAGATGGGGGGGGGGGGTTCTGAGTGCTCTTTGGCATCAGTTGTTGGATGTGGGGAGCTCGGGCTAATGAACGACCTGCTTGTCACTGTCTAAATCAGGGGTGGGCAAACTTTTTGACTCGAGGGCCACCATGGGTTCTTACACTGGACCGGAGGGCCGGAACAAAAGCAGCCTGACCACGCTGGCACTCTCCTCTTGGACTGCTGGTGAAGGAGCGGAGGGGAGAGCAAGAGAACCCTCCGCTCTTTCGGCTCCGCGGGCCGGATCTGGCCCGCGGGCCGTAGTTTGCCCACGGCTGGAATGGACAATCTCCCTCACTCCCCACTGGCCTATAATGAGGGTCCAGGATATTGCTGTCACCCTGTGTTTATAGAGGTGGAAACTGAGGCAGCCCCACACACACACACGTATTAAAGGAGCTTACTTACGTTACACAGGGTCAGCCTCATGCCCAGTGCAAAGGGTCATGGATGTACTCACTCCGTCATGCTTCTTCACACATGGCCCCTCACCGTATCCATGACCTCATCGTGCTGGTATGTCAGCGAAACACATTGCCCAGCACTGCGTAGGAGGCTCACTCCCGCTTGGGGAAAGCCCACTGTCTAATTAGGAAAATCTATAATAATGAAAGCGTAATATGCTAATTAGACCGGACGTCCTTCCGGACGACCTTCTGGACAACCTTCAGGACGAAGCTGGAGCTTCGAGGGAAGCCGGTGCCGGCAGCCGGGGGAAGGAAGGCCAGCTCTTGCACAAATTTCGTGCACCGGGCCTCTAGTATTATAGTACCGTATTTGCCGGCGTATAAGACGACTTTTTGGCCCTGAAAAATATGCCTCCAAGTGGGGGGTAGTCTTATACGGCGAGTATATAACAAACTCTGTATTTTTAGTGGAAATGTTAGGGGGTCGTCTTATACGCCCAGTCGTCTTATACGCCGGCAAATACGTATTTTTCAGGGCCAAAAAATCGTCTTATACGCCGGCAAATATGGTAACCTAAAATGACTTGGATACCACGGACCCCATCCATCAGAACACAGCGATCTCAGGTCTGCGGCCTCAGGCTGTGGAAGAAGGACCAAGCTGGAGTCTGTGGTTCCCCCAACACCCTTTTGTGGGCCCCATGCGTTTGAGGCACAGGTTCGTGGAGATTTTTCTTGGGGCAAATCTTGTCTTGCCATGAATGCAGCACCAACCATTTTGATTGGCACCACCACCACCCTCTGGCCCCCGCCATCCCAATCATTTCTTTGCCATCACGGTCACATACCCTGGGCACCGTGGCAAGGTGACCGAGTTAGCCAGGAAGAAGGGCGCCGCTAAGATGTCGTTAAGGGATGCCTTTGTGCCCACGGAGAGCTCGCGTCTCCCCTCCCACGTGCTGTCCTGAATTCCCCTCTCCTCCTTCTCCAACTTCTACTCTGCCTCCGGATGTCTGCGCGCGCCATATGACAGCGATTTTCCGCGGTAATTGCCTTTCTCCTTCGCCGGGAACCTTTACAATGGGGCACTCCCACCAGACTTCTGTGCACCGCACCGGGGCCGTTCCAGGCTAAAGTCAAACCTCCACGTACATCCACCTGCCCTGGCTCCCTCGCCCCTCTCGTGGGAGTTGAATTTCTGATGGATGCAAAAAAAAAAAAAAAAAAAAAAAAAAAAACAGAAACAAAAACCTACCCCAAATAACCAGCTTAAAAACGATTCTTTTTTTTGCATCTCTAGTTTCATGCCTTCGGGTTTACAATCAGGATCTCAGAGAGGACAGGCCATGAGTTCATTTCAAACACACACACACACACACACACACACACACACACACAGCCAGCTTTCCCCCCCCCAAAAAAAGAGCAGGTTTCATTCCTTTGTGCACATAAATCAGGTGCAATGCCAAAGGGCTAGTTGCCCCCAGGGTCTCACGGTAGCCCTGAGCAGGCTGGCTACAGGGGACAGGGGGGTGGCTCTGTACCCCCAGAAGCAGGGCAGCGACCCACCTCATCTCACGGGCCCCCCAAAGAAACGATCTCGGGAGCAGGGGGGTCTTTATTTCGCTCCCTCGCAACAGCAACAACAAAACGGTGCCACAGACGAAAACCGTCCTGTCCCACCCACGCCATCTGTGCCGCGCTGTGCACCCCTCGTTCCACAAATTAATCCTTCACACATTTTTTAACAAAAAAAAAAAAAGTGTTAATGTTATAAAAGAGAAAAAAAAAGAAGAAAAGAAAAAAACAACCCTAGGAAAACAGAGAGGGCTGTGCGGAAAATAAATTAAATTTAAATTTGATGGCAGTTATGACTCCTCTCATTGACTGTACGAGCAAACAGTCACATCAAATGGGTGCCCCTGGCATATCATTAAAGCTACAGGGCACCCTTAATGATCTCTGACAATGATGGCGCGCGCGTGTGTTTTTTTAAATATAGCACGCACATTTTGTCCCATTGGCGCTCTCTTTTTTTTCCTCTCCCTGTTGCTTTTGTCCTCTTTCCGAGTGGGTATTATTCATGAACTGGGTCTTTATTATCTATTTGACCATCTGCATCGCGTTGGCCATGGTCCCCTGTATTGTAATTTGGAGTGGAAATGAGGGCTGTTGGAGACTGTGACACTAAAAATAATAATAATAATAACAACACGCTTTAAGAATGCAAAAGGAAGGGGAAAAAAATTGAAGACACGCGTTTGTGATGGAGGTGAGGTTTGGAGGGGGTATAGCACGAAGGTGGGGGAAACCCTAAGTCGCTCTATTCACTCCTTTGGAACATGAATATTCCCTCTGAACAAACATCTTTTTTGCCTTGGTAGCAGGCGGTTCAAAGAGTGATGCTTCTTCTTCATGCTAGGATGTTTTAGAAAGAGAGAAAGAAAGAAAGAAGAAAGAAAGAAAGAAGGAAGGAAGGAAGGAAGGAAGGAAGGAAGGAAGGAAGGAAGGAAGGAAGGAAAGAAAGAAAGAAAGAAAGAAAGAAAGAAAGAAAGAAAGAAAGAAAGAGAGAGAGAGAGAGAGAAGGAGAGAGAAAGAGAGAAGGGAGGGAGGGAGGGAGGAAGGAAGAAGGAAGGAAAGAAGGAAGGAAGGAAGGAAGGAAGGAAGGAAAGAAGGAAGGAGAGAAATTTATCTATTTATTTACTTATTTACTCTATCTAATCTATCTACCTATCTTTCAATATCTATCTATCTATCTATCTATCTATCTATCTATCTATCTATCTATCTATCAATTTCTCTCTTGTTTCCGAAGGCCACATGCTTTAGTGGCTGGCAGGCCAAACAGTAGCACAGCCCCATAGCTAACAAGATTTTAGAATCTGAATATTCATGTTTACAAGGCACTGGGTGCCTCGTTTTTTTAAGCTTAGCGCAGGCAGATTTTCTTCTCCATTAAAATATTATGGCATATGATTTCCAATGAGAAATTGTAGATTGGGGAAGATAAGTTAGCAGAAAACTTGTATCCTTGTTTTATCCTTAAAACGTTGCCTAATTTTATTTGGCTCTCTTCACTCTTCTTTCTTCTTCCTCCCCCCACCTTTGATCTTCTCTCTCTTCTTTCTTTCTCAGATTCGCTTCATCCGTGTTAACTTACTCTTCTTCTTTTTTATTTTTTTTCCTTTTCACTTGTCAAGATTTTGCCTGCAGCCACTGGAGAGCTATCAAAATCAGCTGATTGACAGTTGAATATGGATTAGCAAGGAAACATCTTCCTGACAAGAGTAAATACACAAGGTTAGGATACATTTATGTCAATCATATTTTTGTTTCCAATGAAAATGGATAATTTTCTGTTTGGAGGGGTGTGCGTTGACGTGTTCTTGCTTGTTGATTCCAATTGAACTTGAGGAATATGCAATCAAACCTATACTTTCACACACACACACACACACACACACACACACACACACACACTGCTTGGGCTCACTACCAAAGCAATATGAAAGCTGTCTATTGTCTCATTACTTAAGAAGTGAATTATTTACTTGCAGTTAGTTAGCGGAAGTTTAAAATAATGTGGGTGTTTTTTTTTTTGTATTTTCCCCCTCTAAATTGGTTTTTGTGTGCATATAATAGCAATCTAAATGGTATAAAAATGTCAAATCAGGAAGTTAGAGCTAATCACCTTAATATCCATATAGATTTATCTAAAGGCAATAAAGAATTTCTAAAATCAAGAGGGATAACCCAGTTTATAAAAATAGCAACTTGCTTACAGTAGGTAAAATTTAGACCATGTGTCTTTATTTATTTTTTTACCTGTGTAACTTGTAAAAAGAGGGTATGATGGTCATTTAAAAAAATGATTGAGATAATTTACTCTTTTCAAGACTAATTTAATTACAAATATTATAATATTAAACATTTCTATCTGGTTGAATGGCATACAATTTAATTAACATGGCAAAACTTGTGTTTATATAATGATATTATATGTTACCTCCAAATAAAAATATGTTACTTTATACAGCTTTTTAAAGCATCTAGTTCCATTTTCACTAAGTTGGTGTGATAATCCCTACTATTTTAAAACCTTATCCAGATGTACATTTGCTAATATGCTACAGTTTTCTCTTTAACAAACTATTTTCATGTCTGGTTATTAAATATATTTTCCCCCCAAAAAAACCCAGCAAAATCCACAGTCTTGAGCAGTCACAACTGACAGCCAGTTTTCTCTCTTGCAACATGACAAGTTATAAGAATGAAGCGATTGCAAATGATGAATTTTAAAATCTTCTTTTCAAAGTATGATATCACAGAAGCACTTGTAATACGATCAAAAGACACTACACTTGCGGGAAGGGTTTGGGCCAGTGTCACAGGCCTCAACCCTTCTTTTGTGTTGCCCTCTCCCGACCCCCCTGAAGGGTTATCTGGTGCCAACCATCCTCTGAATGCTAACCATGACCTCTCACCCAGGGCTTACCACTGCTCTGAGTCTCCCCGGAGCCTGACCAGGAACTCTGAGTCACAATAAGGATAACAGTTGCACTGAAACCGGTTTGGCTCAGTGGATAGAGCGTCGGCCTGTGGACTGAAAGGTCCCAGGTTTGATTCCGGTCAAGGGCATGTGCCTTGGTTGCGGGCACATCCCCAGTAGGGGGTGAGCAAGAGGCAGCTGATCAATGATTCTCTCTCATCCATGTTTCTAACGCTCTATCCCTCTCTCTTCCTCTCTGTAAAAAAATCAATAAAATATATATTTTTAAAAATAACAGTTGCCCTCTCTCTCAACTCACTCTCCTTCTATAGGAGTTTCGAAGTTGTTTAGGGGGTGGAATTAGAAAGAGGGGGCCCTTGTGGACGTAGGTAAGCCCTGCTTTTCCTCGGACCTGTCCGCAGCTAGGCTGACGTGTTGTGGGTTGAGAACATCCATGGCTTGGTGAGCAGAAAGATCTCAATCACATTCCTGACCGGATTCCTCCTGATGGCGGCGAGCGTTTGATTTTCATTTAAAACAACAATAAATATAGGCAGAAGGCTTTGAGATGAGTTATGTCGGCCCTTTAGCCATAACCGCTACATGCTGCCACCAAGCGAGCGGCTGTTCTCACTTTGTTTTATGGGCTCCGCGTAGCCTGCGTTATTGTATCTGCCAAATAAAACCCAGCAAACCATGCAAATGAAAAGACAATCTTTCATCTCTCGTAGTCACCGGATGCACCCATATATATAGACATATAGATAGTTTTATAGATTCCTCTCCACCAGATTTACTGCTACGGGGACCCTGTCTCCACAAATCCCTGGAAGGAACAAACATCTCTTGCGAGGAGGCACCTTGATTTACGTCCACCCACGGCATGAAGCTTTAGTTGACTTGAAACGTCAGAAGTCATTTCTTTCATTATATTTTTTTAAGCTTGTCTATGGGGTTCAATTAAACCAGGGACTTTTCCTTGGAAGGAAAAGACCTGGTAGATTATAGTTTTTCAAAGCACGGTGGGTTGATTTGTTGAAAAACAAGTACCGTATTTGCTGGCGTATAAGACGATTTTTTGGCCCTGAAAAATATGCCTCCAAGTGGGGGGTAGTCTTATACAGCGAGTATATAACAAACTCTGTATTTTTAGTGGAAATGTTAGGGGGTCGTCTTATACGCCCAGTCGTCTTATACGCCGGCAAATACGTATTTTTCAGGGCCAAAAAATCGTCTTATACGCTGGCAAATACGGTAGGTGTTTTTCTTTTAGGTTCAGAGTATCCTACCTATCCAAAGAACCACACCAATGGCTTTGTGACCAACCAGTCCTTGGATTCACCCATCTCCAATCTGTGGCCTCGGATAAACCACTTGGCCATTCCACCCAACATTCGTTTCCAAGTGATGAAAGTAACACCTTGTATGCCTGTAAGAGATGTTTTGAGGAATAACTCGATTCTAAAGACCCTGAAAGATGAAATATGCTTTATTTACACGCGCTAGAGAATGGCTATGAATTTACCAGAAGCCAACCTCCACTGCTTCCATCTGGCTATCTCTGTGGTGGGTCAGAGAACTTTCTGGATGCCTTCGGAATAAGCTGTACTTCTTTCTCACTTTTCCGAGCTTAAAGGGAGCTGTTGAGCATGCAAAGCACTGCTTTTCCCTCCAGCCTCTGGGGAAAAAAATGCAAATGGAGAAGTTCTTTCTTCCCATCCCTCCCTTCCCTCCTCCCTCCCTCCCTCCCTATGAATCTTTCTGGAGTGCTCATTATGTGCCAAATACGAGTATATGGTACAAGTGCCAACGTCATTGAAAAAGTTCCCCTCCTGAGAGAGCTTATAGCCTATCAATGAAGAGAGGAAACAGAGAAATAGAGTCAGTATCTTGGGTTGGAAGAGTTGTGCAGGTTCACTTTGCTGAAGTAGTTCAGCCCTCTTTCTCTCCAATGCCGATCCATGCAGCTGGTTCAGATACAGGCCAGATACTTTGCAGGAGGCTGAGGGGCCCAGAAATAGGCTCTGTGTCTGCTGGATGCTGAGTGACTGTCGCATGAACTTTTAAGTGAGGTTACTAAAGACTTCCTATTCCTCAATGACCTATCGATGCATACCCACAATTCCTCTACAACAGTGTTTCCCAAACTTTTGACATTATGTGTACCCCTTCTATAATTTTCATAACGCTGAGTACCCCTCATCAAAAAAAAAAATGGATGTATTTTAATAACAACCAAAATATATTTATTTTTTCTTTTTTTGGGGTACATACACAAAATAATAATAAACGAAAAATAAAATTATTCATAATAAAATATAAATAAAAGTTATATTATAAATGGTTTGGGCCCAAACCGATTTGGCTCAGTAGATAGAGCATCAGCCTACGGACTGAAAGTTCCCAGGTTCGATTCCAGTCAAGGGCATGTACCTTGGTTGTGGGCACATCCCCAGTAGGGGGTGTGTAGGACGCAGCTGGTTGATGTTTCTCTCTCATCGACATTTCTAGCTCTCTATCCCTCTCCCTTCCTCTCTGTGGAAAAAATAATAATAATAAAATTTTAAAAGGCATGGTTTGGCCAAAAGAAGGGTGGCTTAGAATCAGCAGAGCCAGGAAGGCGTGGTCACATCTCTGTTTTATTTCCCTTCTGCTGCCACCACTGCCAGCAGCAGCACCATCTCCATCACCAAGGCCCCTCCCACAGACCACTTCCCCGTGGGATGCTCCCTCCTCCCCTCCTCTCCCATCATTCTTCTGCTCCATCACCAGCTCCTCGCTGTCTTCATGGCCCTACCTCTCCCCTTCAAAGCCGTTGTCCCCGCTGCTGCTCTTCTCTGCCCATCATTTGTCTGTCAAAAGCGTCCTATTGTGCGTGTGTCCCTGGGAGGCAGGCTCTTGCTGCTCTTCTGTCTCCGAGCGCCTGTGTCCCTGCATCTGTCCCTTGTAGTCCAAGCCCTAAGGCACGGCTTGGCAGGGTAGACCAGTTGTCAGTTTTGCGTTTTGATTCAACATTTTTTTTCCTCTCCTCCCCGACCAGACTCAGTGTTGTCAAACCAATGTCACAGCAATGGGCAGGGTAGACCAGTTGTCAGTTTTGCGTTTTGATTCAACGTTTTTTTCTCTCTCCTCCCTGACCAGCCTCAGTGTTGTCAAACCAATGTCACAGCAATGGGTTCTCGGTTAACCAGGTGCCAGTATTTGGGAGGAACAGAGCCAGCCTCGGGGCACCTGGAAGGAATTTGCAATCTGTCCCGAGTTCATAGTCAAGAGCCACTTTCCCTGCAGTCTCCCGTGGAGTCATTCCTGCAGCTCCCATTCAAGATGCTTATTTTTTTTTTTGCTGCGTTTAATTTAGATACGCATTTGCATTGTAAAACGGGGACTTTAAAAATAATCATCTTCGTCTTCGGCATCAGTGCTGGTTCTGGGTAAGGGAAGCAACTCCCCGAGTTGTCACTCGGAGTCAAGTAGATTTCTGGAGTGAGATTTAACCTTCTGTCTGCTCCGATTCCCAGGAATAGTTTGAATCTGGTATGTATCAAGACTTTTGCATTATAAAGTGTATGGCATTTCTTTGTAAGAAAAGATGTTCATTAAGGCGGTTTTATATTATTTCAATAATTAGGGCTCATATGCTTCTTTGGCCACTGGGGGGGGGGAAAAAAGAAATATAATCTTTGCCCAGTGGGCTCACAATGACATGCATATAATGTAAATCCTCACTATAAGGGGGATATATTTTTTTAAGGTAGAACCTAGCATTTTATTTAGATCTTCATTAACTGTTGGAATTGAGACATACGTAATAAACCAGACATACGTAATAAACCTCCAAAAATAGACAAGGGGGATAATATTATTGGTATATCATTGGCACCGAGCACACGGTAGAAATTTAATAGCAAGAACTGTGAGAGTGCATTCCTTATTTCTTTAAAGTAAGTTCTTCGGTGAATACTTTTTTGGATTAGTTTCCTTCCTGTTGATTTAAAGTCCGAGAAGTTGCTGAATTTAAGGGTGGACCAAGCATAAAAGGAAGGAAAAACTGCTCCCGGTATGGGAATGCAGACAGACGGCTGTATCTTTGGATCCGGAGCATAGCATGTGACACACAGTAGGTGCACAGCATCTATCCCTACTGTGGTAGCTCTTGCTCTCTTCACCTGTTCTACATTTATCTGCACCTGAATTTAAACCAATGGCTACACCTAAGAATATTAGCTTTGAAGTAGTTACAAGTCTTATTCTTTCGTGCTCCACAAAAACAATCTGCTTACTATATCTTTATAGAATTTTATATATAAAAACACACACAAGACAGAGATCTATGTAATTTTAAAAATGAGGTATCAACAACAGGTTTCATGTTAAATCTTTCTGTAAGAGAATCCACTCGCCTGGGGGAAAAAAAAATCATGTTCCATCAGATTATTTGAAAGAATTAAATCTAAAAATCCCAAATTTCAAATGCAATGAAATCAATGCCTCTTCTCATTATCCAAATTCACTCAACCTCCAACACAGCACAGAGTAATTGTATCACATCTGAATTTCGGAGGCACCGTGTGGTTTTTTTAAGGGTGGTAGACCTGCCTACACCAATTTAGTTTGTTTAGGATGGTGTTAGGGTAAGTTTTAACGGGTTGAACTTGCACCGATGATGTCTGGCCGGAAGGCATTCTGCGTGGCCAGGAAGGCAACCACCCTGGGGCTTGGAAGTTGCCCGGGATCGTACCCGAGTCCAGAAGGGATGGATGACAGCGCAAAGTTACCCATAAAAAGCATCACTGTCCTGTTTCTATGCCATGTGCCAGAAGGCATAATGCATTTTATGCGGGGCGGGCAAAGAACAGGCACGAGAAACTGAGGAAGAGGAAAAAGGTGGGGTTGGATGGCTCTCGGCTTTCTTTCTAAATTAATTCTCCAAAGTGGCCAGTCTTGTTGACAACCAAGCCTTGAACCTCCCTCGGCCATTATGCTCTGGATTTATGATTTACAGTGAGCTCTGATTTACAGTGAGCATCTGGAAACTGGCTACACAGGAAAGGCGGTTCTGGGAAGACCATCTCGCTCTGCCCTTAACCCTCAAGCAGGCCCGAATGCCGGTGCGGGCTCAGTCTGTTCGGAGCGAACCCCAGTGCCCGGGGCCCCTCGGCTAAGGGCCTCCCCTAAAAGTGTGTGACAATATTATTTCCGTCTTACGGGCTGAGGATCAGAATAAATTATCTCCTCGTTGTGGCTTATCATAGTTCAGGAATTGAATAAGTTTCAAGCATCACAGAATTTATCACCCAGGGAGCGGCTGGGTATACCAAATGCTTTGTGGAATTTATATATACTAGTCAATATATATATATATATATATATATATATATATATATATATATTTAAAAGGAATGTGCTCTCTGTTCATTTATTGTTGTGCTGTGTGTCCAGTGTTTTTACTCTTGTCTCAGCTGTATGTTGGTGTTTTTTTTAGGCCATTTCAACCTGGTCGTTTCTAACAGCTCCAAGAGAATGAGAGAGAGAGAGAAGAGGGAGAGAGAATAAATACATTAATGGAATTTCTGTGTGCTGCGACACTGAAAATGTTAGTGTTTTTCCTCTTCAGGTTCAACCTAGGTTCACCTTCACTCTATCATTTTATAATTATCATCTTTAAAATATTACACTTTGAAATATCTGACTTTTTATTTACACTTGCCTCTCTAATTTTTAAAAGTTCCAATTACACATAAGTTTATATAAAACCAATATTCAACAGTTAATGCCGTAGATCATTTTTCAACATGACCTACTGCACCACGTGTAATAAAAACACTGAGTTATTTCAGAGATTTGACTTGTGGTTCATGTTAATTTTTATGGAGTTGCTCATCAAATTAAATTTTATTTGGATCATCAACATTTTATAGTGTTAAACTGTTAGTGGTCAAATGTATGTGTTATTAAGACTTAAAATTGTTCTCAGACAAGAAACTGAACCAGCCGAAACCGGTTTGGCTTGGTGGATAGAGCATCCGCTTGGGGACTGAAGGGTCCCGGGTTCGATTCAGGTCAAGGGTTGTAGGCACATCCCCAGTGGGGCTGTGCAGGAGGCAGCTGATCGATGTTTCTCTCTCATCGATGTTTCTGACTCTCTGTCCCTCTCTCTTCCTCTCTGTAAAAAATCAGTAAAATATATTTTTTTTAAAAGAAAGAAATCGAACCATGTTTGAATGACTTATATCACTTATAATATAGGCACTTCTAGAAAAGTGTGGACCAATTGTAACTACACACGACTAGGATTCTAGAGAGAAGCAATGGTATATTTTTCGGATAGTTTTGAGACTTTACTTCTGGTGCTTTTTTTACCTTTCACTGCGGGAGAGAAAAAGAAAGATTATTATTGGCTCTCCAACTTAGACGAGTAGACTTGGACCTTGGTAATTTGCTAGACGCTGTTGTGCAGAAGTAAAAAGACCTGGTTTGAGGCACGACGTACCTGATGGGGGGTATTAAGAGCTGACTTAATAACTAAAATATCATTCTGTATTATGACACCTCTGCTATCAGTCTTCATTTACTTTCGATTTGCGTGCTGATGACTTTCCAAAGATGATCAAAAACATAATTTTTAAAATACAGAGAGTTAAAATAGTTTTTAAATGTAAAAAAAAGGGGGTGGGGCAGAGAAAATGCAGCCACCGTGGGCGGGGACCAGGGTGGTAGCAAATAAAGAGTAAATTTACCTCTGACATTTATTTAGGCCATTTCAACCTGTTCATTTCTAACAGCTGAGAGAGAGAGAGAGAGAGAGAGAGAGAGAGAGAGAGAGAGAGAGAGAGAGAAGGGAGAATATTGTTTCTGATTTTTATATATTCACACCAGTTTTTACCCCCAACTAGACTTGAACCTCAGGAAGGAGAGAACCTTATCTCATTTTTTTTGTTTGTTTGTCTCCTTCCATATCCCATCAGAGTACTTCCTTGAACACAACAAGTCTTCTGGTAACGTTTTTATTGATTCACATGCATTTCATAAATTTATAAAATCTTTTACATAATTGAAGGGCGCCGCGCCGGCTTCTTTAAATACCCACTTAATCTATATGTGCTGGCTACCCTACTCAGCTCCCAAAATAGGTCCTAGCCATGACTCTACTACACCTAAAACACACCGCTCACAACCTGGGGTGTATCTGTGTCTCCCATCAGGCCTCGGGGCCGCTCTGTAAAACCTTTTGTTGGAGCGGTGCTTTTGCAGAAGTCCTAGGGCTGAGCTTTCTGTGGACCGTTTGAATGTCCCGCTGTCCTCCTGGTTTCCTTCCCTCCTGTCCTGACACTACCAGCCGCTCTACTCATCCAGAGATTTGTTCCTTTTAACCTTCAGCAGGTGAGAAACAGCTTGCAGAATGCACTCCCCCTTGCCTTTCCCCAAACTTCTTGGCAAAACATATACTCATTTTCACTTTTTTTAGCTATTTTTTTTTTTTTACCGTGTGTTTTTTTCATCCATCGAGAACACTGGCCAATTTCCCCAACTTGAAACAGGTCAGACCTAAGTTGGGCCTCCTACCACCAGACTGAAAGGACCTAGAATTCGCCAGAAGCACAGAAACAACGCCCTGCAGGGCTGGGCCACGGTAGGTTTACAGCTGTTCGTATGCAAAACGAGACAATAACCCCTAAGACAAGCATCAACTTTTCCTAGGCACCCCTGTAAACCTACTTCTTCCGCCCAGCCTGTGTTTCACGGGATCAAAGACTTTGACCCCCGTGATCCATCAGGAGGGGGGTTGGGTAGGTGGGGGCATCTGCAAAGGTTGAGGTGGGAGGGCAGACAAGGTCCCCATCCAGCTCCTAACTGGCCACCCGGACAGCGATCTCGGGTCTGCAATGTTCTGAGCTCCCGTTTGCACTTCATTCCTCACTGCACTTGCCTGCGGGGCCCGCACAAGCACTTTGCACCCGGAGCTCACGCCTGGGGCCTGGGGCCTGGGGCCTGGGGCCTGGGGCCTGGGGCCCGGGGGGGAAGGGGAAGCGCCTTCTAAGCCCGGTGGTGGCCAGAAGGTCTGTCTGTCTCCGGGGCTAGTTGGTTAGCAACAGGCTGGCCAGGGCCGGCAAGAGTAAACACCTTTCATGTGACCGTGACTTCTTCCCTCCGCAGGTTCCTACTCCCTGTCCTTGAACCACTTGCTCTTTTCCCTGGCGGGCCAACTTTTTAATTTTTATATATATATATTTTTTTGCAGGTTCCTATTCCCTGTCCTTGAACCACTTGCTCTTTTCCCTGGCGGGCTAACTTTTTAATATATATATATATATATATATATATATATATATAATTTTTTTTTTTTTTAAACTTGTAAAGATGTCCCGTGTCTTTGAGGGCGTTGCGTTTCTACACTTCCTCGTGGCCGCCGTTGCAACACGGCTTCCCTGCAAAGCGCAGGAGCGGAGTGCAGGCGGCCTCCTCCCTCCCTCCCTCCCTCCCTCCTCCCTCGCTCGCTCCCTCCGCGGTTCCAAGTTGCGGCTCGGTACGTGCCAATTACGGAATCAGGCTTCGGCGCCTGCAAGCGCCAATTTGAGGGCAAACCCCTGACATTTGGTCACTCGGGCGAGGTCTGGACTGGTCGCGGGGCCAGCGCCCAGGGGACGCCCGGGGAGAAGGGGTGACTCCCGGGGAAATGCGGGCGCCGCGCCCCGCCCCGCCGCAGCGAGGCCGGCGCCAGGAGCGCGGCGGCGGCCGCCGGCCCCGGCCTCCCCGCAGCGCCCGCCCCGCCCCGCCCCGCCCCGGTGCGCCGCAGGCGGCCGAGGACCCACCCGGACGGCGGGGTCACCCCGCAGCAGGAAACCGGTGAGCCCCGAACGCCGCCGCCGCCGTCCCCGAGTCCCCGGCATCCCCCGGGGCGTGAGGGGGAACGACCTGCCCAACTTGGGGCGGCCCGGCCCCGCCGCGGCGTTGCAAAGTGCATGTGTGGTGGTCACGGCGCGCCCACCGGGGCCGCTCGGCTCCGCGAGGCCTCCGCGCCCGGAGACAGGCCCCTCCCCGCGCCGCTGTCGCCGCCGCCCCGCGGGGCTCCTTTCACTTTCTCACGGCCAAGTCACCCCGAGGGGCGCCGCCGCCGCCGCCGCCACCGCGCCCGCCCGAGGGCTCCGCCCCGCGCCGCGCCGCGCCGCGCCCGGCCCCGCCCACCCCGGCCCTTTCGCCCTGCGATTGGGGCGCGCCCAGGCCCGCCTCTCCCATTGGCCGAGCCCCCTTGCCACTCCGGCCGTCGCCCGCCGCTGCCTCCGCCCCCTCCCAGAAAACCGCGCTCCTATTGGCGGAGGGGCGGGAGGGGGCGGCGCCGGCCCGGGCGCTCTCGGTCAATCGCAGGAGGCATGGGGGGAGAGGGGGCGGGCCGAGGCGGGGGGGGGGGGCCACATCTGGCCGGCGCCGCCGCCGCCGCCGCCGCCGCGTGCGTGCGTGGTGCGTGCCCCCCCCCGCCCCCGCCCCGCCCCCCCCCCCCCCCCCCCCCGGCCGGCCCGGCGGCCCCGCTCGCTCCGCGCTCGCTCGCTCCCTCGCGGCGTCTGGCAGGCGCGGCGGCCGCCGCTGGGCTGCTGCCATGGGGAGCCGTTGAGAGGGGGGCCTCTTCGCTCCGCCGCGCTCCTCCGGCTGCCGGGGGCGGGGGGGGGGCGGGCGGGCGACGGAGCCGGGCTCGGGGGGCGGGGGGGGGGGCGCGCGGAGGAGGAGGAGGAGGAGGAGGAAGCCCACCAAGTCCGGCGGCGGCGGCGGCGAAGGAGGAGGCGGAGGCGGCGAAGGAGGAGGCGGAGGCGGCGAAGGAGGAGGCGGAGGCGGCGGAGGAGGAGGCGGAGGAGGACGCGGCGACTCGGGCCGCTCCGTGTGAGTCCCGCGCCGGCCCCGGCCTCTGACCCGGCGGCGCCCCGGCCCGCGGCGGGCGGGGGGCGCCAGCTGTGCGGCCGGCCGGCCGGAGTGGGGGGCGGTGCGGGCGGAGGAAGGCGGAGGAGGACGGAGGACCGGCCGGCCGGGGGCGCCCCCCGCGCGCGGAGTTAGTTTGCGCGGCCGGAGCGGTTGGGGGGGCGGCGCGGGGGGCGGCGCAGCTGCGGGAGGGCCCGGGGCGCGGGGGGCCGCGGCTGCAGCTGCGGGGTGCGGGCCGGCGGCGGCTCCCGGAGCTCCCCCTCCACCCCCCCCACCCCCCCGACACCCCACACTCCTCCCCGCCCCCCGCGGCCGGTGCAGCTGCGGCGCGGGGCGGGCTCCCGGCCGGTGCAGCTGCGGCGGCGCCTCCCGGGTGCGGAGGGCGCGGGCGGGGGGAGGGCGCCCGGGAGCCGCCGCCGCAGCTGCAGGGCCGCCCGCCCGGGACGGCCGCGCTCCGGGGCCGGGGCAGCTGCGGCGGCGCCGGGGGAGGAGGGGCCGCGGGGAGCCCCCCTTTCCCCCTTTCTCCCCCCCCGGGCGGGGGGTGCAGTGGCCCGGGGACCAGGGGGGCCGGCCGGCCGGGAAGCGGTAGCCGCACCCCCCGCACCCCCCGCACCCCGTCCCCGGCTGCTGCTTCTCACGACTTTTCTTTTGTTGCCGCCCCGACCCGGCTCCGGGCGCCCGGCTCCCGGGGAAGGTGTTTTCCTGCCGCCGCGGGGAGGTCCGCCCGGCGCCCCGATCCCCCTCCCGGAGCCCCCGGAGCTCCCCCCTCCGGCCCCCCCGGTTCTTGGGGAAACAGAACCCGACCTCCCGGGCCCCCTTAGTTAAATTGGGGGGCCCGGGGTTCGGGAGGGAAGCTGTCGGCCGCCCCCACCCCGGGGCGCACCGGCGGGTGGACGCCCCCGGCCCGGCGGCGCGGGGATCGGGGAACGGGGAGCCCCCCTCCCGCACCCCCGAAACGGGCCCCGGTCCGGGCGCCTGTCATTCACCGCGAAGTTGCGGAAAAGTTGGGCCGCTGACTCGGGGGCCGGACCCGGGACCGGGGACTTTGTTCCCCCGGAGCCCGGCGGCGGCGGCGTGGCTCTCTCCCGGGGACGGGGGTTTGGGGGGGCGCGGGGGGCCCCCCCCAGGGCGGCCGCTGCCGGGCTCCGGGCCCAGCGCCCCCCCAAACCCCCGCCCCCCGGGCCGCCCCGCCCCCCGCCGCGGGCCGTGGGGATGGACGTGACCCGCGCAGATGGCGCAGCACCTTGTCCGCCCGGCCGACCGGCCGACCGGCCGCCCGCCCGCCCCGATTGCGCCCCGGTTTCATCAGCCGCTCGGACCGGCCCCGGAGCCCAGTTGGGGGGAGCCCCCCGGCTCCCCGGACCTGCCCCCGCGCCCCGGGAGCGGTTTCCCTGTGATCACAAACACTGCAGAGTGACCCCCCCAAAATAAAAATAAAATTAAAAAAAAAGTCAGGTGGCTGTGGGGCGCAGGCGGAGGGAAGGCCTTTGGGGGCGCAGGGGGGGGGGCGCCCCGGCAGGTGCAGCCTCAGTGGGAAGGTCCCAGCAGGCTGGGGACCCCCTCCCCGGGTTCTGGCCCCCCCCCTTTCCAGGATTTCAGAGGGCCAGCGTGTGGGTAGTGAGACCTGCCATTGGCATGTGACTGACCAGTGTGGGGAGCTTTCCCCAGGAGGTCACCGCAGATCTCGGTTAAATAAGTGAAATAATACAGTGAGCCAGGCTGAGGTTGGTCGCCCCAAGTCCTGAGAGGGCACCGTTATCCCAGCAGAAAGAAAAGATCAGAAAAGGTGCCGCGATGGTGTTGGCATGGGTCTGGGGGTGGTCGAGGGGTTGCCTTAAAAGTGCCCCCAGGCTGCTGGGGAGGGGCAGCGGGGTGGGGTCCGAGTGGGCCTGAGCCCCTGACCAGCACCCCACTAGCACCCCGGCTGCTGGGTGCTGTCTCCCCCCTGCCCCCCGCCCCCCGGCCTCGGGCAGAAGCGTTGCTTAGCCCATAAATACAGTAGAACTCCATATGCTGCGTTTTTCAATTTCTGCTGTTAGAAAGTTTGGGGGGAGAGAGAAAAAAAAAAAAGGGGGGAGACTTTGAAGTATTTTGTTTACACTAACAGAAGAGAAAAGTTCTCCTAAGAAAAAGCTGGTGGCAGGAGTGTAGAGTAGCAGCATATGGCATTAAAAGGAGCACAGCTGGAGGTAGCATTTCCATCTGAACATGATGTCAGAGCAGCTGACAGCCTGCCATCCCTCAGCCTTTTATTCTAACACACAGACAGGGAGCCAGTGTGCGCGGGTCTGCGGCGGCCGGGAAGGTATCTCCTTCCTCTGAACATCTTCTCCACTTTGCATCTGTCTCTCTCAGTCTTGCTTTTTTTCCACCGATGCCACGGACCTGGAGCCAGCGAGCCTCCGAGCAGAGGACTTAATCAGGTTTATGTGTCCTAAAGGTAGGAGCAGCAGAGAGATTAGATGGAGCCTATTTGTGTTTCGGTGTTTTGTTTATTTGATTTAAGGGAGAGAAAAAAAATCACATTACTTTTCTAATCCAGTTTAGGGATATTGTATGAAATGGATGGAGCATGTGAAATGGACATCTTGTTGGAGTTGGAAGTCTTGGGGCTCGGGTAGTTTTAATTTTTTTATCCCTTTTTTGCTTGAGCGAGTAAAGAACTTGAATACACAGAAATATTTCAAGTTTTGGGATGTTAAGAAGAGCTTTGGCGCGGTGCTTTTTTGAGATCACTTTGGATTCAAATGCTTTCTGTTGTTGTTTCTCGCTGCTGTTTAGATTCCTTTTGCTTTCGGGGTCGGGCAGAAACAGTAAACTCTCTGGAATCCACATTCAAACTCACATGAGAAGATTAATCGCGTTGAGAAGCGAGGCTGTTGTGTAATTAATTCCGCTGTGAAACTTTATTCTTCAAAAACATTCAGCGGCACTGCCGAAACATACAGCTGTGTTGTGTGGTGCTTTTTGAAACCGAAGGTTTTTTTTTTTTTCAGAAAGGGGGAAGAAAGGAAAAGAAAAAAAAAAAAAAAAACCAACACACACACACACACACACAAGAAAACTTTTGTCCTCGGGAGAATAGTTGGGTTTCCTCATTTCTCTCTCCAATATATATTTAAGAGATCTTTTCTTTCGGGCCTACCAGTAATTATTTGCAGGAGTTCTTTTTTTTTGCGTTAGCGACTAATTTAGAACTTGTCGGGCCCCGAGCTGCCTGAATTGGCCAGACAGCTGTAATCGCACTCCTCTGTTCCTAATCTCTTTATCTGCCTGCAGCTGCCATATGGCCCCGTCAGCTGGATCAGATGTTTATAAGCTTCCTTCTCCGGCCCTCTCCCTCTCCGGCCGGCCCGGCCTCCTAATTTGATCGCGGCGGCTACCTTGTGAGCTGCCCGCCCTCCGGCCTTTATTTTTAGTCCTCCCCAGGATTAGGATGGATGCGAGCTGCTGCGGGCACTCGCTCCACTCGGGGCGATGATGATGGTATTGTAAACCGGGGTGTGTGCCCGCGGAGGCCTCTGCCGGGCCGGTTTTGGGGTCAGGGTGAAAGTTTCCGCGTACCTCCTCCTCGGGCAAAGTGGAGAGAGAGAGAGACACACGGGGAAGGAGTTTCTAAATACGAAACGGCTGTGTGCCCGCTGCTCCCCCCACCACCGAGCTTGCTGGGCCGGGTGGAACCCCGCTTTTGGCACAGGAAAGGGGAAGTGGGGTTTTTCTTTGGGTTTTAAGGAGTTGAATCTTGACCCATTGTACTACGGCCTCGCCTCGCCTCTCCCCTCCCTCCCTCTCGTCCCCCCCCCCCTTCGCCAGAAAACCAGGGCAACAATGCGCATTTGAAAGAATAGAAGCCAGTGGGAAAGCAAAATATATCAAGTTATGTTGAAACAAAGTATTTTCTGTTGACAGAGGTAAGGCAGAGTCAGGGGGGAAAAAACAGTTTCTCTTTTTCTAGTGTGGCTTTTTTTTTTTCTCTCCTTCTTCTTACGTTGAACCTGTGAAGCTGCTGAGTTTCATTTGAACAGAACGTGCCTTTATTTAAAAGTTTGAATCAGTTGGACTATGGGACGCATCTTGCTTTTGCAGAAGGATCAAAGTTTAGATAAGATTTTTTTTTTCAGAGTTAAATAAAGCCCTCCTGGCTCCCCAAGCCTCCAGGGGTACAGGTTTTCCAAAGAAATAATAACCATTTTTCTCAATTCATTAAAAAAAAATATTTGGATGGATCCGCAGTAACGATGATCTTTCCCATCTGTTGGCGCGGCGCCGTGTGCGCCGTACGTACCTGCGCGCTCGGCTCACATCTGTTTCTGCACGCGGGGCCTTTTGTTGTTCTAACACTCGGACTTCCAGCAAAGAAACTTGTTTGCTGATTCCCGGACTAATTATGCAATTTCATGATGGGGTTTTTTTTGTTTGTTTGTTTGTTTTAATTATTATTCAACCGAATGTGTGTGTTTACATTGTGCCCTGTGAGCACGGTCAGGTATCAGAAGTAACAACAAGAATGGCCAGACGCGGTTCCCGAGTCTCCCAGAGTGCCTGGGACCCCTCTTTGTTCATTATGAGCCGTTCCCTTTGAAATCCAAGCTATTTTGCAGGTTCTGTGGGACTCGGTTTGGCGAGGAGCGTTAGCCAAAGGCTGCTGGGAGGGATCTCAGTCCTCCTCCTCCTCGGCCAGGGGCGATCCTGAAATGCAGGCTTTGCAGACTTGGGGGAAAGTTCAGGAAGGTGGGACGCACTGCGGGCTGGGGCTGGGGAAGGAAGGAAGCCTGCAGAGCGAGCCTGTTGTGCCCGCATTCGGGCTGCGCGCATGCATGTGATTTGGTCTCTCTGGGTCAGACGCCTGATTAAAATTCAGGGACGTGCGCCCCGGCTGCCAGCCGGGCCGTTATTTTTCCTCCCGCGCGGGGACCGGCAGCGGCGGCGGGCAAGTTGCGAGTGGCTCTCACGAGGCATGCCTCTCCCCGCAGGTTATGAAGACAGCATGGAGTTCCCGGACCACAGCAGACACTTGCTGCAGTGCCTGAGCGAGCAGCGGCTGCAGGGCTTCCTCTGCGACTGCACCGTGCTGGTGGGCGATGCCCAGTTCCGCGCGCACCGCGCCGTGCTGGCCTCGTGCAGCATGTACTTCCACCTCTTCTACAAGGACCAGCTGGACAAAAGGGACCTTGTGCACCTCAACAGCGACATCGTCACCGCGCCGGCCTTCGCGCTCCTGCTCGAGTTCATGTACGAAGGGAAGCTCCAGTTCAAAGACCTGCCCATCGAGGACGTGCTGGCCGCGGCCAGCTACCTGCACATGTACGACATCGTCAAGGTGTGCAAGAAGAGGCTGAAGGAGAAGGCCTGCACGGAGGCCGACGGCGCCAGGAAGGAGGAGGACGCCTCGAGCTGCTCGGACAAGGTGGAGAGCCTCTCGGACGGCAGCAGCCGCATGGCCGGCGACCTGCCCAGCGACGACGACGACGAGGCCGAGGACGAGAAGCTGAGCGTGCTGCCCCCCGGCAGGAGGGAGCTGGCCGGCGAGCCCGCGGCCATGTGGATGCGACTGCCCTCGGACCCGGCCGGCGGGGAGGCCGAGCCCCACGCCGCCGCCGCCGCCGCCGCCGCCGCCCTGGCGGCCGGAAAAACAGTGGCCAGCCCCTGCAGCTCCGAGGCTCTGTCCCAGAGGTCTGTGGCCTCCGCGAGGGACGCGGCAGACGCTGACTGCGTGCTGGACCTGTCTGTCAAGTCCAGCCTGTCGGGCGTTGAGAATCTGAACAGCTCTTATTTCTCTTCACAGGACGTGCTGAGGGGCAGCCTGGTGCAGGTGAAGGTGGAGAAAGAGGCCTCGTGTGAGGAGAGCGATGGGGGCGCTCAGGACTATGACATGGAGCGTAGCGCGGGCAAGGACAGTGCGGGCGGCCACGCCCGGGCGCAGTACGAGCCGGCGGCGGCGGCGGCGGCGCACCTGGCCCCGCTGCGGGAGGACTCGGTGCTGCGGGAGCTCGAGCGGGAGGACAAGGCCAGCGACGACGAGATGCTGACGCCGCCCGAGAGCGAGCGCGGGCCGGCCGAGGGCGGCATGGAGGGCGGCCTGCTGCCCTACGTGTCCAACATCCTGAGCCCGGCCGGCCAGATCTTCATGTGCCCGCTGTGCAACAAGGTCTTCCCGAGCCCGCACATCCTGCAGATCCACCTGAGCACGCACTTCCGCGAGCAGGACGGCATCCGCAGCAAGCCGGCCGCCGACGTCAACGTGCCCACCTGCTCGCTGTGCGGCAAGACCTTCTCCTGCATGTACACGCTCAAGCGCCACGAGAGGACCCACTCGGGCGAGAAGCCCTACACCTGCACCCAGTGCGGCAAGAGCTTCCAGTACTCGCACAACCTGAGCCGCCACGCCGTGGTGCACACCCGCGAGAAGCCGCACGCGTGCAAGTGGTGTGAGCGCAGGTTCACGCAGTCCGGGGACCTGTACAGACACATCCGCAAGTTCCACTGTGAGTTGGTGAACTCCTTGTCCGTCAAAAGCGAAGCACTGAGCTTGCCCACGGTCAGAGACTGGACCTTAGAAGATAGCTCGCAAGAACTCTGGAAATAATTTTATGTATATATATATATGTATATATATGTACACACATATATATATACATATATATATATACACACATATATATATACATAGATCTCTATATAGTTGTGGTACGGTCTAAAAGCAGTCTTGTTTCCTGGAACTAAAAAGTTGGGATATTAACTTGTTTTTGCACTTTAGAATAGCATGAGAATCTCACTAATTTAGCATACTGATAAAGAAACTTAGGGCAGGCAGAGGGTAGAGGGGGGGGTCGGGGAAGTAAGCCAACAAGAGCCTTTGAAACGAGTGGCCCTGTGGCAGAAGCAGCGATCCCACCCGGGGCTTCGTTTTGTCAACACTGCATTGTCTCTGGAGGTCTTCCCCCCGCTTTTTTTTTTTTGTTTGGAAGTAGAAACTCCCTCCAGTTTTATTAGCCTCTTTCCACGTCTCAGATTGCATGAATCTCTTCTGGCCGTTGGAAACCTGAATGCTTTTAGACCCAAAATGGAAAAATTTCCGAAATGCTGGATTATCTATTTTTAAACAAGCAAGTTGACTTTAAAACTTTCTGTGGCAACTTCTGGTTTTCTGACGGCTCCCAGTGAGGGCGATGATGAGCAAACACTGGCTCGCTGGGCCGCCGTCGCTGTGAAGGTTTGCTGGGGATGAAGAGGATTTGCAGCTCAGCAGTGTTGAACTGTGTTGAAAATGTGAATTACTGTTATTGTATACTGTAATTGATTACACGGGCTTTGGGGGGGGGTGTCAAAGAACTTGACAGGTTGTGTTGATGCTCTTAGTTGAGTCTTGAAGAGTAAATATTAACGCTACAGAAATGCATGAGTTTCGATATATTTTTGTCTTTGTTTGAATTGTATAACTTTAACGAGTGAGTTGAAAATTTATTTAATTTCCTTAGAGAGAAAAAAAAAAAAATAGCACCGTTTGGGAAATAGCCCGGTGTTATGAAGAACGTAAATGCACTGTCTTTTATTTTTATTTTATATAATTTAAACCGACTTCCCCACTGTTTCTAAGTTGAAACTGTTAAGCTGAATAAAAAAAAAAAACGTAAGCTGCAAATTGATAACTTCGCTACATCACAAGGAAAACTATATAAATGTTTACAAACCACGGCTTAAAGACTTGCATGAGCAGTGTGCATTTATAAGCAACTTCCGATTGCACAGAACCCATGCGGGCTCGAAGTTTAGGTGTACACATTTATACCCCGCGGAGCATCTTTTAGAATAAACTACTGCACAAAATTGACAATAGGTCATTCTTTTTTTTTTTTTTTCCTTTTTTTTTGGCTCCCCCTTCTTCCCTTACCCGCCCTCCCTATCCCACCCCCCACCCCCTCCCCCGGCTCATGAAAAGATTCTATGGACTGAAAAGGCCCCAGGCTCAAAGGCCGGGGCTGCCCTGATTGACAGGGGGAGGGGGTCCCAGGCTGGGGAAGGGGGGGTCCCAGGCTGGCGGCAGCGGCAGAGGCTGCAGCCCGCGCGCGGTGTGGTGGCCGCGCGGGGCGGCGCGTTTTGCACAGTGTTTGTTTTCCCGTCTTGCACTTACAAATAACGGTCTATGGGAGTAGCATGGAAAAAACGTTTGCTGTTTTTCCCTTTTATTTTTTTTTTTCCCCTTCCTTAATTGCTTTTTTTTGTTTAAGATTTGATCGCCTTAACTACTGTAAACATAGCCTATTTTTGTGCTTGAGATACTGAATGGAAAACTCCATTGTGTGTTGCTGGACTGTTTTGGAAATATTTGGTCAAACGTGTGTGTTAATTTGGCTGTGATGGCGTTTAAAGCAAACAAACAAACAAGCAAACAAACAAAAAAAAGCTGTGAAAATGGCCTTGGAGCATTATCTTTTAGTTACTTGAAGAGTTTTCTAGTTTTGTTTTTTTGTTGTTGTTGTGTTTTTTTTTTAAATTTTAAATACAGTTTATGTTTAAAATAATTTTTATTAATTTAGAGGAGACAATCAATGTCTGTGAGAAAACGGACTTTCTTTTGAATTTTCTTTTTGTGGTCATCGTGAGTGATTACTTTTTTTTTCCTCTTTAGTTTCACATTCTTCCTTTGTTCTAAAACTTAGACTGACATCTAGCTTTGACAATCATAGTATGTTTTATTTTCCTGAGGGGGGAATAACTTATAATGCTGTTTAGTTTTGTACTGTTGGTGTGTTGGTGAATTTTTAAACTGTGTGCTAACTGCAATAAATTATATGGACTCGTGTCTGGTGTGCTGTCTTAATTGTGAGCGTGGACCCCGTGACCCTCAGTGTGTGTGTGTGTCACCCACGGCATCTTTGTTGTTAAGGTCAGCTCTATGCAGAGCTTATGAAATTATTAGAGTGCCTTAACGTCACTCTGATGGAAGCGTGCAGACACTTCTGCTGCTAGTCACTTCAGCCGACACTAAAGTGCACATTTTTAAAAGGGTGGCCCGTTTTCCACAACCCCCATCACCAATTCGTGGAAATGTGTGAATCCACGAAAGCTCAAGCGGTCGCATAGGGCTTTCCGTTGGACGCTGCCCTGATCCCTGCACATAAGTCCCTCTCAAGGGTCATTTTATCCTACGCCGATTGGCCAGATCTATTCCTCTGTGCTCTGTTCTAAGTGGAAAATTGGAGGAGACCGGATGTCTTCGTTTGGAAGACTGCTCGGCTAATGACTGGGGTTCTGGGCAATCGAATTAGCGGGCATGGGATGGTTCAAGATTCACTTCCGTGCGTCCTTTCTGTGGCTGGGAGGACTCGGAGGCCCCCGGGTTCTCCCAAGTTTAAGTTTTAAAATGTGATGAAGTACAGGGAGCCATTCAAAGTAAACTCCGGTCCCTAGTTTCTGTGATGGCCCCAGCTTCCCGCGTGTGTCACTGGGCACATCGGGATGGGAGGGAGCACCGCTGGTCAACCTGAGGGGTTGACGGCGCCCACACCCCGGGTGATCCTGCTCCGGTGCTGGTCCCACGAGGTCCTATGAGGCCAGGCCAGCTCGGGCCTGAGCATTTCTGCAAATCCCGAGGCCCCATTCATTGCCCATGAGCTCCAGCCCTCAAGATACAGGTGAAAATGTCCTTTTACGTTCTGACTGTCAAAGCTGAAACACATGCTACGCAACCTGTCGTGAGGTTAACATCCTCCCGTAGGAAAAAAAAGTGGTGTAAGAGGTCCAGCCTCGGCTGGAAATCCGAAATCACTTGCATCGTAAAGCACCATCATTTATGATTTAGAAATCCGGCTTTCCCCTTTCTTGCCGAGAGGGGGTTTCTGCTCCATGACACTCGCACTTGGTTTTAACCAAGTAAAACATCATTGCACACGGAAGCGTCCCAGGGTCATTTCTTGGGCCAGCTGACACGCGGATTCAAAAAGGACCTCGGAACTGGACAGTGTCCTCCAAGCTTTCTGAGGGGGTTGCAAGTTCTATAGCATCTGAGCTCAAAGGAAGAGCGTTAGCTTAAACGTGACTGGCTAGACGTACAAAAGCAACGCTCTGACACGCAATTTGGAGAATATAATTTCAGAAAGTGTTTTTGCAAAACTGGAATACTGCTTCCACAGATCGCCACGGTTGGAACCCAAATTGATCTCCCCGCCCCCTGAACATCTGGCTCACGCAGAGGGTATTTTAAATAGGTAGTTTCACTTACTTTTCACATCTGTTTCTTTTGGGTAATCAATTAGCCCCAGATCGCTGTGGGCTGGGCATTGTGGCTGGCCAGACCCTGGGGAATATCCGAGAAGTAGAAAATGGTAAAGACACTGGTTTTGGGTTTCCTTTCTAGTCAATTATGCTCTCAGGTTAATGGTGAATCAAGCAGACTTTTTCTTTAACAGACTTAGGATTATCTGCAAACAGGTTATTGGAGGGGCTGAAAGAGATGAACATTATATTAAATCGTATAATAGCTCACGTTGAAATGGCTAAAATGTTCATTTTCCAAGTAAGTCTTTTGAACTATCATCAGAGAAAATAGCTGTTTGTTTTTTGGATTTTTTTTTACCTAAGAAGAAACACTAAAATTTTTTTTATTTTCCCAAGTTTTATCAATAAAACACAGAGTTTCTAAATCTATACTTTGTAAACCCCATTATATCAGATAAGAATTTTTTTTAAGACTCAAAATCTTCTGTATTATATGTCTACATTTTCGTCCTATAGAGATTAAAGCATTTTTTTTTTAATTCCTAACATAATGAGGGATACTTTTACAGGCATCGGGTTAGGAAACCCGGGTAATTTTGGATTTAATTCATAGATTGTTCATCTAGGTTTTTGTTGTAATCATGGCAATGTTTGAAATGGCTGATAAGGAATCAGGGAATCAAGGAAGTAAATTTTGAATTTCAGGGCCGAAGAGCTCAATTCTCTTCCTTTGAGTCACCTGCCATGAAAATGCTAGAGATGACGCCATTTTACAGCATAAAGCGATAGACGTATTTCTTAAAAGCAAATAGCTTTGAGGAGTTTTGTGTTGGCGATTGTCCAAGTGTATGGCACGAGTAGGATTTTGTCCCTTAAAACGAACATTTTTTTTTTCTTCTACTTTGCCTTCAGAAACGTGGCAGAATGTCTTCGCTCGAGATCCTGTGGTCAAAATGATGCCATCCCTCTGGTCCAGGAGCTAGAACACTTTTGACTCAATTCAAGCGAATTCAGTTCCATCACAAGGAACCATGTATGTGTCTACCCCAGCCCCTTTTGGGCTTTCTTACTATGATAAAAAGGAATCAGCTTATAGAGGCCACTGGAGGTCTTGAGAAATATTAATCCATTTTCCAGAGGCATTTAAAGAATCAAACTCTTGGCATTTTTACAAACCGACTCCCAAGAAATCTTGACTCGTCGCTGTCATTTCTGGGGGGGAAAGAAGCTGAACTCTTTGCATTGAAGACTTTGCAACAGAAGAGGGTGAGGGCTCAGAAACGGAACGGTAGCTTGAAAAGATTGGTTTTTTTTTTTTAAGCCCAAATACCTTATTAAGCATCTGCTTACACCGAATAGTTGAATTAGTTATCCGGTTAACTCAGGCCCAATTTTTCCCCTCCCTAACCATGTCAAGTATTTGAAAGAAATCGAATTTTGGGGGGAAGGATGCTTTCCCCAGCTAACGTTCCTGATGGAACGCTCACGTGGACCCAGATGCTTGCCGGGAACGCTGTAGGTGAGCCTGGCATTCTCTTCGGTTCCCAGGAAACTCAAACCCCATTGTTTCCTGGGGTTTGCAGGTACTTCCCACCTTTGCCAGTCTCCCCCGCGACTGGGGCTGGGGCTGGGGCTGGGGGTCGGGCTCTCATCCTGCTACAGGCTGCGTTCTCTCCAGCGAGCTTGGCAGAAGAGGAGGGAAAGCCCCATTTGGCTTGAGCACCACGGCGCACATTAGTGGGAAACAGCTTCGGGGGGGGGAGGATATTAAGAGCGGCTCCGGGAGGCAGCGCGGCACCCAGAGAGGGGCCATTCATTGGAACCGACGTGTTTACAGTTGGTTCTCCTCTCGGTAGTTAATCATTACATCGGGTCGCTTCTATTAAATGGCAATAGGCGTGCTTAACCAGCGACTCTCCGGGGCTTTTCAGAAAAGTCCCATCGGCCCGCATATGGAAGTTTGCGATGGGTGTGCCCTGGTTGGACTGACTAGGGAGCGGTGTGTGGGAAAACGTATTTGAATATTGGCATCCGGGACAGGATCCATACGGGCTGCTGTTTCAATAGCAGAATGGGTATATAATAAACGGGAAAGGGTACCCCTAACCTTCTTTGGGTGCGCTCGGCCGCACCGGAGCTGACTTTTGGTACATGATGCAGCTCAACAGGATGCATCGCCGCCGTGTACGATGCGAACACGCATGTTACCGGCTCGGCCTGGGCGGTTCAGTGGTTGAGCGTCGACCCGTGAACCACGAAGTTCCCGTTTCGGTTCCTGGCTTGGGGTGTGTGTGTGTGTGTGTGTGTGTGTGTGTGTGTGTGCAATGAGGCCGCCGGCTGATGTCTCTCTCTCTCTCATCGATGCTTCTATCCCTCTCCCTCCCTCCCTCTCTCTCTAAATCAATATAAAAAGCATTATGTGTTTTTTTCCCCCCTTAAATTCTAAATGAGAACAGAGTCACTGCATTAAAAAAAAAGCATAATGCAGTGTGTGTTTCATCGTTGAGCCTTAGGAGGGACATTTCTGCAGATCTCGGTGCCCTGAACTGATATTTGATCGAAGTCAGAGCTTTTCCTGTGGTTATCTCAAGCGTGTCTTTAAAAGCAGACTGAGAAGAGACATGCACCTTCCCAACGGGCCGTTTTTTTGGGGCTGCATCGTGCGAGCTAGTTGCACAGTAACATGGAAATGCCCATTGACAGACAATGCTTTCTAAGCACGATTTTAAGGAAAAGCACGATTGGATGACAACAGACCAGTAAAGCACTCAAGAAAGGCATTTATGGTCCACGAGCCACTATTTGGATTTAGTGTTAAAAAAAAAAAAAAAAAAAAAAAAAAAACCACCCCACGATTTCTTCTCATTTATAAGTTTCTCTGTGTCACTTAACAAATCCTCATCGGGTGGAAGACATTGGAGCATAAAAACCACATCGCGGGACAACCTAATCCAGAAAGTTATTTCGGTCCCGAGCGGCCCGTGGGGAGAGGGGTCTCAGCGGTGTGGCGGGAGGAAGAGGATGGCAGGCTCAGATCCCGGGCAGGGACGCGACATGCGGGCTCCTCGTGCAAAATCTGCTCCCGATCCCCCCACAGTCCCCGAGGGGCTGCCACCGAGCGAGCCGAAAGCAGCTGAGGGCTGGCAGATGGGCCATCCCTCCAGGTTCTGATTTTTGCGGCGAATCAGACTCAGATTCCCACTCGGTAGCTGGCCCTCCTGCGTCTTCCCCCGCGTCCTTCTTGAATCTCAGGAGGGCACAGCGGAGGCAGGCGTGCCTACACCGTTACGCACCCCGATTCTCCTCCCACGGTGGTGCTGATTTCCGTGTCTGAGTTTCTACCATAAAAAAAAAAAAATCGAAACCCACTGGAAAGATGAAAACTGAAAACTGCATTTGCGTTTGGCCCAGTTTGGCAGCCGGAGCCAGCAGGCTAGCTGCCCCTGGGCGGGAGGGAGGGAGACCCCACGCTGGACCAAGGGCTGAGGTTTTGTTAGCATACACAGCTTGGAATGGGATGGAATCCTTAGGTTAAGAGAGAAAAGCAAACAAACAAATAAACAAATAATAAATAGAGGTAACCCTAACCGGTGTTGCTCAGTGGATGGAGCGTCAGTCTGCGGACTGAAGGGCCCCAGGTTCGATTCCGGTCAAGGGCATGTACGTTGGTTGGGGGCACATCCCCGGTAGGGGGTGTGCAGGAGGCAGCTGATGGATGTTTCTCTCTCATCGATGTTTCTAGCTCTCTGTCCCTCTCTCTTCCTCTCTGTGAAAAATCAATAATATATATATATATTTAAAAAACAACAGAGGCTCTGTCGGGGCACAATGGAGTTTTGTTTTTCACCCCTGAGCGTGACGCCTAGAAAAGGTGGTAACTGCTCACGTTCTATTTACACGTCATTTTACTTGAGGGATGTAAAAAATCCCATGTGTGAAGGGGGAGGGAGAGAGGGAGGGCTTGTCACCAGCTACTTGGTTTGCTTTGCAAAGGTGCTTATCTTTAATAATACTTCAGCCTTAACCGGTGTGGCTCAGTGGATAGAGCGTCGGCCTGTGGACTCAAGGTTCCCAGGTTCGATTCCGGTCAAGGGCATGTACCTTGGTTGCGAGCACATCCCCAGAAAGGGGGTGTGCAGGAGGCAGCTGGTCGATGTTTCTCTCTCATCGATGTTCCTAACTCTCTCTCTCCCCCTTCCTCTCTGTAAAAATAAAATAAAATAAAATACATTTTTTAAAAAGAAAAAGAAACAATATTTCAGTCAAAATGCAGGCTCCTCGGAGGCCTGACCGGCATGGGAGGGCTTTCAAGGACCGTTTCTCGGTGTTTCTGTTTCAAGGTCCGTTCCAAGTAGGAGGCTACCCCCTCCTCACACCGCCATTCCCACGGAATCAGACGCCTGTACTTTTCCCCCCTCTCTCCTGAAACCACGTCAACCTCTCAGCCTTCTACCCCAAAGACAACCCCACAAGCCGTCATCTGCATGCTGGATGTTGAAATCTGCCCGCTGGCCCGGTTGCCTGTGAGAGAATGAATGAACTGTGTTATTCAGATCGCAAAGAAAAAAAACAAATCCAGTGGCCAGAATTTGGTAATCATCTAATGGCCCGATTACTCGCCATTATGGGAAGACCCATGTGGGGTGTCTGATACCCCCTGCCCCCCACCTCCCCCCCCACAGAGACGGAGCTCTGTCACCCCACGTGGAGCCGCCGGAGGCTGGGCAAGGGCGCTCCGAGGTCATCCGCTCCCCCTGCGCGGGGCCCAGCAGGTGCAGGGCTGGGCGGGGCCAGGGGGGGGGGAACCTCACAAGCATCTCATTCATCCCCCAAACCCTCGCCATCCATCCCGTTAGACTCCAGGATTGCCTCTCCTGAAGGGGCACGCAGACGGCGTGGCATTCCTTGGGGGTGGCACTCCTGGCTCCGGGGGCATCGCCGGCCACGTCCGAACCCGGAGCCAGCGTTCTGGTGAGGACAGGCGATCGCATTTGCATTTGCATTCTGCATACTGGCCGTCGTGGCTCTCCGCGTGGCCCACTGAATATATATTTCCAAACCGCGCCCCGAAAAGGCCGCAGGGAGACTGCTCGTCTTCCCGGCTGGGATGCTGGCGTCTGTGGGAAAAGGGTCACAGCAGGGCCCGCTGGCCTGCCCTCGGGCACAGGTCCCGGCCTCTCTGCCTCCTCCGGCTGCAGCCCAGGCCGGGATGCTCTCTCTCTCTCTCTCCCTCCCTCCCTCCCTCCTTCCCTCCCTCCCCGCAGGCCCGGCCCAGCCGGGGGGAGAGGGATGCTTGGATTTCCAAAACCCGTTATCTGTGCAGCCACAGCGAGGCACTGGTCCTCGCAGGCTGGCAGAGCCGGCGCCGGACGCGCGAGGGAGAGAGGAGAAACATGAACGCGCGGGGAGGGTGGCAGCCGGGAGACACCTCCAGACGTGTGTGTGTGTGTGTGTGTGTGTGTGTGTGTGTGTGTGTGTGTGCTGCTGGAAGTAGGGACTCGAGTGTTTTCCCACTTCGCTCTGAAGTCGGCCGCTGATTCTCGCCTCCCTCTCTCTCGGTGTCGTGTGTTGGAAGAGGGGACTCGGGAGGAAGTTGGGGGCCCTGGCTGGTGTGGCCCAGTGGGTAGAGCGGCGGCCTGCAGACCCGAAGGGGTCCCCCCTGGTGGCGGGCTCGATCCCTCGTAGGGGGCGTGCAGGAGGCAGCCGGCCCGTGATTCTCTCTCATCCCTGATGTTTCCATCTCTCCCCCTCTCCCTTCCTCTCTGAAGTTGATTTAAAAAAATATGGTTTTTTTTGTTTTTTTTTTAAATATTTTATTTATATTTTACAGAGAGGAAAGGAGAGAGATAGAGAGCTAGAAACGTCGATGAGAGAGAAACATCGACCAGCCACCTCCTGCACACCCCCTACCGGGGATGTGCCCGCAACCAAGGTCCATGCCCTTGGCCGGAATCGAACCCGGGACCCTTCAGTCTGCAGACCGACGCTCTATCCACTGAGCCACACCGGTTTCGGCTGTGTTTTGTTTTTTTTTTAAATGAGGACATTGGGGAGGGTCTCCCAGGGTGCCCTGAGGGACCCCACCCTGATCCGGGCATTTCCCCTTTGCAAGACCAGGTCACCCTCTTCCTTAGCGTCCCGTGAGCACGAGCGGCAGAAGCACCAGCTTTCCGGGAAGCTGCGGGTGCGTTTGCGGTGGCACCGCTGTCACGGTCGTCGTCTGCTCGGCGGCGTCTCCTCTCACCACGGCGACTGCTTCCTCTGTGGTTTCTGTGATGGAAGCTCAGAGAGCTCCGAGAGTCTCCACTTCGTGTCCCGGTGAAGGAGGCCCCGAGGAGAGCGAGCTCTGCGTGGCCTGTGGACGCGGACGCGTCCCGGGAACGAGAGAGTCCACGCCCCTCTGTGGCTTGGAGGTGTGCGTGTGTCCGTGTGGGGGGCTCCCATAATGGGTGTCACCTCTGGTTCCCGCTGACCGGCCTCCCACTGCCCTCCGGCTCTGGTGAATCTCAGTCCCAAGCCCAATTCCGACAGAGATGTGTTCTCTCTCTCTCTCTCCCTCTCTCTCTCTCTCTCTCACCCCGCTCTCTCCTCTCTCTCCTCTCTCTCTCTCTCTCTCTCTCTCTCTCCTCTCTCTCCCCTCTCTCTCTCTCCTCTCTCTCCTCTCTCTCCTCTCTCTCTCTCTCTCTCCTCTCTCTCTTCTCTCTCTCTCTCTCTCTCTCTCTCTCTCTCTCTCTCTCTCTCTCTCTTTCTCTCTCTTCTCTCTCTCTCTTTCTCTCTCTTCTCTCTCTCTCTCTCTCTCTCTCTCTCTCTCTCTCTCTCGTTAATCCTCACCCAGGGACATTTTCCCATTGATCTTTTAGAGAGCGGAAGAGAGAGGGAAAGACAGAGAACAACATGGATGTGAGAGAAGCACACCGATTGGTTGCCTCCTGCACACGCCCAGCCGGGCCCTGGCCGGGGAGGAGCCTGCCGTCGAGGTACACGTCCTGGACCGGAATCGAACCCGGGACCCTTTGGCCCGCGGGCCGACACTCTCTCCACCGAGCCGAACCGGCCAGGGCCGGATGTGCTTTCTCTTAAAGACGGGAGACACCCAGACACAGAGCCTCCGTGGATGAGGGTCACATCCTCATGCGAACCGGTGTGGTGAACCCGGACCGTGGCCACGGCCAGGCTGGCCTCCCCGGGGTAAAAAGACTCCCCGGGTTTCCAATGGGCTGCCCGGTCCCCCGGGGGAAGGCGGCACGTGCCGGATGAGAGCTCACAGCCTCCGGGCTCGGACCCACAGCCCCGAGGCGCTGCTGGGCCACGTGACGCCGAGCCACCTGTGGTCACGTCGGGTCACAGCGCATCGGTCCACGGGGGGAGCGGCCCGTGGGGTGTCCACGCCATGGAGGGCGGCGCTGCCGTCTTCCTTAGGGGGAAGGGGGGAGGGGGACTTGGAGGAACCCCTGCCGGGTCCACGTTCCCGAATCCCAGACCCCAGCACCCCCCGCGAGCCTGTCCCCCGGGATCCCAAAAGCACCCATCCGAGCACCGGTCACCCCATTCCTCCCCTTCTTCTCTCTCCCCCAAACAGAGGGGCGCGCATCTTCCTTTCTATTGTATCCTGCTCACAAGCTTCTTACTTTATTTTATTTTTATTTTTAAGGCAAGGGCGTGAACCATACATGCTTGGTGAGACCGTCCTCTCGGTGGATGTCTCTAAGAGTTCGGTTGTCTTTACTTTTGTTTTTTTAATTTAATATATTTTATTGATTTTACACAGAGAGGGATTGAGAGGGATAGAGAGCTAGAAACATCGATGAGAGAGAATCATCGACCAGCTGCCTCCTGCCCACGGCCCCCCACTGGGGATGTGCCCGCAACCAAGGTCCATGCCCCTGACCGGAATCGAACCCAGGACCTTTCAGTCCGCGGGCCGACGCTCTATCCACGGAGCCAAACCGGCTTCGGTGATTTTTCTTGATTTTTGTTTCACTTTTTTAATGTATTGGGATGGCATTGGTTAATATGATCATATAGTAGGTTTCAGGTGTGGGTTTCTTTCTTTTATTTTTATATTTTATTGATATTTTACAGAGAGGAAGGGAGAGAGATAGAGAGAGCTAGAAACGTCGATGAGAGAGAAACATCGACCAGCTGCCTCCTTGCACACCCCCTTACTGGGGATGTGCCCGCCACCAAGGTCCATGCCCTTGACCGGCATCGAACCCGGGACCCTTCAGTCCGCAGGCCGACGCTCTATCCACTGAGCCACACCGGTTTCGGCTCGGTTGTCTTTAAAAAGTTTTAAAAAAAACCAACGACAAGAATCAAAAACAAACAAGCCTCTCCCCCCCTCCCCTTCCCTCCCCTCCCCTCCCATCCCCTCCCCTCCCCTCCGCTGGGGCCGCAGACACGGGTCCAAAGGACATTAGCTGCTCGGCTGCACACATTGGCAGGGGCTCAGCCCTCTGACGGGCGGGCGGCGCTGGGACCGGGCCGGGGGACTCGGTTTAACCGTTTCTGGGTGCGTTCCGAGCGAGCGGCCGGCAAGGAAGGCCTGGCTGTGGGTTTCCTGGTCCCTTCTGAGCCCACGGCCCTCCCCCCCCCCCCGACCCCGACGTGCTGACCTGAGGGACAGGCACCTGCCCCCCCCCACCACCTATGGGAGCTGGGGCGGGACGGGGTGGGGGGGTGAGGCGGGAGGGGGGCCGGTCTCCGGGCCCGTCCCCGTGCCAGCTGCAGGGCTGAGTCACCGGCAGGCCGAGCGGAAGCAGCCGCTCTGCTGACAGCCTTCCATCTGGACTTTGGATGCGTGCGGCTGGCGGCTCCCGGCGAGCCTGGACCGGCGGGCTGGAGGGCGCTGTGAGGGTCAGCGCCCCCCCACCCCCCGGCCCCCCGTGCCCGCCCCGTCGGGGATCCGAGAGGCCCAGGGAATCGGGGAGCATCCCTCCTGCGGCGGCCCCGGCGGCGCCCGGGCTCCTGAATGTGCATGGCCACAGCTCTGCCACGTCGGCGTGAATAGTCAGTAGGATCATCTCGGCCGCGGCCAGGTAATCCGGCTGGAGTGGCCCTGAATAAACACGGCCGGCTCCCGGGATTAGCAGGCCGGCTCCCCGGTCCGCGCTGCATAATGAGGCCCAGAAGAGCCACGCAGGTGGATGCGGGCTCGCTGTGCACACGTCCGGGGAGGGGGGGGGTGTTGAGAGCCACACCGCGCCACGGCAGGTGGCCCGTACGTGGCCCGTGCGTGGCCCGTGGCCGCCCCGGAAGGAACGATGCTCTTAGCCTTGGGGTGAAGCGATGGGGAGAGGGGGGTGCGCACTGCACCATCCAGGCTGCGTCTGGGCCAGGACAGATTTTTTTTTCTTTCTTTTTCTTTCTTTTCTTTTTTGTGAAAGATTACTTCTTGGCAAACCAGAGACGCGAGCGCCAGCATACAGTAAAACCACATTTAATTGGCCCTCCCTGCCAACTTCGCGAACACAGCTTGGATGATGGCGCTGGAGGCTGCTTCTGTAAAAAGAAAAAAAAAGAAAGAAAAAAGAAAAAAAAAATATCTGGGGGAGGAGGAAGTGGCATTCTGACAAGGCTCTGCAGACATCTTTTTTTTTTTTCTTCCTTCCCTCTCCCTCTCCCTCCTGCTCAAAGTACAATGATGCCGGGAGCCAAGTTTGGGAGTATTTTACTCTGTTTAATAATTATTATTAAGGATATTGTGAAACATATGCATTGGGGAAGGGGGAGCGGGGGGGGGGGGGAGCGTGTGTCGGGCGGCGTCTCCGCGGCGGGCGCGCCGGGCCCGGTTGGTTTTCGGGTTTCTCGGCTTGACAGCCTTCCAAATTGATTCCTGCCCAACCCGTGCTCTCTAATACGCGGCATCCTTGGTATTAAAGTGAGAAGACGAGTCATTTATAGAACCCGGAGCGAGAACGGCTCCCCCTCCCGGCTCAGCCAGGCGGTCGGGAGCCGCCACCTCCGGCCAGGTAGCAGCCGACACGCCGGCCAGACGGGGGGCGGGCGGGAGGGGAGAGGTGGAGGGGTCTCCGCCCAGACCACCCCCTGCACCCCACATCCCACACCCCGCACCCCGCTCCCTCACCCCCACGGCCCGGGCCCCGCCACCGTCCCATAGACCCTCAGGGCCACGGACAGGACACTTGTTCTTTTTTCTTAAAAAAATATTAAAAATATATAATATAAAAATATATATTTTTTTAAAAATTGATTTCAGAGAGGAAGGAAGAAGGGGAGAGATAGAAACATCCATGGTGACAGAGAATCATGGATCGGCTGCCTCCTGCACGCCCCACACTGGGGATCGAGCCTGCAACCCCGAGCGTGTGCCCTTGACCGGAATTGAACCCGGGACCCTTGAGTCTGCAGCAGGCAGATGATGCTCTATCCTCTGAGCCACACCAGCTCAGGCTAGCCTTGTGGGGTTTTGTGTATGCGTGTGTGTGTGTGTGTGTGTGTGTTTTGTTTTGTTTTGACATCGTGTGAGTCTAGAACAGCCGTGGGCACACTACGGCCCGCGGGCCGGATACGGCCCGCTCGGCTGTTCTCTCCGGCCCGGGGAGCCAAAAGAGCAGAGGGTTCTCTTGCTCTCTCCTCCGCTCCTTCACCAGCAGCCCAAGAGGAGAGTGCCAGCATGGTCAGGCTGCTTTTGTTCCGGCCCTCCGGTCCAGTGTAAGAACCCATGGTGGCCCTCGAGTCAAAAAGCTTGCCCACCCCTGGTCTAGAAGAAACAGACTGGTCCCTGGAGGCGTCCGGGGGATTCATGACGGCCCTTCACTCCACCCAGGGGAGCCCGCCGGGCGAGGGTGCTGCCTCCCGCCCGCAGCCCTGACACAAACAGCTGGGAAGGCAGGGCCGGCGGGTCCCACGTCCTGAGCTCAGACACGTTCGTAGGGTCTCCCCGGCTCCTCTCCCTCCGGGGGGAGAGCGTGCCCCTGAGACTGCACTTTGGGGAACAGAACGAAGGAGACGCCTCTGACGACAACGAGCAAGTCCCTGGGCTTGAACTTGAGCAGCGGGGGCGCTGTGAGCCCCGGTCCCCCCCCCCCAGCCCCACCCGCAGCCCCACCCGCTGCTCGGCGGTCCGGCCTCTCTGCCAGGGTGCCCAGGCATCAGCGTGATGGATCCTGTTGGCCCGGCAGCTCCTCCGTGGCACCCGATGGCCAGAGGAGGAAGGCGGCCGGCGGGGAGCCAGGACAGCCCTCCGCAGCCACCTCACGCCCCCCACTGGGCAGCCTTCCCACAGGCAGGGAGGCGGGCGGGTGGGGGGCTCCTAGGTGTGCTTGGAACGGGCACTCGGCTCCTCGGCTCCTCTGGGAGCCTGGCACAGCTGGGCTCTGGCAGTGCCAGCCCAGCCCTGTGTCCACAGAGGGGACCTGAGGACATCTGGGCCAGGTCCCTGTAAGCAGCGCTCCGGCCGCCGGCTTTTGGGAACCTTGCCCCCCTCCTGTCCCCTCCCGGGAGAATTCAGGAGAGGCAGTGCCCTTGATTCCTGGGACTTCTACAGCCACCACCTCCCTCCCCCCGGGCAGGGCTGCCCAGCGTGGGGCGGGCCAGGAGGCCCCGGATTTCTGCAGGGCCTGGGCTCCAAGCCCAGAGTTGCGAGTGGGTGACGATGCGCTTTCTCCTCCTCCGTCCGCTGCCCACGGCTGTGCCGCCTGGGACAAGTGGCTTCACCTCTCTGGTGGCTCCGTGGACATGACTTCAGAGAGGAAGGGAGAGAGAGGGAAAGAGAGAGAGGAACATCCGCGAGGAGAGAGACTCACGGATGGGCTGCCTCCTGCACGCCCCACACCGGGGATCCAGCCTGCAACCGGGGCCTGTGCCCAGACCGGGAATCGAACCCCGACCTCCCGGTTTCTAGGCCAGCGCTCAGCCACTGAGCCACACCGGCCCGGGGCTGATGGACTCCTTTTTTTTTTTCATCTTGCAAACAACCCTCTTGGGCCGCTCCCTCCATTCCTGTTTTTTTTTTTTTTTTTTTTTTAATATATTTTATTGATATTTTGCAGAGAGGAAGGGAGAGAGCTAGAGAGCTAGAAACATCGATAGAGAGAAACATCGACCAGCTGCCTCTTGCACACCCCCCACCGGGGATGTGCCCGCAACCAATGTACATGCCCTTGACCGGAATCGAACCCGGGACCTTTCAGTCCGCAGACCAACGCTCTATCCACTGAGCCAAACCGGTTTCGGCCATTCCTGGGGGTTTTCGGCCTGCTTGCCTGAGATGCGTGGTGGAACCTGGGCCGATAACACGGAAATATTGTTCCGATCAGAGGAGACACGGTGACTAATTTGCCACTCAGGCCTCTGACGCTGTTGGGATCAAAGCGCGCTCGCTCCCGGAGGGGAGGGCTGACCGGCCGAGCCGGGAGGGGGGGGTCTCCAGCGGCCCCGGGGGTTTTCATATCCAGCTCTATTTTCACGGGCACAGCCATGTGGCTGGCATATGTCTCTGGGTCTGACCTGGGAGTTCGGGGCTCCTCTCTGGATTTTTTTTTTCCATCGGAGACATCCCAGCAAGAGCTTGTCCTGTTCGGCGTGTATCTCACACCGAGCATCTGCTTCTGGGAAAGGGGACGGGGACGGGGAGAGGGACAGGGTCTCTTTTTGCTGCCCTTTGCTGGTGTAGCCGGCGTGAATGCGTGGTGAGGGCCTTCTGGGGTGGCTTTCTGCTTGTCAGCGCCCCGGCAGGCAGTCAGGGTTGGACAGCTCCCCGCGGCCCGGCCCGCGGAGAGGCTGATGCTGGCGGACAGGCCGCCTCCCTGGGAAGGGAAAGGCCCTCGCGTTGGGCACGGCCCGTGGATTTGGAGTGTCCACGGGGACTGGGCACTGGTCTACAGATCGGAGGTCACTTGAGTTAGGCAGATCATCAGAAGAGAACGCGCCAGCCCTGACTGACCGGTTCGGCTCAGTGGGCAGAGCGTCGGCCTGCGGACTGAAGGGTTCCAGGGTTTGATTCTGGTCCAGCGCATGCACCTGGGTTGCGGGCTCGATCCCCAGTGAGGGGCAGAGCAGGAGGCAGCTGATCCATGTTTCTCTCTCATCGATGTTTCTCTCAACTCCGTCTCCCTCTCCCTTCCTCTTTGTAAAATCAATACATTTTTAAAAAATAAAAAAAGAGCCGAAACCGGTGTGGCTCAGTGGATAGAGCGTCGGCCTGCGGACTGGAGGGTTCCAGGATTTGATTCCGGTCCGGGGCATGTATCTGGGTTGCAGGCTCGATCCCCAGTGGGGGGCGTGCAGGAGGCAGCTGATCGATGTTTCTCTCTCATCGATGTTTCTCTCAACTCCCTCTCCCTCTCCCTTCCTCTTTGTAAAATCAATAAATTTTTAAAAAATAAAAAAAGAGCCGAAACCGGTGTGGCTCAGTGGATAGAGCGTCGGCCTGCGGACTGGAGGTCCCAGGTTCGATTCCGGTCAAGGGCATGCACCTTGGTTGCGGGCACATCCCCAGTAGGGGGTGTGCAGGAGGCAGCTGATGGATAATTCTATTCTCTCTCATCGGTGTTTCTAGCTCTCTATTCCTCTCCCTTCCTCTCTGTAAAAAAATCAATAAAATATATTTACGGTTTTTAAAGTGGTTTGAAATATTAGTTAATCCTCATTTAATTTAGCTCTCCGCTCCTCTTATTGGAGAGGGGGAAAGGAAACGAGGCGACACAGAGCTCTAGGTCACAGCCGGCCAGAAATGCGTGGTCTGCCCGGCCGGTGTGGCTCGGTGGTTAGGCATGGACCCATGAGCCAGGAGGTCACGGTTCGATTCCCGGTCAGGGCACACGCCCGGGTGGCAGGCTCGGTCTCCAGGAGGGGGCGTGCAGGAGGCAGCCCATCCATGATTCTCGCTCATCATGGATGTTTCTGTCCCTGTCTGCCTCTCCCTTCCTCTCTGGCATCAATCAAAGTGCATTAAAAATAAAACTAAATTTTGAAAGATGGCGGCAGGGGGCACCCCCTCCGAGGCTCCGTGGGAGACCCCTTCCTGGCGCTTCGCTCCCAGCTCCTGGCGGCTCCAGGCGCCCCCTGGCTGCCACTCCAGGCCCCCCCCTCTGCCTTCGGGGTGCCTTCTACCCCAGATCTGTGTCCACTCCATTGCTCTGGTCAGGACACTTGTCCGGGTTTGGGGCCCACCGGCTAGTCCAGCATCATTTCTCCCCGAGATCCTAAACGAAGTGGATCTCTGAACGCATCATCATCTGGCCACTCAGTGTGTATCCTACATGATAAAAGGCTAATGTGAAAATTGTCCCCTGGACCAGGAGTTCGACCAGCAGGCAGGCCGGCCAGCAGCCCATGTTCCCCCCCCCCTCCCCCGGCCAGGCTGGCTGGCTGGACCCCACCCATGCACGAATTCATGCACCGGGCCTCTAACACACACACACACACACACACACACACACACACACAGAGTAGCCAGATTATTTTGATCTCTGAACGCATAATAATCTGTTCACTCAGTATATATCCTATATGATAAAAGGATATATACAATATGCAAATTGTATATATTAATATTTGTATATATTAATTGTATATATTAATATGCAAATTGTCCCCTCGACCAGGAGTTCGTCCAGCAGGCGGGCCGGCCAGCCGCCCATGTCCCCGCCCCCTGGCCAGGCTGGCCGGACCCCACCCATGCACGAATTCATGCACTGGGCTTCTAATATATATATATATATATATATATATATATATATATATATATATATACTCTCTCTGAGTGGCCAGATTATTATGCGTTCAGAGAACATAATAAAATGGCCACTCAGTGTAGATCCACAAAGTCCCCTTTTCCAAATGGGGGGACATTTGCAGGATCTGGTGTTAGGCTGTGGACATATATTTTTTTTGGGGGGGGGTGTCCAGAGGGGAATGTGGTCCAGACTACCTCTGGGCAGGGCCAGGCCCTTGGTTACCGGGACCTCGTCCGAGCGCTGCCAGAATAGGGCACATTTTCTTTTTTTACATAATTCTTCATTGTTGAAAGTATTGCATCCCAGTTTGCATCCCAGAGAGGACACGGGGTGGACGGGGACGTGGGCAGCAGGAGGTGGAAGCCTGTGGCCGTGGCTCAGGCGAGAGTGAGCCGGGCTGGGGAACGTAGGGGCTGAGCGAGGGGTTGGAGGAAGTGGATCAGGAGCTTCCTGGAAGCCCTGGCCGTGTGGCCCAGTGGGTAGAGCACCGGGCTGCTGACTGAAGGGTCCTGGGTTCGATTCCTGTCAAGGGCACGTATCTCGGTTGCAGGCTCCCGACCCTGGTGGGGACGCATGTGGGAGGCAACCAATCAATGTGTATGTGTCTCTCCCACATGGACGCTTCTCTCTCTCTCTCTCTCTCTCTCTCTCTCTCTCTCTCCCTCCCTCCCTTTCTTCCTCCCTCTCTCCCCCCCCCCTTTCTCTCTCTTCTCTTCCCTCTTCTTCTCCCGCCACTCTCTGAAAATCAATGGAAAAATCCTTGGGTGAGGATTATATAAATAAAAATTTTAAAACATTTAAATAAAAAGGTCTCTCTGCAAAAGCAGGTTAGCGGGGCTTGGGCTGAGGGTGGCGGTGGGATGGGGCAGTGGGACATGTGTCACTGTGCCCTGTGTCCTCCATCCCATGCCGTGAACGTCTCCTAGGAGACGGTGCTGGAAGCGGGAAGGAACGTTGCCTTTCCAATTGGCCGGACCTGGGTTCAAATCCAGCGCCTCTGCTTCCCGTGTCTTTCCTCCGAGCCTCGGCTTTCTCCTCGAGGCAATGGCAATGGCCGCGCTGACCTCACAGGGCCCATGGATGGCGACACGGGCAGGGCGCCTGGGCCCCACAGGGCCACCCACGTGCGCCAGTTCCCCCTCCTGCCCTTGCGTGACCGACCTCCTTTCCTGCCGGGACTTCCCCCCGCGGCTCAGCTGCGCCCCCCCCTCCTGCTCTCCGTCTGTTTCCTGGGCAGCCGCCCCCACCTGCGCCTCCGCTCCGGGCCCTGCCCACGGGTGGCCCTCTCCCCATCCAGCCGGCCTCCAGCAGCGCCCGCACTCGTCACCCCTCAGCAGCCGAGCCTGCCAGCCTTGAAGAGGGACCTGAGTTTCTGTTATTTTTTTTTACACATTTCTCTCCTTCCTCCTCCTCCACTTCTCCTCTTCCTCCTGCTCTTCCTCTTCTCCTTCTCCTCTTCCTCCTTCTCCTCCTCCTCCTCCTTCTCTTCTTCTTCTTCTTCTTCTTCTTCTTCTTCTTCTTCTTCTTCTTCTTCTTCCACTTCTTCTTCTCCTCCTCCTCTTCCTTCCTTCCTCCTCCTCCTCCTCCTCCTCCTCCTCCTCCTCCTCCTCCTCCTCTTCTTCTTCTTCTTCTTCTTCTTCTTCTTCTTCTTCTTCTTCTTCTTCTTCTTCTTCCACTTCTTCTTCTCCTCCTCCTCTTCCTTCCTTCCTCCTCCTCCTCCTCCTCCTCCTCCTCCTCCTCCTCCTCCTCTTCTTCTTCTTCTTCTTCTTCTTCTTCTTCTCCTCCTCCTCCTCCTTCTTCTCCTTCTCCTCCTTCTCCTTCTTCTTCTTTTAAATATATTTTATTGATTTTTTTACACAGAGGAAGGGAGAGGGATAGAGAGCTAGAAACATCGACGGGAGAGAAATAATCGATCAGCTGCCTCCTGCACACCCTCCACTGGGGATGTGCCCGCAACCAAGACACATGCCCTTTACCGGGAATCGAACCCTGGACCTTTCAGTCCACAGGCCAATGCTCTATCCACTGAGCCAAACTGGCTAGGGCTTATTTTCTCTTTTTTTTTTTACATAATTCTTTATCGTTGAAAGTATTACCTATGTCCCCTTCTCTCCTATTGGCCCCCTCCAGCCCTCACTGCCCGCCCCTGGACCCCCCACCCCCACCCCATGGTCTGAGGCCACGGCCATGCATGTAGGCACACAAGGTCCTTGGTTGATTACCTCCCTGCCTCCCTCCCAGCCCCGCACTCTCTCCCTGCCCCCATGTCTCCCGGTCCATTCCGCCCACCGGTTCACTTTGTGACTTAGGTTCCGCCTGGGACCTTTCAGTCTGCAAGCCAAAGCTCTATCCACTGAGCCTCACCGGTTTGGGCCGCTCTCTGCCTTTGAAACCTGCTGGCAAAGTGAGGAAGCGCATGAGTCAGTGTCCCGTCTAACCCGGGGGCAAGGGGCTACCAGGAAACGCCAGCTGACCCCGGGAGGGGACACAGCAACCCTGGCCCCCCTGCAGCAAGCGTGGCTTCATGGCCTGCCCCTGGGCCATAGATCTCCCATCTCCCTTGCGGGGTTTTCCTCCCCCATCCCCGCCCCCTGCCCCACCGCACCCGCTGCTCTGAGCCTGCAGCTGAGCGGGCAGGGCTCAGAGTGTGTGTGTGCTCACAACGAGGGTTCAGGAGCGTGAGGACAAAACCGGTGGTTTCCCCTTGTGGGGTCAGGCACGGCTTGTTCTGTGGGTGGTGGGAGGCCCCTGTCCCCCCCCTGCCCCCACCTCCCCCAGCAGGCCACCTGGAGCCTCGTGGTCCTCGGGGGACATTATGCAAATCTGTGCGTCCCGACGGAGACCCCAGTGTCAGGTCTGCTCCCCGTGAAGGGACAGTCCCTCGGACTCAGCGCGATCGTGGTGAGAGACTGGTTTTGTTTTTGTTGTTGTTGTTTTTAATCCTCCCCGGAGGGTATTTTTTTTTTAATCGATTCTTAGAGAGAGTGGGAGGGGGAGAGACACAGAGAGAGACACATCGGTGTGAGAGAGACACATCGATGGGTGGCCTCCCGCACATGCCCCAGTGGCCGGGGGTCAATCCTACCACCGAGGTAAGTGCCCCCGCCAGGAATCAAACCCAGGACCCTTCCGTCCCAGTGCCTGCGCTCTATCCACTGAGCCAAACGGGCTAGGGCTACGAGAGACCGACCTGAAGCCGCCACCAGAGGAGCTGCTGATGGTGAAGAGGGGAGGGAGGGGTGAAGGCCAGGAGGGCAGGACCCAGGGAGAACCAAGCGTCATCTCACCGACGGGTGAATTCCCTCATCCCCTGGGGCGTTGTGCGGGACACGGCGGGCTCACGGGAGGAAGCCATGCACCCCGTCCTGGAGGGGCCGGAAGGAAGGGGCAGACCATCACCAAAAAGCTGACCTCCAGCGGCACCTCGCGCTTCACGCATCCTGGTCACCCCGTCAACGCCTGTGGTCCCTCCGGCGATGCCTCCCGGGGACAGAGAGACTCTCCTGACGGAGGAGGAAGCGGAAGCTCCGAGAGGACCTGCTCCAGGGCCAGGGCTCCACCCAGTTCTGCCGACTCCGAGGGCCTTGGAGCTTGGTTAGAAAATTCAAGTTAATGAGCTAAACAGAGGAGAGGAAATCTGGACCGTGGCAAACGTATTTTTCTCTTTTGCAGATAAATAAGTAGATAAATAAATATCCAGTTCTTTCATCCTTTAAGTTTTAGGTGATTCTAGAACTTTCTTTTAAAAAAAATATTTTTATTGATTTTTTTTTTTTTTTTTTTTTTTTTTTTTTTTTTTTTTTACAGAGAGGCAGGGAGAGGGAGAGAGAGAGAGAGAAACATCAATGAGGAGAGAGAATCATGGATCAGCTGCCTCCTGCATCCCTCCCCCCACCCCCCAACTGGGGATTGAGCCCACAATCCGGGCATGTGCTCCAACTGGGAATGGGACTGTGATCTCCTGGCTCATAGGTTGTCGCTCAAACCCTGAGCCACACACTGGCCAGGCTGTCTTGTTCTCTTGAGTCCTCAGGGTGCACCTGTGTGTCTTGCATGTTGGTGGATGAAAGGATGGATGGATGGTTGGATGGGTGGATGGGTGGATGGATGGATGAATGGATGGGTGGATGGGTGGGTGGATGGATGGATGGATGCATGGATGGATGCATGGATGAATGGATGGATGGGTGGATGGATGGGTGGATGGGTGGGTGGATGAATGGATGGATGGGTGGATGGATAGGTGGGTGGATGGGTGGATGGATGGATGGATGGATGGATGGATGGATGGATGAATGGGTGGGTGGATGGATTGTGGTGTATGAATCATGCCATCGGGAAGGAAGTCCGTCGTTAGGAGACCTGTGTGTAGAGCTCCACCCAAATGAGTTTTCCAGTGGAAGCTGTCAGTGCGTGGTGATCAGTGAACAAAAGAGCAGGAAGGACTGCAGCTGTGTCGCGGCCGATAACGCTCCTGCGGCTGAGGAAGAGGACGTGGGCAGGCAGAGCTTGAAACGTCAACCAGCTCGCAGCGTTTCCTTGGCAGAACTGGGGACCTCTAAGACAAGACAGTGCGGGGAACTGCTCGGGCTAGACTTGGAAAATCCGGGTCCTCCCGAACTAGGCAAAGACTGTCAGAAGCGATTCAGAAGGATAAGATGGGTAGATGTCGTGCTTCATTCATTTTTAATCTATTGTTTTAATTTTAATCTATTGTTCTTGGGAAGAGCTCATTTCTTAGAGCTCCCGTGTGGGGAGAAAGTGACGTACTACTTACTGCCCAGAGGGCTGTTGAGAAGATTAAGTGGGGGAAATTATATAAAAGTGTTTGGTTAACTGTAAATTCCACACAAATATATGTTACTAGAGGCCCAGTGCACAAAATTCATGCACAGCGGGCCAGGGGGTGGGGATAGAGGGGGTGCAAGTGGTCATTTAAAAATCCATCCGTGCCGAGACCGGTTTGGCTCAGTGGATTGAGCATCGGCCTGCGGACTGAAAGGTCCCAGGTTCGATTCCGGTCAGGGGCACATACCTTGGTTGCGGGCACATCCCCGGTGGGGAGTGTGCAAGAGGCAGCTGGTCGATGGATCTTTCTCATCGACATTTCTAACTCTCTATCCCTCTCAATTCATCTCTGTATAAAATCAATAAAATATATTTAAAATAAAATTAAATTAAAAATTAAAAAAAAATCAATAAAAACATACTTAAAAAACCATCTGTGTTTTATTAATGTTACCAAACTGGTTTCAGCCCTAGGAAATTAGGAGCTAATTTAAAAAATATATATATGTTATCGATATTTTACAGAGAGGAAGGGAGAGAGATAGAGAGCTAGAAATGTCGATGAGAGAGAAACATCGACCAGCTGCCTCTTGCACACCCCCTACCGGGGATGTGCCCACAACCAAGGTACATGCCCTTGACCGGAATCGAACCCGGGACCTTTCAGTCCACAGACCGACACTCAACCACTGAGCCAAACCGGTTTCGGCAAAGGAGCTAATTTTCCAATAAGCCATGTCTCCAGAGATGGCACACACAATCAAAGAGGGAAACACTTGATCTATCGAACTTATAATCACAATCAAAGGATGTGGTTAAAAGCTTATGTGTGCAGTAAACTCAGGTTAGGGGATCATATTAGCCGCTGCAATCACTGTTGATTATTAAATTTTCAGCCACTTAGAAATTGTCACCAGTTTTGAGATTTTTAGATCAGATTGAGATTTATCGCATCCTTCTTCCATTCACTCTGCCCTGTAACCGGATGCCCTACAGCATTGAATGAGTTCATATCAGAGCTCCTTTATTTAATGGCGACCTGGGAGCGGAGGTCCTCGTTCATGAATGAGGAAATGATGCGAGTTTTGCGCAACCAACACAAGGCCTGAGTCAGACCACATTCACGAGGGCACTTTCTAATAATAATCGCTCAGGGTCACTGAGTGCTGATTATGTGTGAGCAGCACGTCTGAGTTTGTAGCGCATAATGCGGTAGACCAGATCTGTTAACTTCCTTAATCGTTATAAAACCCCATGGAGTCGTTATTATTATTATTACTCCCATATCTTGAGTATGCGTGTGTGTTTTTTTGTGTTTTGTTTTCAGATTTGGAGACAGACTCAGCAATGATCGAGTGGACATTTCCATCATCTTATTGATCCTTGGGCACATCATTTCATCCGTTTTAGTAACCCTATCTGCTTTGAACGGCTGATACCCTCCCTGATCTTGTCTTTTCCGATGGAAAAACTGAGGGCCCTGTCCTTGAACAATTTAATTGACACCCTTATAAGGAATACGCATTAGAAAAAGACTTTGAATCCATCCAAACTGGCTCCAGGGCTTAACCTATTCACCACTACAACCCATGCCTAACCACTGGGCAACATTGCCTCTTAGTGCCTCCTACATCAGCGTTTAGCGTATAGTTGGTGCTCAGTAGCCAAAAAATGGAGTCAACCATCGGAGTCCTCACCAGACAGTAAACTCTTTTGGAGGCAACACGGGGTCTTATTAACCTCTATATCTATCCTTCACAGATGCTAACATTGGGCTTGGGATAACAGAAACTCAATGGTGTGTATGTGTGTGTGTGTGTGTGTGTGTGTGTGTGTGTGTGTTCGGAAGAATGGGAATGGGATTGGGGGACAGGGAGTGGGGTGAAAAGGGTAAGATAAAAGACTTTACCAATCCCACCAGTAACAATCTCCACTCAGTCTTTTAAGGAAAACGTCATCCCTCACACACCAGTGTATCCGAGCCAAGCTATTCTCTGCCTAGATTCCCCCAGCTCTGAGAAATCAAGCCTGGACATACTTTCCTGGAGAAATATTGGTAGGTAACAAAGAAACGAAGTTGGAACAGTTGGTGCGTTAATATCTGAGATGTAATTCAGATGAAGTCATATCTGCACTCTGCCAATTTTCGATTGCTTCCAGCATCTGAAGCACCACATGCCAAAGCCTTCCATCCACCTCACTCAGCAGACACCCCTGCGCCCCAGTCCCCGGGGCTCGAAATCCCTCTCTCATCGAATCCCCCTTCTCCCTGGGCACCCCCTTCCCACCCTCCCACCTACCCAGTTACCAAGGCCACCAACAGCCGTTCCCACCAGCGCTGCATTCCTCACTCCTCCCTCCTGTCTGTTCTCCTCCTGGCTGGCCTCCCTCCCTCTTCTTGTCTTTTCCAATCATCTGTGCACCAATGATGCATTCGCCCTCTAATTGCAGTTCTAAGGATACTCATTCCCCTCCTGGGAGCCACCCACCCGGTGGATCCCCGTTGCCTGCGGGAGTGTGATTCTTCTCCTCGTTGAGTTCACGGGCTTTTATCCCAAGACTCGGTTGAATAATTGAGGTTTTATTCCCTCTCCCCCTCTCACATTCAACATCACACTCTGCCCTCTAACCCCGAGCCCCACACCTTCCTTCCAGGCCTTCCCTCAGCTGGGACGGCCTCTTTCTCACCTGCCTTTCAGTTCAAATGACCTGTTGTTGTTTCCTAGCCAAACGCAAAGACAAGGCATCAAGGTCCGGGGGGGAAAAGCTTTTGATTTTCTCTTCTCAGATGACACGTTGCCTGACACCGGACGCTCATCAGCTGTCAGGATGCATCAGGAGTTCCTTCAGATCCTGCTATGCTTCCATGCTCGCTCCATCAATGGATCATCCATCAAATCTGAGCATCATCTTCCTTGTAGACAGGCTTGTCCGTGAGTACTTAGGGACCTGTGCTGATTACTTTTGAAGAAGGCCACTTTATATATATATTAATTGATTTCAGAGAGGAAGGGGAAGGGAAAGAGAGATAGACACAACAACGATGAGAGAGAATCATGGATCGGCTGCCTCCTGCACGCCCACCCAATGGGGATCGAGCCCGAAACCGGGCATGTGCCCTGACTAGGGATCGGACCATGACCTCCTGGTTAATAATAGGTCAGTGTTCAACCACTGAGCCACGCCAGCAGGACAGCAGAAGCCACTTTTGCAGCAGCCTCTCCAGCTCTGAACACACCTCCTTAGAAGGAAGGAGAGGGTGAAGGGAGCAGCCAGAGCCTGCAGCCAGGGGCCAAGAGCCAGGAGCATGGAGGTGGGTGGTGGGCGGTGGGTGGTGGGAGGGGGAGTGGGAGGCGTAACTGTGTCCTGAGGCCACGCCCTCCTCTTTGGACCCCATTCAGATGCCCGTTATTCCTCAAATGCCATGAATAACATGACGGGGTCAAGTTCTTTCCCATTCCAGGAAGGTCACAACAGATCTCCGGAGAAGGTTTCGGACTCGGCCAACAGACAATGCATGTGTGTGTTTTTTTGTTTTGTTTTCAGATTTGGAGACAGACTCAACAATGATCGAGTGGACATTTCCATTCATCTTATTGATCCTTGGGCACATTGTTTCATCCATTTCAGTAACCCTATCTGCTTTGAACAGCTGGTACGTAAATTTGTTTTTTCCAGAAGTCTTTGACTTTTCCTGTCCCAAGGAGTGATGCCTTGTCTTACCAATGTATTCCAGCCAACCTCTTCTCCACGGTCCACTTGAGTGGGATTTAAAATAGAAATCTCGCCGAAGCCAGTTTGGCTCAGTGGTAGAGCGTCGGTCTGCGGACTGAAAGGTCCCAGGTTCGATTCCGGTCAGGGGCATGTACATTGGTTGCGGGCACATCCCCGGTAGGGGGTGTGCAAGAGGCGGCTGGTCGATGTTTCTCTCTCATCGACATTTCTGGCTATCTCTCTCCCTTCCTCTCTGTAAAATATCAATAAAATATATATTTAAAAAAAATAAAATAGAAATCTCTCCACTATCCAAACGTGGGTTTCTGAAAATATGAATCCTTTGGTTTGCTATGCACCCCTTTAGAACAGGGGTGGGCAAACTTTTTGACTCGAGGGCCACCATGGGTTCTTACACCGGACCGGAGGGCTGGAACAAAAGCAACCTGACCATGCTGGCACTCTCATCTTGGGCTGCTGGGGAAGGAGCGGAGGGGAGAGCAAGAGAACCCTCCACTCTTTCAGCTCCTCCGCGGGCCGGATAGAACAGCCGAACCGTCCCGCGGGCCGTAGTTTGCCCACGGCTGCTGTAGAACTTTCTTCTTAACAAATTTCAAGTCTAGGCCTTCGATACTTGGTCTGAGGATCACGAGCAACTTAGGTGTGTTAGTCCATGAGCCTTCGCTGCTGTGTTCTTTCACTTCCGCGTTCTTCTGGCTCAGCCCCTCTGTCTTCACCCAGGACTGCTCGGTGGCCAGTAGCTTAACACCCAACGACCACAGGAACGGTGGGCTCTGCATGTCACCCTGCCTGCAGCCGCTCACAGACAGGGCTCGGTGGGTTCAGGTTTGCGTAGCAAATGCTTCTCCTTTCGATCGCAGTTCTTTCATCGCGAGGCAGGGGTGCGGTGTTCAGCAGCTCAAGGCGCATTCTGAGCAGGATTCTGCCGGCAGATCAGGCTCCATTTGTGGGCTCCTCGGCCAGGGGGGTTCCCCAGCCCTCAGAACAGGGTAATTAAACAGAGCGGCTGGAGGGGCTCCCGCTGAGATGGGCACACGGGAGGCAGCTCCGTGTGAGGACTCGGGCATCGGCTGGCATCGTTACCCAGCCCGGGGGGGCTCTCTGATCTGAAAGAGGAGCCGTGCTTCTGGCTGCCTTGGCTGCTGTCACTTCCTCCTGCCTCCCAGCCCATGTCCCGGGCTCCTGGGCCCCCTGAGCCCCTGTCCTACAGCGCATGTCGGTGGTGGACTCGGGGTTCCTTCTTCTCACAGCAGCGGCAAGAGGAGGAGGACGCTGAGCTGGGCCACATGGGGCTGGGGGAGGGAGGGAGGGGAGATGTTGGCTCTATTTTTTGCAGAATGAGTGGCTAGCGTCTGCTGAGGCGATCCTCACTGTTAATGAAGTGAAACAACAAAAAACAGGGATGCGAGGAATCCACCCAAAGGGTCGAAAAACATTCTGGTGGTGAGTGTGCAACTCGCCTGCTCTCAGCAGCTGAGACCCGAGGGGGTGCACCCTTGGAACGGTGACCCGCTCATGGAATACCTTGCACAGACACACACACACACACACACACACACACACGTGTGTGTGTGAGAAGGACCCCATGTCCGCGTGGTAAGCAGTGCCTTTCACATGCCCAGGAGAGGTCTGACTCTCAAATGCAGGTCCCTGGAGATCTGAGAAGATGACCAGAAGGGGTGGGTAGGAATCCAGCGAGTCCGCTCTGCACCCTGCTGTCTCAGCGAGGAATTCTGCGGGAGACTCCTTCTGCGGGAAGTTTTCTGCGCGGTCTCCCATCTGTTCTGATCATCGTTACTCATCACGCTGCTGTCGCTCCATCTTGGGCTGTGACTTCTGTCAACCCCTCAAGGCTCTGCGGGGTCGGCCCTGCGGAAGGAAGGTGGACCGAAGGGACTTCCTCCGATGGTGCCTGGTCCCCGCGTCATGTGAGGAGTCTCCTGGCTGTTAAAACTCATTTTCTAGAAGAAACGGACTCTGCAGCCAGCCAGCTATCTTTCTAAAAATTTATTTTATTGGTTTCAGAGACGAAGGGAGAAGGGGAGAGATATAGAAACATCAGTGATGAGAGAGAAGCGTGAATCACCTGCCTCCTGCACGCCCCCTCCTGGGGACCGAGCCTGCAACCCTGGCCTGTGCCCTGACCTGGAATCAAACCGTGACCTCCTGGTTCATAGGTCGATGTTCAACCATTGAGCCACGCCGGCCGGCAAACATCTATCTTTTTTGTTTTTTCAATACATTTTATTGATTTTCCGCAGAGAGGAAGGGAAAGGGATAGAGAGCTAGAAACATCCACCAGCTGCCTCCTGGACACCAACCACCGGGGATGTGCCCGCAATCAAGGGACATGCCCTTGACCGGAATCGAACCTGGGACCCCTCAGTCTGCAGGCCGATGCTCTATCCACTGAGCCAAACTGGTTTCGGCAACATCGATCTTTTTAAGACTCACCCAAATGTCCCCAAGACCCTGCTTTAGTTGGGAAGTCAGTTTCCTATTCTCCGGGAGTTTGCAGAGTTGACAAAGGTCTCTGATTCCATCAGGAAACTTTCTGCCCCCAACTCTGGGTCTCTCGAACCATGTGGGGGAGCCGAATCCAGACTCCCTTGTGAGGTGGGGGGCAGGTGGGAGGTCTGGGTCCTTGGGAAGCCGGCTGCCCTCGAGCTGCCCCCGCGTCGGTGGGCCACCGACGTCAGGCTGTGTGCTGTAGTCATTTGTTTGTTTGCTTACTGGGTCTTGGCCTCCTTTGTAGAAAGTACTTTATAGGCTAAACAATGTTTGAAAAATAATTTGAGGAAGTCACGCTCTGCTTGAGGTAATTGGCTGCACGTGGAGTTATTTTTAAAAAACGAGAACATCGGTGCTGGGAGACATAGACGGGAAACAGTAGTGGGTCTCCATTTTCTGATTAGGAAAATGGCAAGTCGATTACAAACACGACTTTGTGCCTAAATGCAGGGTGGGGCAAAGTGGGTTTGCAGTGGAGAGAATGCAAAGCACAGAGTTTATCCTTGTATTATTACTTATTAATGATTGTGCTATTTTTTCATACAAACAACTGTTGCCCCACTCTGTATAGTCTACATCATTAGATTGGAAATAGCAATGAAAATGAACTGTGAGCTTCAACTGATGAAATTCTCCCTCCCCTCTTGGTCTCTCTGCCCCATCTCTCAATACATTCTATTTAAAAATATATATTTTTTATTGATTTCAGAGAGCAAGGGAGAGGGAGAGAGATAAAAACATCCGTGATGAGAGAGAATCATTGATCGGTTGCCTCCTGTACGCCCCCTACTGGGGATCGAGCCCACAACCCGGGCATGTGCCCTCGACTGGAATCGAGCCTGAGGCCCTTCAGTCTGCAGGCCGACACTCTATCCGCTGAGCCAAACCAGCTCGGGCCAATACATTCTATTTTTAAAAAATATATATTTTATTGATATTTTACAGAGAGGAAGGGAGAGAGAAAGAGAGAAAGAGAGAGAAACATCGACCAGCTGCCTCTTGCACACCCCCTACTGGGGATGTGCCCGCAACCAATGTACATGCCCTTGACCGGAATCGAACCCGGGACCTTTCAGTCCGCAGACCGACACTCTATCCGCTGAGCCAAACCAGCTCAGGCCAATACATTCTATTTTAAAGGCAGAGACAATCGAGCCTTCCAAGAAAACAAGTCCATGAGAACAAACGATATGGCGAATATATTTGGACTAATGGATAGGCCTTTTATGTCTCTTCAGACAAAGTGGAAATTGTAACGATAGTAATAATAAAACAACGACTGAGATGTATCGAGTGGTTACTGTGGGCCAGACAACACACTCGGTGCTTGATGCCCCTTGCCTCATCCCACCCTCCCAACAATCCTAGGACTGAGCTACTACCGTTATCTCCACCATACAGATGAGCCTTAAGCAACATGCCTATAACTATAACTGGTTGTATAACTAGTCCCACAACTAGCACGGAGCGGAGCTAGTATCTGAACTCAAGACTGTGGGGCTCCAGAGCCCAGGGTCTTACGCACTGCCCTCAGCTAGAGAAAATGAGCGTCTAGGAAAAGTTAGGCCTATAAATGCATGGTGGGCCCAGCTGGCATGTGTATGAGTGCCACAGCCATTCCATTTTTTAAAATATATATTCTTATTGATTTCAGAGAGGAAAGGAGAGGGAGAGAGAAACATCAGTGATGAAAGAGAACCATCGATCAGATGCCTCCTGCTGATCCTACTGGGGATTGGGCCCACACCAGGGGCATGTGCCCTTGACCGGACTTGAACCTGAGACACTTCCGTCTGCAGGCTGATGCTCCATCCACTGAGCCAAACCCGATGGGGCCATAGTCCTTTTTCTTTGCTTGGAAGATTTTTTTTCTTTGTGCATGTTTTTGTTGTTGTTAATCCTCACCCAAGTATATTTTTTCCCTTTTATTTTTTTTTTAATTTTTATTTTTAGAGAGGGTGGAAGGGTGGGGGAGAGACAGAGAGAGAAGCACACATCAATTGGTTGCCTCCCACACACACTCTGACCCGGCCTGGGAATCGAGTCTGCAACCAAGGCATGTGCCCTTGTCTGGAATTGAACCCAAGACCCTTCAATCAGCAGGCCGACACTCTAACCCATGAGCCAAGCCAGTCAGGGCTCTTCTTTGTGCATCTTGATTTTCCTCTTCCATATATTTTCTTTTTTCTGAATAAACCAAGATGCTCTCCTGAAGAAGGCGGTGCGATTCCTGGTGCCCGCGGTCTAATCCTTCGCTCTGTGCTAGACCAACCTCAAGGCGTTAAACGTTTCCTCTCTCTGCTTCCCTACTGTCTCTATGGCCTTTGTCTCTTTTTCTTTTCCCTTTTTTGACTTTATCCCTTTTTCCTTTTCCTTTTCCTATAAAAAAATGCATTTTTTAAATTGATTTCAGAGAAGAAGGGAGGAGCGAGACATAGAAACATCCATGATGAGAGAGAACCATTGACCAGCTGCCTCCTGCACGCCCACGCAACCCCGGCATGTGTCCTTGGCCGGAATCAAAACGTGACCTCCTGCCGAAACTAGTTTGGCTCAGTGGATAGAGCGTCGGCATGCAGACTGAAGGGTCCTGGGTTCGATTCTGGTCAAGGGCACATACCCTGGTTGCGGGCTCATCCCCAGTGGGGGGTGTGCAGGAGGCAGCTGGTTGATGTTTCTCTCTCATCGATGTTTCTAGCTCTCTATCCCTCTCCCTTCCTCTCTGTGAAAAGTCAATAACATATATATATATATATATATATATATATATATATATATATAATTAAAATAAAAAGTAAATAAAAAAATAAAAACAAAACGTGACCTCCTGGTTCATAGGTCAACACTCAACCATGCAGCCTGCTCCCCTCTTTTCCTTACCACATGGTTACACCAGCCCTGGGGAAAGTGCCCCCAAGGAAAGAGGCCATTCGGCTTCCTCCCCACGCTGCCGGCTCCGGGGGCCGCGGAGGAGGCCACCGAGAAGCTTCCTAGACACCTGCTCACTATCCCCTAGACCTCGCAGGCGGGTCGGATGCTGTGGAATCCGGGGATCTTCGGGGGCCGCGTCCCCTCCTCCGGAGCCCCGGCCGTGGCAGCCCGCGCGCCCCTCCCGAGGACGGACGGGTGGGCGCCGGCTGTGGGAATGCTCCCGCCTCCCCGTGGCTGTTTGGTGGTGTTCAGGCACCGCGTGGGCGCCAAGCAGCCCGTGCCGTGGGGCGGCGGCCGCCTGCTGCTCCTGCCCTGGCACCGGGGATGACCCTTCTTCTCGCATCAGCGTCAAGAGGATGCCGTCATCCCGCGGCGCCCAGCTCGGCGCTCTGCCCACCGCGCCGCGCCAGGCCGCCCGCAGAGCCTGCCCCCCCCCCCCGGTGCCGGGAGGGCCCCACGCAGGACACGAAGGGGAGAGCCCCCCCCAAATGTCCCCCGCGTCCTGAGGTGACGTTTCTGCTGGGTGGGGTCTCTCCTTGGCGGCTGATGGTTTCAGATTTTAATGCGGTTGTACCCGATTCCTAGCAGGTGACGGATTTTTATTTATTTTTTTCGAAAGCACAATGGCATGAATGCAGACTTGGCTTTGGGTAAACCGTTTTTAGCAAGATGTATAGGATTTTTTTAAAAAACAACCCAACAGTGACAGCATCCCCGATCTGGAGGGGAGAGCCGGTGGTTCACTGCAGACCCTTCTACATATTTTACTGCCATTTAAGAAATGAGCTGGCTTATTAGCCTAATAGAATTTTAATCTTGTGTACATAAGCAGGGGCCCATGGCAAAGCATCTCTCAAAAATCTAATTTATACATCCTCCAACGGAAGATTTTTAAGCTTATTAAAAATGCTAATGTGCCTGTGTAGACGATACGAGTTCATTTGCATAACATCCTATAGAGGGTGTCACCGTAGAGAGAGGCTAGGACGTGGGATGGGGAACATCTAGGCCAGGGGTGGGCAAACTTTTTGACTCAAGGGCCACTCAAGGGTTCTTAACCTGGACCAGAGGGCCGGAACAAAAGCAACCTGACCATGCTGGCACTCTCCTCTTGGGCTGCTGGTGAAGGAGCGGAGGGGAGAGCAAGAGAACCCTCAGCTCTTTTGGCTCCGCGGGCCGGATAGAACAGCCGAATGGACCGGATCCGGCCCTCGGGCCATAGTTTGCCCACAGCTGGTGTAGGCTCAGAAAACATCTAAGGATCCAGAGCCAGCATCTCCGATTTTAAAGCCAATTTTAAGCCCCGCGGACAACTGTGCACCCACTACCTGCCGTCCCCAGTCTGGTGAAGGACTCACGTTCCTCGTGACATGTTTCGGGAAAGAGAGAAGACAGAAGGTCCCTCGGCAGAGGTTGGCATTAAGACGGGCACTCTCATTCACTGTACCCCCCCCCAATTGGCTCGTGATGTCACTGGTCCTCCGTTCCCCCCTTTCTCTCTTCCCCTCTCTTCCACCGAAGAGAGTTATGAGTGAGGAAGCACAGCCCCGCGGAGAAGCACATCCTCACTGTGACCCAGCGGGGGGAAGCCCCGCCTTGATGGATTGCCTGGATGTGCCCCCTGCTCCCTGGCAGGCCGTCCTCGCCCCCGCCCGGGGCCGCCCGCCCACCCAGCCGACATCCATTATCCCCGCACTCAACAGCTGTCTCCTGCCTGCTCTCCACGCCACGCGAGGCGCCCGGACATCCATCATCATCACCGTCATCATCACCATCATCATCACTAAAGATGTCCATGTAGCTTCCATGTTTTTTTTTTTGTTGTTGTTGTTTGTTGTTTTTTGAAGGGGGTCTCATTGGATGCTCTTCCCTCCTCCCGGATGACTGCATTCGACACCACAAAACCCCGAGGCCCGGCAGCCACAATCCTGGCAGCTTCTGCCGCGGTGCCAACTCCACGGAGGACGTGGTCGCTGGGGCCCCCTATAGGGTGGGGGGTCACAAAGCCACCTGGATCCCGGGCTCCTGGGACCTGAGACCCCATCAGGGCCAATGGAAGCCCGGGTGGCCACTGCCTCTTCCCCCCAGGTAAATAACGTAATGAGAACTGATGGATTCTTTTTCTTCTTTTTTAAATCTCCACCTGAGGATATTTTCCCATTGATTTTTAAAATATATTTTATTGATATTTCACAGAGAGGAAGGGAGAGGGATAGAGAGCCAGAAACGTCGATGAGAGAGAAACATCGACCAGCCGCCTCCTGCACCCCTCCACCGGGGATGTGCCCGCAACCAATGTACATGCCCTTGGCCAGAATCGAACCCGGGACCTTTCAGTCCGCAGACCAACGCTCCACCACTGAGCCGAACCGGCTTGGGCTCCCATTGATTTTTTTAAGAGAGAGTGGAAAAGAGAGGGAAAGACACACAGAGAAATATCCGTGTGAGGGAAACACATCGATCGGTTGCCTCCTGCGTGCGCGCCCTGACCAGAATCGAACCCGGGACCCTTCAGTCCGCAGGCCAGCACTCTACCCACTGAGCCAGACTGGCTAGAGCAGACCCGGTGGGTCCTGAAGAGGAAGGAGAATATAGGGGTGCTGGTGCCTCAGCTGTTCCAGCAGCCGGGACCCCCCGCCCAGAGTCGCCCGGATGGGCCGGCTTACATGGCCAGGATGCAACGTTTTCCCCACCAACGGCAAAGTGTCCCTTATAAACAAAAGCAATTCTCATTATCCTGTCGTCAGACCTTTATAGTTCACAGAGGTTTTCCAATTTAAAATATATATGTGTGTTTTCTTGATTTTGAGAGAGAGAGAGGAAGGGAGAGGAGGTAGAGAGAAACATCTACTGGGGATCGAGCCCACAGTTCAGGCATTGCCATGAAAGCAAAAGGGGAAGCAGACCAGCGACCTCTTGGTTCCTGGGTCAACACCCAACCGCTGAGCCACACGAGCCAGGCACGTTTTTCAATTTTTCAAATGATTATTCCCACAGTTTACCAAAGGGTGAGCAGCGGACTGTTCTAGTTCCCATCTTACTTCTGGCAGAACCAGGAGACGGTGGGGTTAAATGCCTCTGTCAGACACACAGGACGAGGAAGTCAGCGGTCAGTCTAAGGTAGAGCTCAGCGTCTTTGTGAGGGTCTGACTTTCCTTTGCCCATGGAGACACACACACACAGACACACACACACACACACACACACACACACACGTAAAGTCCATAGGCCAGAAGCCAGGCACTCGCACACTGCACACCCTACCTTCTTAGAGCCTCTCAGGGAATCCTTGAAACACCCTAGACCAGTGGTCGGCAAACTCATTAGTTCATGGATCCCAATATCAACAGGACAACGATTGACATTTCTTTGGAGAGCCAAATTTCTTAAATGTAAACTTCTTCTGATGCCACTTCTTCCACATAGACTCTCCCAGGCCCTGGTGTTTTGTGGAAGAGCCACACTCAAGGGGCCAAAGAGCCACATGTGGCTTGTGAGCCGCAGTTTGCCAACCATGGTCCTAGACCAGCCGTGGGCAAACTACGGCCCGCAGGCCAGATCCGGCCAGTTCGGCTGTTCTCTCCAGCCTGCGGAGCCGAAAGAGCAGAGGGCTCTCTTGCTCTCCCCTCCACTCCTTCACCAGCAGCCCAAGAGGAGAGTGCCAGCATGGTCAGGCTGCTTTTGTTCCGGCCCTCCGGTCCAGTGTAAGAACCCATGGTGGCCCTCGAGTCAAAAAGTTTGCCCACCCCTGTCCTTGACCATAACGTTTTATATATTCTGAGTAGCTGAGAAGCTAGAAGCTGAGATGTTTTCTGTATCTTTAATGGCCTGCTTGTCACCTTTTATAACCCGGAGGTATTATCTTGGTACCTTGGGGAATAATTATTCATTTATATTTACAAAAACCAAAACTGGCATTGCAGCCCTAGGTGATACGTATGGCTTTGGGCCGGCACACCTCGCGTGTCCGGGTGGGAGCCCTCACACATCAAACCCTAACCCTGCCTCGTTGGCAAGCGCTCCTCCCCGCTGCCGAACGGTGTAAAGCCACACAGACCGCCCGAGCCAGCAAGCTGATTTGGTGAGCGCGGGATGCTAATGAGCCTCTGATCCGTGCAGCGGCCCCTGCGCCTCCGCCCGCACCCCTCACCCCGCCAGCTGTCTCACAAATGCCTGCCATTGGCCACGGGGAGGGCCGGCGGCCGGGGAGGGGACGGATCAGTGCAAATCCATCATCTCGCCCGGTGCACGCTCAGGTGTGGGCCTTCCGCGTGGCCGGCCAGCCGCCCGTGCCAGGGAGCCAACGCGCCTTACATCGGCGCTGCTTTCGGGGAAGATTCCTGTGTGCTGTTGCTTTTCTTGGGCCGAAAAGATTGTAGACGGGTGTCTCCTTTATGACTTGGGCTTATAATTTATTTTTTTTTTATTTTTAAATATATTTTATTGATTGTTTACAGAGAGGAAGAGAGAGGGATAGAGAGTTAGAAACATCAACGAGAGAGAATCATCGATCAGCTGCCTCTTGCACACTCCCTACTGGAGATGTGCCCGCAACCAAGGTACATGCCCTTGACGGGAATCGAACCTGGGACCTTTCAGTCCGCAGGCCGGCGCTCTATCCACTGAGCCAAACCGGCTTCGGCTACGACTTGGGCTTTTTAAAGGTGTTGTGTCCACATCCCGCCAGTGTGGCTCAGTGGCTGAGCATCAACGTATGAACCAAGAGGTTAAGGCTCTATTCCTGAGCAGGGCATGTGCCTGGGTTTCGGGCTTGAACCCCACTGCGGGGAGGGCAGGAGGGAGCTGATCAATGATTCTCTGGCATCATGGATGTTTCCATCTCTCTCTCTCCCTCTTCCTTCCTCTCTGAAATCAATAAAAATAATGGCCAAAACCGGTTTGGCTCAGTGATAGAGCGTCAGCCTGAGGACTGAAGGGTCCCAAGTTCGATTCCGGTCAAGGGCATGTACCTTGGTTGCAGGCACATCCCCGGTAGGGGGTGTGCAAGAGGCAGCTGATCGATGACTCTCTCATCGATGTTTCCAACTGTCTATATCTCTCTCTTCCTCTCTGTAAAAAATCAATAAAATATATATTTTTTAAAAACAAAAAAATAAAATAAAAATAAAGATACTAAAATAAAATAAAGGGCTGTGTCCAGTGATGTGGGGGTGGAGGAGGACACTCCCAGGGCCCCTGGACACTGACCACGGGGTGGGGGGGTGGGGGTGGGCACGCGATGGCAGCGGCCAGCAGCTGGGCCCAGCGGGGAGCCGGGGACGAGGGCAGCAGCTGGACAAACGCACGGGGTCAGGCCGTGTTTGTGGACGCTGACTCCCCCCACCCCCACCCTCCGAGTGCCCCGGGCTGTGGGAGACCTCACAGCCCATCACCAGGAGTAACACCAAGGGGCTGCCCTGTGCGTGACCGCCTCCCCCGATGCCGGCCCGGGAGAGACGGACTCCTGTGGGCTCCACGCCTCCCAAAGGTGGCATCGCGTTCCTCCATGCGGGTTCCTTCTGAGGGAGCAGGCCCATCAGAGGAAGGAATGCCCATGGTGCCGCTGTGTTGAAAAGGCAGCATTCAGTTGAAACCGGTGTGGCTCAGTGGGTAGAACGTCGGCCTGTGGACTGAAAGGTCCCAGGTTCCATTCCGGTCAAGGCATGTACCTTGACTTCGGGCACATCCCCAGTGGGGGGTGTGCAGGAGGCAGCTGGTCGATGTTTCTCTCTCATCGATGTCTAGCTTTCTATCCCTCTCTCTTCCTCTCTGTAAAAACTCAATAAAATATATTTGAAGAAGAAGAAGGAGGAGGAGGAGGAGGAGGAGGAAGAGAAAAAGAAGAAGAAGAAGGAGGAGGAGGAGGAGGAGAAGAAGAAGAAGAAGAAGAAGAAGAAGAAGAAGAAGAAGAAGAAGAAGAAGAAGAAGAAGAAGAAAGCAACATTCAAAACAATGTGCCTGGCTGTCTGCTCTTTTTCTGCTGAAAATGCCCTTGTACAGGCACCAGGTCCTTCTCTGCAGCCCACAGTATCCAGGGCTGAGGACCAGGCTCCCTCTTCTTATGATGCCCAGGGCCTGGGTATATTCGAGAGGGTAGAATACATCTGCTTGAGAGAAATGATTTTATTAACCGAAGGCCTTTTATGAGAAGAAGAAGAAAAGAATGTTAAAAAGACAAGAAAACCGAGTCTCTAAGGTTTAGGAGCTCGGGTTCTCACTATTTTTTAAGTGGCTGTGATGAAATAGATGGGCGTGACCAGGGGACCCCGCCCTGTGGTCAGAGGAAGAGGCGGGAGATGCGGGGGAACCGGGGCAGAGGTTTAAAAGGCGGTTTGCACGGAAGGGCGTTCCGGTTTGGGGCAAAGTGCTGGCCCGGGCGAGCAGCGCGGCCTCCGGCCGTTCCTCGGTCACGGGGTTGGGCTCCGGAAGCTCGCTCAGGCGCCTGCGCGTGGGGTCCGGGATGCTCTCTCCCCCAGAACGGACGGCCTGGCTCTGGCCGGGTGGCTCGTGGGCTGGAATGCTGTCCCGTTCACCGAAAGGTTCCGGTTCTGTTCCCGGGCTGGGCTCGTACCCAGGATGCAGGCTCCATGCCCAGCACTGGGTGGGGTGTGTACGGGAGGCAGCTGATCCATGTTTCTCTCTCACATTGACCTCTCTCTCTCTCTCTCTCTCTCTCTCACACACACACACACACACACACACACGCACACACACACACATTGATAACTCTCACATTGATATCTCTCTTTCTCACATTGATATATATATATATCTCACATTGATATCTCTCACCTATTGATATCTCTCTCACACACATTGATATCTCTCTCACATTGATATATATATATATATATATCAATTGATATATTGATATATATATCATTGATATATATATATATATATATATCTCACATTGATATCTCTCTCACACACAATGATATCTCTCTTTCTCACATTGATATATATATCTCACATTGATATATCTCACACACATTGATATCTCTCTCACATTGATATATATATATATCACATTGATATCTCTCACACATTGATATCTCTCTCACACACATTGATATCTCATATATATATATATATATATATATATATATATATATATATATATAAATATAATCAATAAACATATCCTGAGGATTACAAAGAAAAGAACATAAGAGCTTTTAGCGAGGTTCCCATGGCAACTGAAAAATGCTTTCCTTCCCTCCGTGGCCCCAAGGCCTCGCCCCCTTCCTGCCCCCCCACACACACACACTTGAGCCATTGGTGCCCCATGACCTTTGGGGCCAGCTCCCTCCTCCGGACCTCCTGGGAGTCCCCTGTGCCCAGGCGCTGGTTCCCACCCCTGCGTGGCTCCTCAGGGAGGACCCCGTGCCCACAGGCATCCCCTCCCCACCCGCTGGTCACCCTCCTGGCTTCCTCTCGGGAGCCCTCTTACCCCTCCGATCCCACAGCCCCCCCCCCCCATTCTGTCCACCAGTCTCTCCCCCCGGAGGCGAGGCGGGCCCCCGGGCAGGGATTTTTGCAGATTTGGTTCCCCGCTGTGTCCGACGAAGCGCTCGGCACAGAGTCGGTGCCCAGGAAGCTTTGGTGGAGGCATGCCGTGATTGTCAAGGCGTTGGTGACGGCAGGGACACGGAGGTCAGACGCCCGGCTGTTGGGACCGTGGGCAGCTCCCCGCATCTCTGTCCTCACCGGGGAGCGTGTGTGTGGCTCACCCCGCAGCCCCGCGGGAGGAGCAGACGCAGCTCTGCTTGGGAGATGATCCCACACGCTACCTCTCTGAGCCACGTTTTTTCTAACAGAGTGTGTGTATTAGCTATCTATTATTATGATTATTAAAGAGAGGAAGGGGGAAGGAGAGAGAGAGAGAAACATCCATGAGGAGAGAGAATCATGGATCGGCTGCCTCCTGCACGCCCCACCCTGGGGATGGAGCCCGCTACCGGGGCCTGTGCCCTGACCGGGAATCGAACCGTGACCTCCTGGTTCATGGGCTGATGCTCAACCACGGAGCCACACCACCGCCACCGGAGTATTAGCTATTCTTTAAGATCATTCATCGCTCTTAACGTGGGGGATAGCGTTGGGGTCGGAGCCCCAGCCTCTGGCACGTGGCCTGGTGCTTGGGCCGCGGCCTCCGGTGCCCGGGGGTGGTTGTGCTGAGAGGGCACCTGCATGGAGGCGCCACCTCTGTGCCCCGGGGCAGCTGCAGCCGGACCCTGTGCCCGGGGCCGCCCCCTCTCAGGCCCGGGTGTCTGCCCAGGGCTTCCTTCGTCTCTGCTCGGCTCTGACCCTGAGAACCCACCTGACCCCGCAGGGCTGTGATCAGAGGACCTCGCAGGTCCCACCAGGATGGGTTGCTGCATCCTCTCATCTACCGGGCTGTGCAGCACCTGAGGGCAGAGGTGTGGCCACGTGGGGTGGGATGGGCTCTCTGGGGGTTGGGGGAGGGAGCACGGGGGGGGGGGGAGACTTGAATTCCCATCTTTTAAATATATATATATATTTTATTGATATTTTACAGAGAGGAAGGAAGAGAAATAGAGAGCTAGAAATGTCAGAGAGAGAAACATCAACCAGCTGCCTCCTGCACACTCCCCACCGGGGATGTGCCCGCAACCAAGATACATGCCCTTGACCGGAATCGAACCTGGGACCCTTCAGTCCACAGACTGACGCTCTACCACTGAGCCAAACTGGTTTCGGCTGAATTCCCATCTTATTTCTGGCAGAACCAGGAGACGGTGGGGTCAGATGCCTCCGTCAGACACATAGAACGAGGAAGCCAGCGGAAAATCTAAGGTAGAGCTCAGCGTCTTTGTGAGGGTCTGACTTTCCTTTGCCCGTGGAGACACACACACACACACACACACACACACACACACACACACACGTAAAGTCCATAGGCCAGAAGCCACGCACTCCCACACTGCACACCCTACCTTCTTAGAACCTCTCAGGAAATCCTTGAAACACCCTAGACCCGTAGTCGGCAAACTGGGGCTGGCGAGCCACATGCGGCTCTTTGGCCCCTTGAGTGTGGCTCTTCCACAAAACACCACGGCCTGGGAGAGTTTATTTGGAAGAAGTGGCGATAGAAGAAGGTTCAGTTTAAAAAATGTGGCTCTCAAAAGAAATTTCATTCCTTGTACTGTTGCTATTTGGCTCTGTGGACTCATGAGTTTGCAGACCATGGTCCTAGACCTAGACCGTAAGGTCCTGTTCTGAGTAGCTGGGCACCAGCTTTTCCGGGTGAGATGTTTTCTGCATCTTTAATGACCTGCTTGCCATCTTTTATAACCCAAAGGTATTATTTTGGTTCTTTGGGAAATAATTTTTAATTCATATTTACAAAAAAACAAAACGAGTTATAACCTGTGCTATACGTATGGCTTTGGGATGGCACACCTCGTGTCTTTGGATGGGAGCTTTCAAAAGTCAAATCCTGCTGAAACCGGTTTGGTTCAGTGGATAGAGTGTCAGTCTGCGGACTGAAGGGTCCCAGGTTCGATTCCGGTCAAGGGCATGTACCTTGGTTGTGGGCACATCCCCAGTAGGGGGTATGCAAGAGGCAGCTGGTCAATGACTCTCTCTCATCGATGTTTCTAACTATCTCTCTCCCTTTCTCTCTGTAAAAAATCAATTAAAAAATATATTTTAAAAAGTCAAATACTGCCCTGGCCAGTTTGGCTCAGTGGATAGAGCCTCGGCCTGTGGACTCAAGGGTTCTGGGTTCGATTCCGGTCAAGGTCACATGCCCAGGTTGCAGGCTCGATCCCCAGGGTGGGGCATGCAGGAGGCAGCTGATCCATGATTCTCTCCCATCATTGATGTTTCTCTCTCTTTCTCTCTCTCTTCCACTTCCTTCCTCTCTGAAATCAATAAAGATGTGTTTCTTTGTTTTTTTTTAAAAAGTCAAATCCTAACCTTCTATCAGACAGGTACCTCTAGGCCAGGGGTGGGCAAACTTTTTGACTCGAGGGCCACAATGGGTCTTAAACCGGACCGGAGGGCCGGAACAAAAGCAGCCTGACCGTGCTGGCACTCTCCTCTTGGGCTGCTGGTGAAGGAGCGGAGGGGAGAGCAAGAGAACCCTCCTCTGCTCTTTGGCACCGAGGGCCGGATAGAACAGCCGGACGGGCCGGAGTTTGCCCACGGCTGCTCTAGGCAGTGGTCAGGTTTGCCTGGAGTTGCCTGGAGCCACCACCCAGTATGCTCCGTACCCTCCGGGTGTGTCTGGTTCCAGTCTGCCCTATAGCTTCAGACTTCCGTCTCCAAGGTTTATGATGAATTTTATTTTTTATTATTTTTTATTTTTCATTTTTTGGTGCAGCCAGCAAATCCTGGAGTCACCTCTGACATGTCAGACCAGGGCAGATGCCACCGACGTGGCTGGCACATCCATTTGTTGCGTGTGGTCCTTGTTCTCCCTTTCGCTGCTTCTTTTTTTTTTTTCTCTCTCTCTCTCTCTCCTCTTCCTTTAAAAAAAAAAAATCGCCATCGCACTATAAAACCAATTAAAACAAACTTTTCAAAGACTGCAGTTTCCTGGCGGAGATACGGCAACCTCTGACTTCCTCCGACGCGCGCGCGCGAGGAGACTCTCTGATTAAGTGGGGGCGAGATGTTTACCCAATCTGTTCCTCTCCTACCTTCTGGGGGCCGCCTCGTCTTCGTGTTCCTGCCATGTCAGGGCACCGGCTCCCGGAAATTAATAAATACGATGCATACCATTGACGTGCGAAATTAAAAAAAAAAAATCAACGTATTCCTGTCTCTTGACATACAGAAATGCACAAGCGCACACTTTGGAAATCTACTGTCAAATCATTTCACATCTGTACCTAAAGCAAACAGACATCATGCTAACAGCTTGCTAGAACTCAGAAATGCCACCCACTAATCAGCCCACCTGTGGCATGCCAGTCCATCTTGCGAGCGGCAGAGCCGGCTGCCAAGAAGCTTGACAAGGAAAATGTATATTAAATTATTGGCTACGACGGGCGCTGCGGTGCGGCGAGGGGCGAGGAGAGCGCGCGCCGCGGGTGGCCCGGGACACACGGCGCCTTCCCGTCCCCGACGTCCCTGCCCGGAGGTGACTCCCTCCCGTGTGCCATACCCCACGGAGCCTCTGCCAGGCCCCGGATGCAAAATAGCCGCCACCAGCGAGGTTTCTCCTCGTTGGCATCGGGGTCTGGGGGTGTGTGTGTGTGTGGCTGACACAAACACCAAGAAGAAAGAGAGAAACAGAGAGCACATTTCGAACCGGGTTTCACTGATGCTCTCCTGCGTCTCAGAGGAACAACAAAAGATTTCCTGTCGGGATGGCGCTAACCGAACCCGATCGTGGAGGGTTCTCTAAAACACTAAGAAAATGATCTTCTGAGCTTTCTTAGGGGGAAAGAAGAATAGTCAAATAAAAAGGGAAAGTGACATAAAGCTATTCAGATTCCAGAATTAATGTGACATGTATGTGCCATGTCCACGCCTGGAGGCTGGTGAAATCGGGGGTGAGCGTGGCACGGCAAACGCGATGAACCACCCCCACCCCCACCCCGATTATTAATTTCGATAGACTCTACACTCCTGCGCCCGCAGAAGTACCTCTTCCCGGGGGTCCGCGCCTAAGAAATGTGATTTCAGCATCTGTTCTTTTAAGGCTATTCGCTCTGGGGAAGGCGGTGTGTTTTGCCATAAATCTAGGTCATTAATTTGTATCTGTTCTTTGTTTATTTAAGGAACGGGACAAAAGGGCAGCTGCCGAAACATTTGGCGGTGCCGAGGGGTAGTGCACACGACCAGCTTGAGTTTGTAACCACAGCTACAGGACAGGAGTTTATGGGGACGCTTTGCCAAGCCATGTGGTGCTCGGCTTCCCTTCGCATCAATACCCTTTTAATTACCTGATCCTGGGGGGCTTGGGGGGGGCGGAGAGAGAGAGAGAGAGAGTTAGAGAAAAGTGTCAGTGCAAACTCCCAGGAACCTGCCGAGATTCAGATTTAAAAAAGAAGAAGAAAAGAAAGGAAACATCCTAATCACTCGTCTGGCAATTATTCTATGGCACATCAATATAAGCCTGCCACGTTAACAAGGTGACCCATATAATTTGATACGTGTAAGCCGACGCCCAGTAATCTCCAGGAAATTGATCGTTAACACCGTTTAATGCTCTGGGATCGGCCATGAAGGGCAGAAGCCTTCGAGAGGCGTTCTTGTTTCCAGGAGGTGCTGCAGAGGTTTTATTTATTGTCATGAACCCGACGGCCTTGGCAAATCAGGTGTGCTCCAGAAGGTCACTGGCTGCCTGCTGAGGCGGGAGCCCTTTAGTTCGAATGGGTCACAACATACAGCGGTGTTTCTAAGGCCGATCCGGTCTGAGCTGCTCCACATGAACAACGTGGAGGCCCAGGTTCTGAATGTGGATATGATGATGATGATGATGATGATGATGAAGACGATGATGATGATGATGATGACGATGATGTGACAAGAGCTGGTGGGATTTCATAAAAGGCTCTCTTCAAAAATTATGCATTCTCTATCCAGAGCTACTTATTGGAAATAAAAGAAAGAACAAGAAAATGGTCGAAACCGGTGTGGTTCAGTGGATAGAGCGTCGGCCTGCGGACTGAAGGGTCCCCGGTTCGATTCCGGTCAAGGGCATGTCCCTTGGTTGCGGGCACATCCCCAGTAGGGGGTGTGCAAGAGGCAGCTGATCAATGATTCTCTCTCATCGATGTTTCTGTCTATCCCTCTCTCTTTCTCTCTGTAAAAAAATCAATTATATATATTTGACTTTTTTCTGTACCAGTCGCCTTTATATTCATCCACACAATTCTCCAAGGGTTTAATGGATGAAACACACACACACACACACACACACACACACACACACGGTAAGATGCTGGATTCCCAGCCGCCTAGGATAGCCAAAAGACACCTATTTAGTTCTTTACTGGGCTGTCGATGGGTATAAAGCTGTATTCTACAGCTACAGGAAGATAATATTTATGTGCCATAGAGGTGATCTGGGCCCGCTCCCCATAGCTCTTCCATTCTCTGGGCTTGCTCGCTGTCGATTCTATTCCATCTCTTGGCTGCTGGGCTCCTCCTCTTCCTCCCGTCTCTTCCTCCCACCCCCAGTTCAGATGCTCTCCATCTGATCGTCCTCCCCAGGGGGCTGGCGGCCTCCGGGACACAGCCTAGGTGTCAACTGAGCGATTATTCATTGTGATCTCCGGGCACGAAAGCCCTCCTCTCCTCATAGAGACTCCACTCCCTGGAGGACGGTTTGGCAGCATCTCCTCAAAGTGGGATTAAAAAAAAAATGCATCACGCTTTTTATAAAAAAAACAACAACCCGCATGGCATCTCTCAGGGGACTTTGGGTGCAGGTGCCATTTCTGAAAAGAGGAGATGCGAGTTGGCGAGGGAAAATCATGAGCTGGGACTCGAGGTCGCTCCCTTCCAGGCTGGCTCCGCTGGTGGCTAAGTGGGGGACCTGGCACAACTCACCCACCTCTCGGAGGGCCTCAGGTCCCCGGGGTAAAGCTGGAAACCGGGGGCCAGGAGACGCCCGAGGCCCTTCCAGCTCCAGCTCGCTCAGTCCTGAGCATAGGAAATGGGATTGTCAGACCCCACAAGGAAGTTTTCGTCCGAACGAGGGTTCGATGCCTCCTGAGTAAGTGCAACTCAGACTTCTGCCCTTCTGGAATTCTACCTTCAACTCACAGAAATGTGGCCCAGGCTTGTCTAGCAAGAGCATCTAACGATCATTTAAATACACATCCTTCCTTTGGGGGGCAGTGCCTGTAGAGTGAGAGAGAGAAGCAACAGATTTTTTTTAATGACCCCCTTATAATTGTATCTACTTTATTGGTCAATCCTACAAGGTAGAGGGCTTATTCTGAGAAATCACTTTAAAAAGTAAAGATTTTTTTGTTTTGTTTTAAAGCTACAGTAAGATCAACCCGTAATTATATCTCTCTATCATCTATCTATCTATCTATCTATCATCTATCTATCATAAAGTTTAAAAAATAAAAATAGAAAACCGCCAAAACCGGTGTGGCTCAGTGGTGGAGCGTCGGTCTGCGGACTGAAAGGTCCCGGGTTCGATTCTGGTCAAGGGCATGTACATTGGTTGCGGGTACATCCCCAGTGGGGGGTGTGCAGGAGGCAGCTGGTCGATGTTTCTCTCTCATTGACGTTTCTAGCTCTCTATCTCTCTCCCTTCCTCTCTGTAAAATATCAATAAAAATATATTTTTAAAAAAATAGAAAACCTTCCTTTTCTCTTGTCTCAATAAGTGCTCTGTGTGTGTTGGGCAGAGCGTCATCCTTGGGATGCATTTCAGGTATGCTTGAAAAACTAGAGGATCCAAACCCAAGAGAGAGCACAGTGGCTCCATATCTGCATGGGGAAAGGAGAGAAGAGAAGAAGGAGAGAGGGAAGGAAGAAGGGAGGGAGGGAGGGAGGGAAAACAGACAGACATGGTCGATTGCTCTTAGCTCCATCTGTGCAGATGTGAGCAAATTCCATGTTCCCCATGTTGGGGAGCATCTCCGTCACTGCCCCTGAGCAATGTGGGGGAGCCCCGGAGCTGTCCCCCCTCGCACACCGAAAGCACGTGCCCAGTTACATGGAGTAGCCTGGAGTGGCTGATGCTTAGGAGAGCAGCAGGAATTCAGGACAGCCAGCCTCCTCCCGTCTCCAGCTCCGCACAGAGCAGCACACCCCGAAACGCTCTCCGAGGGGCGGGCACAAGCCACGCTTTCCCCAACCCTCCGTCCCCGAGGCGCTCCCTTCTCCCATCCATTGGGCCACCCGCTCTTCCGGCTGCCCTCCCAGAGCGGGACCCAACCCAACGCCGGCTGCTTGCAGCGTCAACCTCACTTCCTCTCCTTGTAAGCACACTCCCTGCCATAGCAGCCCTTCCTTCGCCTCTCACATCCCAGACTACGTCCTGGGGCCTCCTCTTAAGGCCTTACGTTCCCTCCTTTGACCGTGGATTCCCCAAGGTACTAGGGTACTTCCGGTGCTTACTTGGTGCTTAGAGTCATGCCATTTCAATCTCAACCTGGATACCACACAGATGTTGAAGTTACATAAAGAGGCTAATTTTTTTCAGCTCGTGGTAATTCCCCAGCGTGGTCATAATCCAACATCTAAATCTATGGATTTGATAGCCACGCTTATAAAGGAGCTATTTCTTATGGAGGATTTGGTCAGGAGCACCCTCATCCTGCCCTCCCTACATGGGTTACATAAAATGTTAACATTTTCCAGTAAATTAAACACACACACACACACACACACACACACACACGCACACACACACATTTGCAAAACACTAGAGTGTCCTAGAGAGCCCAAATCCACCTGAAAATGGCATTCATCATGGACAGGCCATCTCTCAGAGCATTTAAACCTCTTTCCACGCAAAAAACTTCTCAAGGTTCTAAGGTACTTCCGGTGCTTACTCTGTGCTTAGAATCATGCGATTTCATTCTCAACCTGGATACCACACAGATGTTGAAGTTACCTAAAGAGGCTAATTTTTTCAGCTGGTGGTAATTCCCCAGCGTTGTCCTAATCCAACATCCAAATCTATGGGTTTGATAGCCACGCTTACAAAGGAGCTATTTCTTATGGAGGATTTTCTCCGTTCTAGGCAGGGTGCTGATCACCGTGGGTGCATTCTCTCACCACATGTTTTTAACAAGCTTCCCTGGAGGATCAATCCTACCCTCGAAAGCGATTTGCCCAAGATCACAGGGCCAGTGTAATCGCACGCAGGACAGGGGTCAAGGCGTGACACCTAACACAGTACTTTCAATCATTCTACCGAACGTGAAAATGGGTGGCGTGGATTTCTTAAAGGGGCTAACTTTAGGTTGGGTAAAGTGCTCGGCTTGGAGAGCAGAAATGTGGGTTTGGAAGCAAATCATTCCTAATGAGAGCACTGCAGCAGCATCTTGGGGGAAGAGCGCGCTGCAGGCTAAGTGGTGTTTGGTTCTGGTGAGGAGGCACAGCGCTCTCACACAGAGGATGGTAAATGCGATTCCTACCCCGGAGGGGAATAAGTGGGTATTTCCTGGAATAGGAAAGATGTAGGTGGAGTGTATAAACCAGTTCCCCCTCGTAGAGAGTTGTGAGACGCAAGAATGCGTCTTGAAAGGGACAGAATCTGTTTTCCCTGCAGCCCTTAACACACGGGATAGATGTTCCTTTGGGCGGAAGTGAGGATCCACAGGGACAGCCAGGTGTCCTACACAGGACTCTGTCACCATCGCACAATTCTAAATAGCATCCTGCCCTCCCTTCTTCCAGCGACAAGTCATCTGAGATGCATCGTGTAGCCACATGTGGGCAGACCCCCCCATAAGAGGAGCCCGGGAGTCAAAACTGGATGAGATTCCATTGTTTCTGAACCTTACAACGGCAGTGCGGGCAAGAAATGAGTCACTGCAGCTGAAACCGGTTTGGCTCAGTGGATAGAGCGTCGGCCTGCGGACTCAAAGGTCCCAGGTTCGATTCCGGTCAAGGGCATGTACCTTGGTGGCGGGCACATCCCCAGTAGGAGGTGTGCAAGAGGCGGCTGGTCGATGATTCTCTCTCATCGATGTTTCTAACTCTCTATCCCTCTCTTCCTCTCTGTAAAAAATCAATAATCAATGACTCATTTCATATATATGGATGGGCATGAGTCAGATAAGAGGATCTTGCCCTGATTTAATATTTGCTAATTAAGTACAACATGACCGTCTCTTTCCTCTTCGGGAGGTTCAAGATTCAATCCTATAAAGCTTCTAAAAAGAGCGGGATAATCCCCCCTTTTCATTGATCCCTTTGGGGAGGCAATTTTATATATCATTGACCAGCCCTTAACTTTAGAGCTCCATTCTGAAAGCGTAAGAAATTTTATAAAGCTGCTCTTTGAAACGACAAATGTTTACTTTTTAAAGCAGTTGATAATTTTTTAAAAATTAGGAATTCGAGGTCTATTCAACTACCCTCTGTGAAAGGGATTAGACCAGCCACACTAAGGAATCTGCTTCGTTAACATCATAGGTTTGGGTACGTGGGAGGGAGGTGGCATTTGAGATTAAGGCAGAGATAGCTCAGTCTGTGGAAAGTCAGAATTTTAATAAAAATTGCAACCCTGATGCATAGAACTGTTTTCTGGTGATTTCGTAAGGCTCCGATAGCTTACCCTAAGGAACAAAATAAACTGAGAAACAACAACAGCAAAGACAGATCATTATTTTGACACGAATAAATACGGGAAGGCCAGGGTAAGCCTGGAGGGCTGGGAGTCATGTCAGCTCTAGCTTTTATATCTAATTTCCTAGGAAAGATAATCATTGTTTTTTCTTCTTCTTCCAATCACAGGAGGAAGCATCCTTCCCTGTGTGTCTCCGAGTGCACGAGTCTGTTCTTTTACAAAGAAGCAACGGCAGTGTCCTAGGCCCCCGAATGCACTTCAATTTTAAGAAAAGTAGACTTGGAGCAAAATCCATATTCAATCCAGACTGCAAATTCCACCGTGGTTTCGGGGAGTTCGTTTTTATTTTGGTCCTTCGCTCTCCAATCCCCCCCCCCCCCTCGGACTCTCGCTGGAGGTTCCGATTCGCGTGCACCTCTTCAATTGTTTCTCTTTATTGATGTAAGCTCGTAATTTGAGGTTTGAGAGTGATTATCCAGCTTTTGACACAGCAGTGCCCCCCCCCCCCCCACACACACACCGCCACCCCCTCCCTCCCTCCCAATTTAACACATTGCAGAGAACTAACTGAGTGTCAGGCTTCTGTCTCATATGTTCCACAATTCTGCGTTCTGGTTTGAAGCCGGCATAATTGGGATGCCGCTATCGTTGGAGACAAAGGGTGATCTCTCCAAGTTTCCTAAAAACAAACGCTTGTGATTTATGGGAATGAGAAATGCAAATATAGGAGTGCTGTCGCATCGCACGTGGTCACATTATTATTATTATTATTATTTTAATTCAGAGGCGTGGAGAATTCAACGGGGCGTCCCCACACATGGCAGGTAGCATTCCAGGTTGCCCGAGGACGGGAGGAGAATGGACGGGCCCCCCAGAAGGAGGATGGGGAGGGAGAACACAGCCCTCGCCCTGTCACGTTGTCTGACTCCCGTTTGGAAGGCTGAGCAGAGCCCTCACACGGCCACGCACGCGTGTGCGTCTGTCCGTTGGATACTGCAAAATAAGGCAGCATTTAGGCGGCTGGAAGCATCACCGTCAGCTGCTGAAGTCTCTCCACTGTTGATGCCAATTGTGTTTTCCCACATGGCTTCAAAATCTGCTTCGACGAAAATGTCAAACACTCGTGGTTCCTAAAGTTGTGGGGGGCATTTGAGGTGACGTACGGAGTCGGGGGACAACATCTGAATGGTCTGGTGTCCCCCACAATGCCTAGCGCAGGGTGTTGCTCAGTGATTATGGGGTTAACCTTGGAATAAATGAATGCGTCGAGTTCAACCGACAGAGCCCAAAGCAGACACCCCTGCTTTGCATCCCTGACTGTCTACCTTCATTGATGGTTGCTTACCTCTCATGGTTCCAAAGTCCCCCCTGAGATTGAGCCAAAGCTTGTCCAGCTGTAACCTCCACCTGTCAATCCTGGTCTGCCCTTGGGTGAGGTGTCTATTTCTTTTACTACAGGCTATTCCTTCTAATACTTTAAGGCAGGTATCATATCCTCCCTTTGCTATCTCAAGAATTTTCTCCATTCCTCCTGCCATCACTTACAAGGGAGGGAGCGTAATAAGGAGGAAACTGATAGGAGCGTTCTCAGATAACTGACATTTCTGTCCCACCTGGGTTATGGAGGAGTGATGTGACATTTGGTGAGTCACTTAATCTCTCTGGGAATTCGTAGATGCATTATGAACATCATATTTAGCCACTTCCTTGCTAGCATTGCTTAAGGGATCAAGCCTTCTGAGAATGATAAGTTGTTATGGAGACAGAAGATATTAATATTATTGAGAGGTGGCTTTCAGGCACTTCAGCTATCGGTATCCGTCCTGTGGCCACACCTATTGCTTGTCATCTTGTTCCTTACAATGTAGAGCCCAGAACGGAATTCACTGTTCCATCCACGACTGGCCTTGACTAAAGCACAACACGGGTTGAGAGGAAGAGAGAGGAAGAAGTGAACTCACGTTATTAAAACCTACCACGTGCCAGTTCCTTCATTCTTTATTTCTTTTCATCTTCACAATGACTCTTTCAGGCACGTGTTATATAGGTAAACAAAGAAATCCTTAAACATTCAAAGTAATTGGCTCACGTCACCTAGATCCACTTGACTCATGTCCCTTCTAGTTTGTCATGTTACCCATAATTCCATTGTTCCCATAACTGGGACACTCTATTTCCGTGATTGGAGCATTAGATAGTTAGTGACAACATTTTTTTTTTTTTTTTTTTTTTGCCCTTGGCTGGAGCATAATGATAACTCATGTTAAGGGTGCAGGAGGCTGAGGGCTTTAGCTTCTCATTTTTACTTTGTTTCACATTTATTTCTATTCACCCTGTACTCAGAGAACATGCTTTAAGTTCAGGCTCTTTCACAGATCCACTCAGAGCTTGACGTGGTTTCACCTTATTCACAATCTCTTTCTGTTTCATAATTTATTCTACATTGGGGATAAATATCAGGATTACCAATTTTTAGTTTTTCTCTTTCTTGTTATCCTTCCTTTTGAAAATAGAGACACTTGTCCATCCACCTTCTCATTCTACTCTTCTTATTCTCTCTTCTTTCCTCTGTTTTCCCTTCCTCCTTAAGTGAGTAATACATGTAAATTCCTCAGAAACGTGTCGCATGCAACATGCTAAAAAAATGTTACTATTATTATTCACTTAACAGGTCATGATTAAGCATTTCCTATGTACTAAGGGCTGTGTAGGTTCTCTGTATGTGTTGGTGAAGGCCAGTGTAGGAAAAGATAAATCCTTAGGGTAGTCAAGGAACACTCTTTGAAGACGTGACAATTAAGCCATGACCCGAAGAATGAGAAATCATACAAATAAGAAATTTCCTGCCTTAGCTGGTTTCGCTCGGTGGATAAAACATCAGCCTGCGGACTGAAGGGTCCCAGGTTTGATTCCGGTCAAGGGCATGTATCTTGGTTTCAGGTGCATTCCCAGTAGGGGGTGTGCAGGAGGCAGCTGATCAATGTTTTTCTCTCATTGATGTTTCTAACTCTCTATTCCTCTCCCTTCCTCTCTGTAAAAAGTATATATATATATATATATATATATATATATATATATACACACACACACACCGTATTTGCTGGCGTATAAGACGATTTTTTGGCCCTGAAAAATATGTATTTGCTGGCGTATAAGACGACTGGGCGTATAAGAAGACCCCCTAACATTTCCACTAAAAATACAGAGTTTGTTATATACTCGCCGTATAAGACTACCCCCCACTTGGAGGCATATTTTTCAGGGCCAAAAAGTCGTCTTATACGCCGGCAAATACGGTATATATATATATATATATATATATATATATATATATATATATATATATTAAGAAATTTCCTGGCAGTGGGATCCTGAGACCACACCTGCCATTTCTCCTAGAACCTGAGATGCAACTTGAAATTCACACACACACACACACACACACACACACACACACACACATAGTTAAACACACATTTAGTAGATCCTCACTCCACTTGGTCTTGGTTGATGTGTTCACTCGTTTCAAACATGAAACCATTTTCCCTTCTGGAAACACTAGAAGCCAAACAGAAATGAGGAGTTCCATTTTTCCCATTGCTCAGAAGTAAGCCGACCCCTTCTTTCTACTGTATGTTCATCGTCTCTCTCTCTAAATGTGGCCTAATAAGCCGTTTCTGTCATCAGCCTTCTGTGGTAGCTGAATAAGGACTCTCAAAAACGTTGGGTCCTAATCCCTGGAATTAGTAAATGTTACTTCGTATGGGAAAAGGGACTTTGCACGTGTGATTAAGGACCTTGAGATAAGGAAATGGATGCTGGCGAGCCCTAACTTTAACCACACTAAGGGAGAGGTGGAGGGAGATTGGACACAGATGGAGGAGGGAGAGGCAATGTGAGCCAGCAGACACGGGAGTGACGCGCCACGTGACAGCGAATGGTGGCAGGCACAGGAACCTGCAGGAGGCGAGGGATGGACTGTCCCCTCGAGTCTCCAGAGGGAGCCCAGTAGCTGCTGACACCTCGATTTCAGCCCAGTGATACCAATGTTTGGACTTTTGGCCTCAAGAACTGTGAGAGAATCAATTTCTGTTGTTGAAAGCCACCAAGATGGCGGTGATTTGTTATAGCAGCCAAAGGAACTAATACACTCCTTATTTATTTATTTGTTTTTGTTAACCCTGCACTAGGACTAAATTTTTCCCATTGCTTTTCAGAGAGAGAGAAAGAGAGAGAGAGAGAGAGAAAGGAAGGAAGTGAGAGAGAGAGAGAGAGAGAGAGAGAGAGAGAGAGAGAAAGGAAGGAAGTGTGAGAGAGAGAGAGAGAGAGACATCAATGTAAGAGAGACACATTGATTGGTTGCCTCCCACACTCATCTGGACCAGAGGTGGGGAACCAACCACAACCCAGGTATGTGCCCTTGACCAGCAATCAAACCCAAGACCCTTTGGTGTGCAGGCCTATGCTCTAACCACGGAGCAACATCGCCAGGGCCCCTCATATTTTTAGATGTCCCTAAAATTCCAATCACCTTGGGTTGTGTGTTCTTCCTTCTTTCTTTCCCCCCTCCTTAGATGCATATTATTTGTGTTTTAATAAAACACATTCCACGTACTTTCTTTTAACATCTGAGCTCACCAAACTGCCACCCTGGCTTCACACTGGTTTCTTTAAAAGCAGTTGTTTAGAAGTCAGAGAAAACACAACATTGTTCGGGAAGACAATGTAATGGTTTTCCAAAGTCTTTCTTCTTGGTTTTTCAAACGTTGGTGGTGCAAGAATGTTTACCAGTTATTTTTTTTTTTAATAAAAGGAGAGCTTTTGTCCAGGAAGTTCATAATTTTGCACCGGAAGTTCTACTGATGCCAAGAGATCCCATGAGCTAATACCTGGTGAGGGATGCTGGGAGGGAGATGGTCAAACACGGACCCACAGAGAGCTCACCTTCTGTCCTCCATCTTCCTGTGAGGTCCCGCGGGAACTGCTGCCTTTTTATTTATTTTATTTTTTAAATATATATATATTTTTTATTGATTTTACACAGAGAGAACTTGAGAGGGATAGATAGAAACGTTGATGAGAGAGAAACATCAACCAGCTGCCTCTTGCATACTCCCTACTGGGGATGTGCCTGCAACCAAGGTACAAGCCCTTGACCGGAATTGAACTTGGGACCTTTCAGTCCACAGGTCGACGCTCTATCACTGAGCCAAACCGGTTTCGGCACTGCTGACTTTTTAGAGGGATAGACAATGCAATGCCTCTTGCATAACCCTATTAGGTGAGTCCCAATGTTACAGCGGCCGAGAATTCATGTTTACTTATATTCCCGTCCCCGCTCCTTTTTATTTGAAAAGGGTATTTGTGGTCACTGGCTGCCTAATGTTCAAAAGAATCAGACCCGAGAGAAGTTACTGCCTTTCAGAAATGCCTCGAGCAGCCCATCTATAACGTGCGTGTGTGCTCTGCGGACAAGGTGCCAGACATTGAAACCACGGAGAACGGTGCAGAGAGAGAGAGAAGTAACTGAGATTGCCATCCGTTTGCTCCTTTCTGCCCTTGGAGCCTCGGGGCTACTGGCCACATCTGCGTCTGGGACAGCGGGCTTGGGTCAGAAAGGAGTGGAAAACAGCTGGAACGGGCGAGGAAGTAGAGCTGGAGAAGGAGGCACGGGCAAGAACAGAGGATGGTTTGACCCAGATTCCCAGCTGTCTAGTCTTTGCAGATCAGAATCCAATTAAGTGCTGTCGGGAGGGGGGGCAAGAAAGAACTGTTAGAAGCGTGACGTCCAGGAGCCCACATTTCCGATTCTATTCCTTTTCGGAGCAGAGACCCCAAGGCCCGCTCGGTGCCTACGTCCCACTTCCGGATTCGCCTGCGCTTTTCTTCAAACAGGGAGCGCCTTCCTTCCTTAGTGAGAGAGAGCTGATTTATTCTGCCACACGCCGCAGAGACACTTAACCTTGTTACTCGATAGCCCTGTGTTTTCACACCAGGTAGGAGGAGCTGCCCGACCCTTTTCCCTGGGAAAGCGATGGTTTGTTTGAATGGAAAGGATCTGTGACTGTTGGGAGTGGCAGACTTGGGTTGTTTTGTTTTGCTGTGTTTTTTTTTTAATTATGTTTTTTTAAAATATATTTATTGATTGCTTTCAGAGAGGAAGGGAGCAGGAGAGAGAGATAGAAATATCAACGATGAGAGAGAATCATTGACTGGCTGCCTCCTGCATGCCCCCGACTGGGGATCAAGCCAGTAACCCAGGCATGTGCCCTTGGCCGGAATCCAACCTGAGACCCTTCAGTCCACAGGCTAACGCTCTATCCACTGAGCCTGTTTTCACACCAGGCAGCTAGGGCTTTAATTATGTTTTTATTGATTCCAGAAAAGAAGCAAGAGGGAGAGAGAGAGAGATAGAAACATCAATGATGAGAGAGAATCATGAATTGGCTGCCTCTTGCATGACCCCCATTGGGGATCGAGCCCACAATCCGGGCATGTGCCTTGACCAGGAATCCAACCGTGACCTCCTGGTTCAGAGGTCAATGCTCAACCACTGAGCCACATCGGCCGGGCGGGAGTGGGCAGATTCAGAAGTGACGAAGGGGTTGCTCAGACTCCCCTCCAAGCGACCAGGCCACAGGAGAGGTGCCCCTTCCCGGCTCACTCTTCCGATGGTGGGAAAGAATTCTTCCTGTTCCTGATGCGCTAACCCTCACTGATCCACAGGGTGTAGTGGAGGAATGTGAGGGTATTGTGTTTGTCTGTTTCTCTCACGTTCTCGAGGATCAACATCCCTATCGTTGTCTTCTCTGAAGTGCCCATCACTGTCCACATTGCTCCTGGGCCTTTAGATTTGAATCTAAGAAAATAAGACCTACCTCATGGAAACATAATACATCCCCTGAAAATAAGACCTAGCGCGTCTTTGGGAGCAAAAAATTAATATAAGACCCTGTCTTGTTTTCAGGGAGACGGGGTCGTGAAACAACGATTGGCTTCCGGCAGCGGCTGAGCAATGATTCTCTCTCATCGTTGATATGTCTTTCTTCCTCCCTCTCCCTTCCTCTCCGAAATCAACAAAAACAAAATAAAATGAAGAGTTCCTGTGAGAGCTGACAGGTGAGATTCATCCTAGTGAAGAATTATCAAAACTTTGGCAAGTGTCCCATCGAATGGTGCTGTCTCTGTAGTGTACAGGACGGACGGCGAAGGGCAGAAAGTGGTTTGGAGGACCAGTGAGGAGAGGAACAGGATGCACAGATGTCTGCTGAGGGGTAGATGTGGCAATCAAAAAGACGTGGCTTCTGAAAGATGCTGCAGTTACAGGGAACTGGCAGAACCCGATCGTTTGGATGTGGGGAGAAAGGAGAACGGAGCAGCGGAAAAGAGGAGCCATCTGCCAGGCCTCTGGGTGGATCTCAGCCTGCGCTGCCCGTGGGGATATCTTGGCAGCAACTGGCATGAAGAGCCGGGAGTGACACTGAAGGGCAACGTCGGAGAGACAGACTTGGGGGGCGGGGTGGGTGTTTAGGGGAGATATGACCCCAGCTGATGCAAAGTGCTCAAGAATAGGGGTTCAGAATGGGAGGTCAAGACATTGATTTCCGTGTTTCTCGACAGGGTAGTGCTGTTTGCATTGTGGTGTCATCAGTCCTTGTCCTTTGGAGCTGTATATCCCCTCCCTGTACCTTCCCCCCAGGAAATGCCAGGAGCCCTTCCCAACCCGGGGGGGGGGGGGGACCCACACTCAGGCAGAGTCTCCCCAGGACCATTCAGAACCCCTCTGGGGAAGGAGAAAAATCTGGATTCGTGGGAAGAGTTATCCAAGAGATAACCAAGCGATGGTAATGTCCAAAAAAATCCAGAGACAAAGGGTTTCTCAAGGAAGGGCAGTCCCTGGTGTCAGACGTTCACGGAATGACCGATGGAGAGGGGCACCTTGGAAAACAAAGGACAGCTGGGGAGGTGCCCCCCGTGACACCTTCGCTGATTCCCAAACAGCTCGGTGTGGTCTTAACGCGGTAAGCGATCGGACAGCTGGGTTTGTCTCAGGAGGACCCCGTGTTTCTGCCTCGTTACTGTTACGCAACCTCAGGATCTAGCTCTATTTCAAATGCCACGCATCTGATGTATGTATTATTGGTATAGATGTATACGTCGTACATGTCAGATGGATGATTCAGAGGAAGGAGCTGGGGTTGTTGTTTTTTTTTTAAAATCATCAGAAGTGTTATCTCATTGTTGTGATCTGTCCATTAATGCCATCTGTGCAGCTATTCGTGGGACGGCAATATGCAAATACCAGGAGGCTTAGCTAAAGTTTTCCTCTTTTTATTTCTTCTTTTTTTTTCTAAATGTAAAGAGTATTTCTGTGGGTGTGCATGTGGGAACGAAAGGGCAACCCCGCCATTTAGAAATGAACTCGCCCCGCGGCACCTGGCAATTTTTATAATTAAATGCCGCCAGGGAGCTGGTTGTGGTGTCTTCTTGTGAGGTCAAACACCTGCAAACATGTTCAGCTCTGACCTGCATTTCTCTGTGTCTACGGTTTATCCTTGAAGTCCCACACAGGTTTTGTCATGGTTTTCATCTTTTGGAACATTCTTTCTTGGAAGTAAAACAGAGAAGGTAATTTTTCCTTATTATTATTATTTTTTTTAATTCTGTTTTGGTCTCTACTCTTGCCATTGGACGCTCGGTTTGGCATATGGTCTTTGGAATGGTCTCGGTTGTCCACTTCCACGGAGCTCGGCTGGTTGCACTGAATCAAATCAGATTAAGTTTTGTGAATTTCTACTTGAGCATTCGGGTCTTCTCTCCATGACTGTTTTTTTTGGAGTGCTTTGCGACTCCTTCCGTTCTCCCCAGATTGGAGAAGGATCTGTGGGGTGATGTTTCTAAAACAAAGTACTACCTTTAAAGGGTCTTAATTGCTCTTTCCAAATCTCATATTGCCAACAGAGGTCTTTTTTGCCTTCTCATCGTGTCCAAAATTATCTGCCCTTTTATGAATGCCTTGAGACCAGCACACAAGGCTAACAGCGAGGGACCAGATGCCTCATTCAACTCCAAATAGAAGGAAATCTGTTGTCTCAAATAATCCCCAAATTCAGACACTTCCCGGCAGCTATTATCAAGAGACCACATTCTAAGAGCAGATGTGTTATTAAAGGCTGAGAAATGTGATGAGGACTTCGTGATCTGACAAACGATTTCAATCCATGTAACATTCCAACATTTATTTCGTCTTTTAATAAATGAGGGATTGGAAGATCCATCTTGGGGAGACACGTTGTGGAAAGTAGCTGGGAGCTGGAGTTGTAACTGATACTTCATACCAACCCCCCCCCCAAAGAAAATTATGCTTATAGGTCCCTGATTTCATATAGAAAATCTGTTCATTCGACCAAAGCAACGATGATGTGTTTTCATCCCCAATCCTACAGCTCCTTGCTGCAGAGAGGAAACACAATTCCTGCCTCGCAGTGAGGAATGAAAGACAAACACAGCCAGTCTTTGGTTGGCCACCTACACTAAATCATTAATCAGTAGGGTTACCTTGATGTGATCCCTCTATTTAGAGCCCATGAGGCAGTTCTGCTGAAGGCTAATACTCTTCTTTTAAAAAATATATATATTTTATTGATTTTTTACAGAGAGGAAGGGAGAGAGATAGAGAGCTAGAAACGTCCATGTGATGAGAGAGAAACATCGACAAGCTGCCTCCTGCACACCCCCCACCGGGGATGTGCCCGCAACCAAGGCACATGCCCTTGACCGGAATCAAACCCGGGACCCTTCAGTCCGCAGACCAACGCTCATCCACTGAGCCAAACCGGTTTCGGCCTAATACTCTTCTAAACAACTTCCTCCTCCTCCTCCTCCTCTTCTTCTTCTTCCTCTTCTTCCTCCTCTTCTTCTTCTTCCTCCTCCTTTTCCTCTTCCTCCCCCTCCTCCTCTTCTTCTTCTTCTTCCTCTTCTTCTTCCTCTTCTTCTTCTTCCTCCTCCTCTTCCTCTTCCTCCCCCTCCTCCTCCTCCTCCTCCTCCTCTTCTTCTTCTTCTTCTTCTTCTTCTTCTCCTTCTCCTCCTCCTCCTCCTCCTCTCCCTCCCCCTCCTCCTCCTCCTCCTTGGTGCAAGAGAGTCTTGTACTCTTCCGATTATAGACTCTTCTGAGTCCTAGGGAATGGTTTCCCCAGCCCCGATCAGAGTCATAACAGTGCACATTCCTCAGCACTCTCAAGGTGCTCATTATCCGGGCTGGACTTTGATCTCCCGAAAATACCTATGGTGCCAGGAGAGCCTGAGATAATCCTGCCATTGTCAAGTGTAATAAAGCTGAGATCCAGGTGAGCATGGATGACTGTAAATAGCCCCAAAAGCAGCCGAGGCGCCCAAATGCTCCTCGGCAGAGCCGTCGCCAACTGCACCCATATGGCCGTGCACATGGCTCTACAGAAGGTGGGTCGTACGGTGGTCTTGACCGGTTTTCTTTCATTACCTGGATTCGCTTGCTCTCCGGGCTTCGCCTTTGAGGATGCTTTTCCCCGGTTTGAAATCTGGAAGCAGAAATAAACCATCTAATATTCTCCTTACGATGGGTGCTATTTTTATCTCAGACCTTCAGGATCAGGATCTGACAACCAGATTTGAAAAACAAGCGATACTTACATTGTAATTTAAAAACATGTTAACTTGTCAAAATCTTAAATATGCAAATGTAGCAAACAGCAAGAATAGAAGCCCCCCCCCCCAAGTTGGGTCGAGGGGCAGCTCTTCTCTTTATTTACTTGTTAAATATGTTTATATTGATTTCAGAAAAGAAAGGAGAGGAAGGGAGAAAGATAGACACATCCATGATGAGAGAGAATCGCTGATCAGCTGCCTCCCGCTCGCCTCACACTAGGGATCAAGCCCACAACTCAGGCATGTGCCCTGACCAGGAATCAAATCGTGACCCCCTGGTTCATAGGTCAATGCTCAACCATTGAGCCACACCAGCTCTTTTTAAAAATATATATATATATATATTATTGATTTTTTACAGAGAGGAAGAGAGAGGGATAGAGAGTTAGAAACTTCGATGAGTGAGAATCATGGATCAACTGCCTCTTGCACACCCCCTATTGGGGATGTGCCCACAACTAAGGTACATGCCCTTGACCAGAATCGAACCCGGGACCTTTCAGTCTGCAGGCCGATGCTCTATCCACTGAGCCACACCAGTTTGGGCCACACCAGCTCTTTCTTAGCAGCCTTATAGCTCATGGCCTTGGTGTGCACTCAGACTGAGCTCTCACCAAAACATTTCTGTTTTACTCTGAACAAATTTTAGCTTTATGAATATCACCATCCAAAAGTTATTTACTTATTCACTCACGGAACATTTGTTTAGCTCCTTCAATGCACAACATGAAACAATCATGTTTGAAAAGCCTTTGGAAAATAGACATTTAAAGAAACTTGCTTTCAACCACAAAATGGTATCATTGTGACCCAGTTGCAATAAATTCTTTGTGAATGAAAGACTTGTACAAGGAGTTGAAAGAGCACTAACGCTTGTGGGAACTTTGCCATTGGTGCACTTTGCGATTTAGGACATGTTTCTAAGACCTCCCAGCCTCCAATTCCTAGTCTATCTAAACTCTGGTGACTAAGTTAAATACCGACAGTATATAGGCACATGTTGGGCACTTTTGAGAGTACAAAGATAAATCTGACACAGATTCTGGCCTTGCATAATTTCCAGGAGTTATGAGAGCAGACACACACATAATTATGGCACAGAAAGAGAGGCAGGATTCGACGTAAGCTCAAGAAAGCAGTGACTATTTGCATCAGAGGAAGGAAAATACATTTGCTTTGGGTCTTCCGGAACAGGCAGAATCTTACCCCAGACGGAGGAGGCATGAGAGAAAGCACAGAGAGGTGGGATGAGTTCAAAGAAAGCGTTTGTTTTGTTGTTACTTGCTTCCTTGATTGTTTATGATTTTTTAAATATATTTTTAATTGATTTTACACAGAGAGGAATTGAGAGGGATAGAGAGAAATGTCGATGAGAGAGAAACATCGACCAGCTTCCTCCTGCACACCCCCTACTGGAGATGTGCCCACAACCAAGGCATGTGCCCTTGACCGGAATTGAACCCGGGACCCTTCAGTCCACAGGCCAACGCTCCATCCACTGAGCCAAACCAGTCTTGGCATTGTTTATGTTTTGGTGTGAAATACTCTTGATGTCATGTTGAGGCTCAGGGGAATTTGTCCGAGGAAAGATGTTGAAGATGTGTTGGGGGAGGGAGGGGAAAACAAAGACAGAGTTTCCTGGACCAGGTGAGGGGCAGGGGCCAGGAGGAGGGACCGACGTTGTGGAGAAAGAAGGTGAGGCCAAGCCAAGAACAAGCATATGCAGAGGCTCAGGTAGAACTCGGGGAGCTGGAGAGGCCACTCTCAAGGGTGTTTGTGTTCCGTGACAGGTTTGGCATCTGTTGGGTCAAAGGAGCCAGAGGGTGGGGAACGAGAAGATGGATGAAGCTTTGGAAGCTCTGATGAAATGGAGGAGGAAAGGAGCCAGCGATGGATGTATAGAAGAATGACTAAGCAGAGGAGCCAGCAGGAGGGTGGTTTCTTCTAAAAAAAAAAAAATCGGTGTGGCTTAGTGGTTGAACACGTACCTATGGACCTGGAGGTCATGGTTCAATTCCCCATCAGGCCACATGCCTGGGTTGTGGGCCCAATCCCCAATGTGGGGTGTGCAGGAGGCAGCCAATCCATTATTCTCTCTCATCATTGATGTTTCTCTCGCTCTCCCTCTCCCTTCCTCTCTGAAATCAATAAAAATATATTTAAAAAATAAACAAGTAAAAGCCGAAACCGGTTTGGCTCAGTGGATAGAGCGTTGGCCTGCGGACTGAAGGGCCCAGGTCCGATTCTGGTCAAGGGCATGTACATTGGTTGCGGGCACATCCCCGGTGGCGGGTGTGCAGGAGGCAGCTGGTCGATGTGTCTCTCTCATCGATGTTTCTGGCTCTCTATCTCTCTCCCTTCCTCTCTGTAAAATATCAATAAAATATATTTTTTTAAAAAAGAGTGTCAGTGGAGGCCATGGTATGTTTAGAATTTGGCACTGAGTTTATTTTTTTATATATATAGTTTTATCGATTTCAGAGTGGAAAAGGAGAGGGAGAGAGAGATAGAAACATCAAAGATAAGAGAGAATCATGGATCAGCTGCCTCCTGCACAGCCCACACTGGAGATCGAGCCTGCCCCCCCGGGCATGCGCCCTGACTGGGAATCGAACCGTGACCTCCTGGTTCATAGGTCGATGCTCAACCACTGAGCCACGCCGGCCAGGCATACTGAGTTTATTTTAAAACGTATCTTGAAAACCCAACTTTTCCCCTAGACGTACACACGATGAGAATCTGCCTCTTTATATTTAGCTGCAGGCCACCTAACAAGTTCTTAGGCAAAACACATTATTGTGCTGGTACAAGAAGAATAAATACTGTATTTGGAAAGTTCCCGTGTTCTTCTTTAAAATACTGCCGTTTCCATAGCAATAACATAATGTACTGAAGAGTAGAATAGAGTTTCTTTGGAAACCACGTGGACAGATGCGTGCGTCCGTGAAGGCCTTTGAAGTATCTCACCTGCTTGTGGTCCAAAAGTGGAACAATCACACGGAATCAATCATCATCTCATGAAATGGAACTTGGCCAGTATTCTGCCGCCGGGTCAAAGGTCAGCCTTCTGCTTTAGGTCATACATACACTACTTTTTTTAGGCTCCGGGCTCTCCAGGGTGATGAATAGATTTATATTCATTTGCGAGAACAGAACATCAAAGGATCACATAAGGGAAGGAATAGGAGGAAAGGAAGGCGAGAGGGAGAGGGGTAGGGGCATTGTAACCGGCATAGTCGTTGCCGAGTTGTTCCGCCGGGGATTCCAGAATGAGCCTCGTTGCATTAAAACTAGCAATGGAGCCCTGGCTGGTGTGGCTCAGTGGATAGAGCATCAGCCTGCAGACTGAAAGGTCCTGGGTTCAATTCCAGTCAAGGGCGCATGCCTGCATTGCAGGCTCGATCCCCAGAAGGGAGCATGGAGGAGGCAACCAATCAAGGATTCTCTCTCATCGTTGATCTTTCTCTCTCTCTCTCTCTCTCTCTCTCTCTCTCTCTCTCTCTCTCTCTCCCCTCTCCCTTCCTCTCTGAAATCAATTAAAAAAAATACATATCTTTAAAAGTAGCCTTTGGAGAGTGTACAATTAAAGGGTTACAAATGCCGAAACCGGTTGGGCTCCGTGGTAGAGCGTCGGTCTACGGACTGAAGGGTCCCAGGTTCGATTCCAGTCAAGGGCATGTACTTTGGTTGTGGGCACATCCCCTGTAGGGGGTGTGCAAGAGGCAGCTGGTTGATGTTTCTCTCTCATCGACGTTTCTAGCTCTCTATCTCTCTCCCTTCCTCTCTGTAAAATATCAATAAAATATATATTTTTTAAAAAAAAATAAAGGGTTACGAATAAATATGCAGATTGAGGGAGTGAGTCCCGCGTGAGGGGGTGCTCTTTGGGAAGACGGGGTGGACCTGTTAGGATGGGCCTGTCGCCTTTAACACTCATACTGGGTTGCAAGGCGCTCTCTGAAGACCTACCTCCTCTTTGTTCTGTCTAGATGGAGCTTGTGCCTTTGTCTGCCTGTAATCCTCCAAGTGCATTTATTTTGCCCTGATGCCTGAGCCCCACCCGGCTCTGTACCCACCCCCCCGCCAAGGACCCTCAAAGCTGGGGGAGCAGAGGGGTGTCTGGAATGTCACAGGAAAGGCCGTGTCTCTGGGTCACTGGTGGCCACGTGGCATCTGGCAGAGGGGATGCGGGTCACCCATGTCTCCACACAGGGTCACCCCTATTCAGAGAGAGAGAGCAGTGAAAGGAGCAGCGGGCCCGCCCCCTCCCCCAGGCCACGCTCTGCTGTTCCCTCCACAAGGCTGCATTGTGCGCTCGGGACCCAGACCTTGAACTCCTTGGTGTCTTCAGAAACCCATGTCTCTCTGCCCTGGGCCAGCGGCCACCTCTGGACGCCCCCAGACTTTGAAGGGTCTGCCGAGCTGTCCACACGCCCCTGGTTGCCAGCCGGTCTCCAGCCGCCATGGGAACAGAGAGAGAGCTCACGGGCCAGATGTGCGGTCAGCGAGTCAGGGGGCCTCCCGGGGTGGCCACCCCTGCTTCTGGCTCGGACAAGCTGGCCGGCCTCTCTCCAGATGCCTCCGCAGACCCTGTCATAAATCAGGGAGCCGCGGGGTCACGGGGCGAGTGCTGAAATGCAAGCACATCTTTTCAAGTAAGGCATTTCAAAGTTTTGCTGCTGCCCCCAGCGGGGCCAGGAGTCTCACAGGAGGGGGGGGGACGGCGGGAGAAAGGGGGGCAGGAATCTAACTCTATCAAGAAGGTGAATTTTTGGTTGCCAACCAACCACCCAATTCTTTTAACCACTGTGATTCTATCCAGATGTGCTTTCTTAAATGCAAAGGGCCTCATTTTCTTGCCAAGAGACGGGATGATTGATCAAGCCTTCTTTAAATCATTTCATCTGATCCATTTCCATCTGAAGGGGCAGCTATCGCATTAATATTAATATCCTCATTGTCTCTCCCTCCCCCCCCCCCGAGAGAGGCATGCCCCCGTAACCCCCTCCCAATTACTGCCGACACCACGGGGTAGGAAGCTCAGAGCTACAGATGTTTTCTTAGCAACAGCTGGTGGCAGCCCTGGCCACTTTTTTCTTCTCTCTCTCTCTCTCTCTCTCTCTCTCTCTCTCTGAATGCTGTGCTTGTCAAATCACTTCTGAGACCGCATGGCAAAGGTAAGAGAGGCATGAGGCCCATTCTGGCCTTTGCACACAGGGAAAGGAGTTGCCGCTCGGGAGGGCACATCCAGAAGCTCGTGGGGACTCACCAACGAGTATCTGCTCTCAACCTTGTGTAGGTAACATCCGAGCAATTAGACAAACAGATTTGAGTAACTGGAACCACCTGTCGGATCTGAACACACACACACACACACCACACACACACACACACACACACACACACACGTGTGTGTGTGTTTCCTTCTCACTCGCCCGAGACGCTTTGATGGGGGAGGAAATGTGGGCCGCACATGTCTGCCGTCGAGGGGCCGGGGAACGCCGAGCGTGCCGGTGGTGAGGGCGGGGGCCGGCAGCGCGGCCCCGTCTAACCGCGCTGCAAACAGCTCACCATCAAAAGGAAATGTGCGCCATGTGCCCAGCGGAGAAATAAATCTTCCTTTACGCGCGTCGGCCCGGGCTCGCTCGGAGAAGCCCACATGGGCACTTTCATCTGGTTTTCGTGGGCGGGGTTCCAGGTGGAACGCTCAGGTGCGCTCCGGGCTCGGGCGGGACATGGGCTGGACAGAAAGCTCTGCCGGTGGAACGTGTGTCCGCTATTCTAGTTATTTTTCCTGACCCGGTGGAAACGGAATGCTTCCCAGATACTAAACTACAGAGCACACTCCATACTCTCAGCCTGATGCAACCACTCCGGTTTGGTGAGACACCAGGTGGGCATCATGCAAGTAATCTTGGGCACTTGCATATGAAAGCACGTTAGAAGTATTAGTAGGAAAAGTGCGTGGTTGAGAAATGCATCGCTTTTTTTTATTTGTGTTGTTTTAAGAGAGGACTGTTTTTCTCTAACCAGTGTGGCTCAGCGGATAGAGCGTCGGCCTGCGGACTGAAGGGTCCCAGGTTCGATTCCGGTTAAGGGCATGTACCTTGGTTGCGGGCACATCCCCAGTAGGGGGTGCGTAGGAGGCGGCTGGCCGATGTTTCTCTCTCATCGATGTTTCTAACTCTCTATCCCTTTCCCTTCCTCTCTGTAAAAAATCAATAAAATATATTTCAAAACAAAACAAATAAACAAAAACAAAACAAGAGCCCCTCCCCGTAGGAGAGGGCGGCCGAGGAGCCGGAGGGAGACGGGACCACAGACGAAGGGTCAGACTAATGCCATACGAGCCTCAGCTCCATGTTGCCGGCTTTGACAATGGAGAAAGGGGTCACAAACCAAGGAATGGGGTGGCCTCTGGAAACGGAAAAAAAGGCAAGGAAACCCTGTGGACCCCGCTGTTCTAACCCCCTCCTCCCCCCAAGATCTGGGTCAGACGTCACTTCTCCAGAGCAGTCAGATGACAGTGATGTTTGGTAGCTTGTTACTGCAGCTGTGGGAGACTAATACACTTGTGGCACAAGCTTCTCTGTTTTTGCTTGGTTTTTTTTTCTTTGTTTGTTCTTTAAATATATTTTTATTGACTTCAGAGAGGAAGGGAGAGGGAGAGGGAGATAGAAACCATCATGTTCAGAGAGCATCATCGATCGGCTGCCTCCTGAACGCCCCTCACTGGGGATCGAGCCCGCAACCAAGGCTTGTGCCCTGACAGGGAATCGAACCGTGACCTCCTGGTTCAAGGTCAACGCTCAACCACTGAGCCTCCGGCCAGGCACGTGCTCCTCTTTGTTTCTGAGGATTCCGCTTGGTTAATGACTCCGACTGCCTCCGGGACATGGTATCAGCAAAACTCGCCTACGTCCAGACTCAGAGAGAGAAGAGAGGGGATATGGCGGGGCGAGGATGTGCCCTGAGTAAGTCTAGCATCTATTTATCATGTCAACCATGTTCCCTGACAGTCCCTCGGAGGAAGCTGTGGTGTTTAGTTTTAAGAAATGGCACCCTTTGGGTTGGCATTACTGATATTTGGCTTTATTTAGGATTTCTAGGGCACGGCGACCAAGTAGCGATACACGACCTGAACCGAGTGTCTCTGCCAGTGGTTAACATGCTTATCTCACAACAAACAAGAGAGAGAACAGTAGAACCAGAGTCTTTAATGGTATTCAAGGGCCATCTCTTCCGTCTCGGGGAGGAGTCTGGATCAAACGGCCCCTTTTTGTTTCATTCTCTTTCATCAGGGAAGCCAGAGGTGGGAGAGACTGGCTGATCATAAATTAATGATCCCGTGCTCACGCAGAGGTCCCCGCTAATTAATAAAGAAAAGTGAAACGCAAAGCGTGAATATATCTAAATTCCTTTCAGTCTGGGAGAAAGATTAAACATTTGACTGAGACAAATTGTGTTTATGTTTTATACACACACACACACACACACACACACACACACACAGTAGGCTTATAATCCTGACCCAAGTCTTAGATTCAGTGACTGTTTTTAAGCAGATTTTAAAATATATGTGTATATTGCCGAACCTGGTTTGGTTCAGTGGATAGAGCGTCGGCCTGCAGACTGAAAGGTCCCAGGTTTGATTCCAGTCAAGGGCATGTGCCTTGGTTGCGGGCACCTCCCCGGTAGGGGGTGTGCAGGAGGCAGCTGGTCGATGTTTCTCTCTCATCGATGTTTCTGGCTCTCTATCCCTCTCCCTTTTACTCTGTGGAAAATCAATAAAATATATTAAAATATATATGTGTGTGTGCATGTGTGTGTGTATTTTTATTGATTTTAGAGAGGAAGGGAGACAGAGAAAGAGATAGAAACATCAATGATGAAAGAATCATGGATTCGGCTCCACTGATTCAAATCCTCCCCATCAACCGAATCCCTGCTTCAATCTCACTCTCTCCATAACGTAGGCCCGACCCTGGTGTGAGATTCCTCAGAATTTCTCTACTAAGGTCCGTGTCACCTTTGGACGATTACATAAAATGGAATTGGCCGAAACCAGTAGGGGGTGTGCAGGAGGCAGCTAATCAATGTTTCTCTCTCATCGATGTTTCTAACTCTCTATCCCTCTCCCTTCCTCTCTGTGAAAAATAAATAAAATATATTTTTAAAAATGGAATTGAAGTTTAAGATACATACAAAAAAGTATGCATATAAGTTTACCTTATTACAGCGGAATGTGCTTGTGTTCCCAACCCCAGATTTACTAGTAAAAAAACCACTAGAATGCTACCATCACCCGCACCCCCTTAGAATGACTACCTCCTACCTCCAACCAAGGCTAGTGATGGTCCTGACTTCCGGCAGCACAGTGTAGCTTTGGCTGTTTTGTTCTTTATATAAATAGGATCGTACATATTTTTAATCTTTAGGCAGTTATGCTTCCTGATCTGCTGTATTATATAAATTTTGCGTGTGTTTCTTAAATAATGAGAGTGCCAGTTTCTTTATGTAACTTCCTGGTAGGGGAGAGAGAAAAAAAAACAACACACCACAGAATTTGGAACAGTTGTCTTAGGCAGAATACATTAAACTGGGTGCTCCTCAGCCTGGTTCGTTTGCCTGAGCTTGTGGAGGTGTAGACGGGAGACCTTACCTTGAACTTGTCAAGAATGGGGATCGAGACTTTTATTCTTGTAATCATTCCAATACACCACTCTCTGAGTGTGTGTGTGTGTGTGTGTGTGTGTGTGTGTGAGAGAGAGAAATTATTCCGGGCCAACTTACCACTAGCTACTTGAAGCAGCATTTCTGAAAATGTGCACGAGAATAAAAAATTCATTTTCGCCCATCCTAATAGGACCAAAGGGTCCCGGTTCGATTCCAGTCAAAGGCACATGCCTGGGATGCAGGCTCCTCCCCGGCCTGCACCCTGGTCGGGATGCATGCAGTAGGCCAGTGGGTGGCAAATTATGGCTCGAGAGCCACATGTGGCTCTTTGGCCCCTGGACTGTGGCTCTTCCACAAAATACCACGTGCAGGCGCGCACATACAACGCAATTGAAACTTTGTGGCCCACTCGCAGAAGTGGATTTTTCGGCTCTCAAAAAAAAAAATTTTTTCAATCATTGCACTGTTCATATTTGGCTCTGTTGACTAATGAGTTTGCCGGCCACTGCAGTAGGCAACCGATCAATGGGTTTCTCTCACATTGATATTTCTCTCTTCTTTCTCTCCATCTTCCACTCTCTCTAAAAAATCAATGGGAAAAATATAACCTCAGATGAAGGTCAAAAAATAAATAATAAACATATGCATAAATAACGCACACGCATACATTTCTTGTTAGCGAGACCTTGAGACTGTCCCTTCAGGATTCACAGACCATTTCTGAGCCTCTCCCCCCTTTACCTACACCCCAACACTCTCTGGCGTTACTCTTAAGAAGTTCTGTCGTGAAAAATGCCACCAAGCAAGAGCGCTCATAAGCCCACCGGCCCTTCCAGCCCATCGGTTCACACTTGGTTGCGTCCATTCGGTTCGGTTCCACCTGCAATTTTGCCATTTCGCCAACGAGGCGATGGCAGGGGAGGGGGCCGCGGGGAGCCAAGAGACAGGGTCACAAACACCTTGCGTTCTCGTTGGCCTTTGTTGAGAAGATGGCCCATCGGGGCCCACGTATGACCTGCCCACCTGCCCTCCTTCCTCCCCCCGCCCCCCCGCCCCCGTTGCCATGGCAGTGACTAACAGGGTCCCCAATAGGACACAAGGGCTCTGTGCTGTGTAGGCGAAGACAATGGGGAAATGTGTATGTGTATGTTTTCTTGACCCTTCGCAGGAAATCCTGCCCTGTGCACACAGGCACACAGCACTTCCCCGACCCTTGTGGCTCAGGCCCACGCTCGGGGGAGGGCTGGAGGGACCCTGGGAAACGGTGCCCGCCTTCTCCCTGGAGAAGGAAACCCAAGAGTCATCGCCCAGGCCCGAAGGTGCTCCCGTGCAGCGAAACCTCAGCATAGATGAGCTGGGCCTTTAGTAGATGCATTTGTTTCAAAACACACTAAAAGGAGGTCGAGTGTGCATTTGAGCCTGACGTTACCCATTTTCCCGGCTTAGTTTCCGGCTTCTTACAGAGTTTCCACCCACCAACAGCAATGGGGTAGGAGATACTACTGTGTTTCCCCGAAAATAAGACATCCTCCGAAAATAAGACCTACTTACAGATTTCCTTCTGAGTGAAATATAAGGCATCCCCCCGAAAATAAGGCCCCCAGGCTCTGTCTCAGAATGAAAATTAATTTACCGGAAACTGGTCGCTAGGGCCGCCCCGACTGGCGTCTAGCAACCAGTGACGTGACGCCGAGTCCTGACCTCACTGCTGTGTGAATGGAGAGAAATCCGCGTGGAAACTTGGTGAAACCCAAACTGCCAGGAGTTGGGACTTGGGTGAAGAATGCATGGGAGAAAATCACTGACAGCTGCATTGCAAATGCACTGCGAGCAGGCTACCTTGACAAGAAGTACTCATTTAAAGACTATTGCTAAACATGAGAGATTTGGTCCACTGCTCCCACCAGGAAATTCAGGAATTGGATTGTTATGAGGATGTTCCAGAAGATGATGACATGATTGTCATTGAATAAGTGAGTCAATTCTTGATACTGTAGGATTCACAGTTTGTCTGGTTTGTGTTGACAACTACCGTCCTACCGTACCGTATACAGGTAATAAATTTCCTTTATTATCATTTAACAATAAATGTGTGCCGTATTCTTCTTCATGGAAAAATAAGACATCCCCTGAAAATAAGACCTAGCGCATCTTTGGGAGCAAAAATTAATATAAGACACTGTCTTATTTTCGGGAAAACAAAGAGTAGTTGGAATAAGAGGAACGGAAGGTGTGTTTCACGTAGAAATAAGTGATTGCTTCATATCTTTATCCTAAAAGCCATGGCCTCCAAATGAAGAGAAGAAATAATGCCCGCGCAGTTTCCTTCCCGGGCCCCCGCCGGAGGTCACGGGAGAGGTCACGCACAGCTGTCGCCTCCGCACCGGCCCTCTCGGGCGGTGACACAGCAGAGCAGCCACGGGGTCTCCGAATGAAAATAATGAACCGTCTGTCTCCCTGCTTCTCTCTTTCCTGGGCAAATGGCACTCAAGATTCTCATTTGGGGCTCATCATTGACCCCTACCCCCACCCCTCCCAAAAGCAGCTTCAGTGTTAGCCACATCTCTTTCTCTGACTCCCTAGGCCTGTAAGATGGTTTAAAAACAGACAACCTCAAAACGCGAGCCGGTGTCACAGCGGAGGATGAAGAACAGAGAGGTAAAGGCTCCGGTGGAACGAAATGCATTCCGTGGGGGCAGATAAGCCTTCGTCCTTTCTTTCAAGGAAATTAGGAGACACAATGAGCGAAGGAATAAAATGGGTTTTGGAGAAAAAAAATTAAAAAAAAATAAATAAAATGGGTTTTGGAAATATTTGTATCTAGCATAGTGTTAATGAAGAAAAAACACATAGATATCTGTAAAGAATTTTTGTGAGTTTATTTGAGCCAAACTGTCGACAATTGCCGGGAAGCAGAACCTCAACAGATTGAGATAATACTCCGAGAATGGCCAGTTACATTTCCATATCTATACATTGCCATCAAAGGAGGGACACAGGTGGGTTACATGAAATCCATTGGTGATGGAGCAAGGAGGCGGGAGAAAGCAAGCTGGTGGGAAACTCCAGGGATTGGATAAAAAGTAAAATGATGGACGCTTACTTAGGTGAGTGCGGGAACAATTAACATGATAACGAAGGAATCTGAGGCATCTGTCCTGGCGCCCACCACATTTGGTTGTGCCCCAGGGGCTCCAGAAAAAAAGGAAGTTACAAGTTACCCAGACATCTCATAGATAGGTTATCTTAGAGGCCAAAAGGCAGATGGGCTCAGTAAAGATCAAAGTTGATCTTTGTCTGGGAAAATACTGGCCTAGAAAATGACTGCCCACTATAACCTGTTGGTAGTAAGATATTTAATTTTCAAACCATCCTTTGTGGTGACTTCAGGTCTCTGAGTTTGCAAGACCGCCACCCAGGCCTCCCCTGAGCTGGTCAGGTTAGCGTGTGGTTCTTTTCCTTCACAGTGCCCGTGAGAGGGCAGGGCAGGGCGAGGCTAACTCCTGACTCCATTTTGTACTGTGGGTCAGGGCAGAACAGGGCGGAGCTATCCTCCATTTTGTGTAGCGACCCTAGCCCTCATCCAACCAATCAGGGTCAGCCAAAGCAGTGACATCACCACCCCTATAAAACCCCTTGACATGTCAAAGTTCTGCCTCTCTTCCGCCATGCTGTCGGCGCGAGTGGGACGGAGCCCATGCTAGCATGGAAGTAGCTGTCTTGTTTATTGCATCGGACTCGGCTCCCTGGTGGTCCTTGGGGATCACGAAGTCTGGGCATAACACCCACAGACCAGCCGCTGTGGACTCACAGGAGGGGGACAAGGACACGGGCAGGTATAAGGCAGAGCTTCGCGAGGGGGTAGTGCTCCCCCCACAGTCAAGGTCACCATGGCCCTCCTCTCCCCATCAACAACACAGGTCTGAACAAACTCAGGCCTTGTAACCATTAACTTCATCAACTAGATTTGTTCATTACATGGGCTAATTAATGAACAGGTAATTAAGTGGACAGCCATTGAATCAGGCTAAGGACTGCCTAAAAGGTCGACCCGAAGAGTTTATCCCGGCTTCGGTGAGAATTACAAATGGATGTTCCATCCATCTGTCAGTCCCACAAGCCTTTGTTCAACCACCATCTCATTCAAACACGGTCGCTGCGTGCATTCCAAGTGCCCCCGTGACGCGGTTATGTGGGGTCACGTTGAACAGTCTAGTTAGGGAGACAGAAGAATGGTAAGTAATGATTTCATTCTGGTAGGGATAGAGATACACATAGATCCGACATTATGTGCTCCTGACAATGGTTTGTGCGAGGCTCTTGATTGAACGCTATAAAAGACACAATGATAAGTAATAATAGTCCCTGCCCATTAGGGATTTAATTAACAGGAACAATAAGACACAAAGAATTTTCATGCAAACTAGAATGTCGTGTCATTTACGCTGAATTTCTCTGTGATTTCTAGCATCTTCAAAATTAGGGACAGGCCCTCGCTGGGCTGGCTCAGTGGATAGAGCGCCAGCCCGCAGACTGAAGTGTCCCTGGTTTGATTCCAATCAAGGGCACATGCCCAGGTTGTGGGCTCGATCCCCAGTAGGGGGCGGGCAGGAGGCAGCCGACCAATGATTCTCTCTATCATTGATGTTTCTATTTCTCTCTCCCTCTCCCTTCCTCTCTGAAATCAATAAAGATATATAAATTAGGGACAGACGCGTTCTGTGTAAGTACAAGAAAAGATGCAGATGGGGTTATTGTTATTTTGAAATAAACAGAAAAATGTCTTTAACCCATGGCTGATTGTTTAATTTTGCTTTTAATTTTGGCCAACAGTTTTCTAAGCAAATACTTTTCTCCACGTTGTGTGAAGCAAGTGTCTTGACTAGGAGACGAACATAAAATTTCAAATTTGAACTTAACATAATTTTGAATTATTTTAAATAATTTAGCACTATCTAAGACATTAAAGAGCACAATGTAAGGAATTATAAAATCTTAAAAGAGGTACAAGTTGCCCTGATTGGTTTGGCTCAGTGGATAGAGCGTCGGCCTGTGGACTGAAGGGCCCTAGGTTTCGATTCCGGTCAAGGGCATGTACCTTGGTTGCGGGCACATCCCCGGTAGGGAGTGTGCAGGAGGCAGCTGATCAAGGTTTCTAACGCTCTATCCTTCTTCCTTTCTCTCTGTAAAAAAAATCAATAAAATATATATATATTGTTTAATGTGTTTTCAAATTACAGTTTGCATTCAATATTATTCTGTACTGGAGGCCCAGTGCATGAAATTTTTACACTGGGGAGGGGGGAGAGGGGAGGTCCTTCAGCCTGGCCTACACCCTCTTGCAATCTGGGAGCCCTTGGGGGATGTCTGACTGACAGCTTAGGGCTGCCACAGAGGCAGGAGAGGCTCCCATCACCCCACTGCGCTCGCCAGCTGTGAGCCCCTCTTCTGGCTGAGCGGCACTCCCCCTGCGAGAGTGCACCGACGTCTGCCCCCTGGTGGTCAGTGCACGTCATAGCGACCGGTCATTCTGCAGTTCGGTTGATTTGCATATTAGCCTTTTATTATATAGGATTCGTTTAGATATACCTCGTAGTGGTTAGACCAGGGGTGGGCCAACTTTTTGACTCGAGGGCCACAATGGGTTCTTACACTGGACCGGAGGGCCGGAACAAAAGCAGCCTGACCATGCTGGCACTCTCCTCTTGGGCTGCTGGTGAAGGAGCGGAGGAGAGAGCAAGAGAACCCTCAGCTCTTTCGGCTCCGCGGGCCAGATAGAAAAGCCGAACGGGCCGGATCCGGCCCGCGGGCCATAGTTTGCCCACGGCTGGGTTAGACCATCATAGGCTTTACAAAGTGTCCCCCTAACCCCCCCACCCCGATATTTCTAGAACACACTGGCACCACTGACTCTGTTGCCTGTGCTACTTTACATCCCCAGGACTAACTTGTAATTTCCAGTTTGTGTTCACCCCGTTGGCCATCCCGGTTCCTCTCTGGCGGCCATCTGTCTGTCCTCTGTCTCTGTGAGTCTGAGGAAGCCAAATTTTAAACGCCGCAAACCAGAGAACACAACCACGAGTGCGCTTTTAACCCCAGGATGCTGCTGTGCACATTGTACGAGGTTGTTCGGTAGACACGTTTTCCAGATAAAACCCCACATTATCGGTGACACCATAAAGGAAATCTCTTTGGAGGCAAAGCCAGGAGGTCTCCTTCCGGGGCCACCTGCATGGCCGTTGGGGTTCCGAGTCGACCCGTCTCCCCACGCATAGCCCTCGGGGTGCTCCCTGTTGAGTGGGCGAATGGGTGGGAAAGAAAGAGACACGGTGTCTCTGAAAACGCAGAAGAGCCAATGTATGCACTTCACCGAATAGGCCAGGGATGATTGATACGTCTCCTAACACCCGATACTGGAGCAGGGAACCATGTGACACAGAATCTATACCACTAATTGCTTTGACAGCGGTAGCCAATTGTGCCCGGATCTGGCTGCTCTGCGCTCAACAACTCCCACCCCCATCCCAGACACACAACTTCCTGCCAAGTGAATAATCTTCTCGTTAATTCAATTAAGCTGTGGAGGAGCCGGGGCCTTGTGAGATGCAGGGGCTGGTTCTGTAAGAGAGTTTCAAGGCTGTCTCGGGCGGCTCTTCCTCCTGACACAGCTTAGGGTTTGGGCGGGCGGTGGCCAGAGTGTGGAGGCCCACGCTCGTGGCTGCTGAGCTTTCAATGTGTGATTTCGGCATTTGCTACCTGTCCACGCCTTTGAGGATTCTTTTTTTCTTCCTTCATGCAGTTGCTGCTATTCGTGATGAGTCTGTAAGTCACCACGGGCTAAAAGGCAGCCTCCTGCACAATGGTTTGCATCCGTGGTGAATGCAAACAGAAGCACATCTCAATGGAGTCACAGAGAACTCATTTAAGTAGTCAATAGCGCTGAAACCGGTTTGGCTCAGTGGATAGAGCGTCAGCCCGTGGACCGAAATGTCTCAGATTCGATTCCGGTCAAGGGCACGTACCATGGTTGCGGGCACATCCCCAGTGTGGGGGTGTGTGCACAAGGCGGCTGATCGATGTTTCTCTCTCATTGATGCTTCTAACTCTCTATCCCTCTCCCTTCTCTCTGTAAAAAATTAACTATATATATATATATATATATATATATATATATATAGTCAATAGCGCCTAAAAAAACCGGGGCTACCCATGCAGGCAAAATCCACCGGATGTAAATGTGTCCAGTCGGCTAAAGAAATTCATTGTGCGACCTGGGTCTTGCATAGGTGTCCCCAAAACCAACACTTGCAAAAAAAAGGAAGAAAGGGAATGGATATGTACAAAGACCTAAGTGAAACAATTGTCTCCGGGGCTCACCCATGTTAGGACCTGAAATCACTCTTTCATTACTTATAAACCACGGGCACCTTTTGAAAAAGGGAGGTGATTTCAGCAAATTTTAATAAACGCATTAAGTACAACAATGTCCCAAACCATTAATAAAAGAATGAAGAAAATCAGAGCCATAGCCAACCAGAGGGGGAAGATCAGGTCAAGAAATCCCATTAAGGGGATGCCCAGCAGGTGCTGAGGGCTCGGCCCACCCCGAGGTCACCTCTGCCGGGCAAAGCTCTGACGTGGCCCCATGGTCACGTTCCCCCTGTGGATGGAGAGAGCGGGGTAAAGGGCAGGTAAGCTGAGGCACAGCTTTCCTTCGGCCTCTGTTTCCGACCTTCCCCCTTTCTCCACCTGCCGGCCTCGCCTGTGGGGGGCAGTTTCTCTGTTTTCCGTGACCCGCACGGAAAACGCCAGGTTCCTGAGTGGAGGAGCTGGGGATTAAGAAATTAAAGGGGGAAAAAGAGCCGGAACCGGTGTGGCTCAGTGGATAGAGCATCGGCCTGCGGACTGAAGGGTCCCGGGTTCGATTCCGGTCAAGGGCATGGACCTTGGTTGCGGGCACATCCCGGGTGGGGGGTGTGCAGGAGGCAGCTGGTTGATATTTCTCTCTCATTGATGTTTCTAGCTCTCTATCCCTCTCATTTCCTCTCTGTAAAAAAATCAATAAAATATAATTTTTTAAAAAGAGGTCTTCTAAAAAAAGAAAGAAAGAGATCAAGACACAGAAATAGATTCAAGCTGGGATAAAAGAAAGAAAGAAAGAAAGAAAGAAAGAAAGAAAGAAAGAAAGAAAGAAAGAAAGAAAGAAAGAAAGAAGAAAGAAAGAAAGAAAGAAAGGAAGGAAGGAAGGAAGAGAGAGGAAGGAGAGAAAGAAAGAGAGAGAGAGAGAGAGAGAGAGAGAGAGAGAGAGAGAGAGGAAAGAAGGAAGGAAGGAAGGAAGGAAGGAAGGAAGGAAGGAAGGAAGGAAGGAAGGAAGGAAGAAACCAAGACACAGAGATAGATTCAATCTGGGACCCGGGCGGGGGGCTGTCACTCTGAGGGAGGGACAGTCACACCCACCACAGACGGCACAGCGCATTTACTGATTTCCGGAGGGGGCTTAAGGTCACAGGAGTTTTGGGTGTGCCCAGGTCCTCTCCATTCCCTCCTTCCTGGGACTTCGCATATCAAGACCTGGGTGAGTCCAGGTCCTATTCGTTCCTCATGCCCAGCTCTCGGATAGAGATAAGAAATCGGTACTGATCACAGTCTCCCACATTTGGGGGAAACCCATTCCCAGGGCGTGGCTCTGCCTATGCCTTGAGTTCAGCTGACAACAATGAAAGGTCATCCGTGGCCATTCGTGGGGGCCCTCCACGCTCGCCCTCGCTGTGATGTCAGCCTGTCGTGGGAATCCGAGGTGCCGGCGGCCACAGGTGCCCACGGGTGAAGAAGTGAGGCGGGTTTTTACCCAGAAATGGGACGAGGCGTTTTTATGGGAGTATCTAAGCCAGCCGTGGGCAAACTACGGCCCGCGGGCCGGATCCGGCCCGTCCAGCTGTTCTCTCCGGCCCGAGGAGCCGAAAGAGCGGAGGGTCCTCTTGCTCTCCCCTCCGCTCCTTCCCCAGCAGCCCAAGAGGAGAGTGCCAGCGTGGTCAGGTTGCTTTTGTTCCGGCCCTCCGGTCCAGTGTAAGAGCCCACGATGGCCCTCAAGTCAAAAAGTTTGCCCACCCCTGGTTTAGAAGCACAAAACGACTAACGCTCCCTATCAATGTGAACGTGAATGATCGGTCAACGATGGAAAGATGGTCATCCTTAAAACACAGAATGCCGTATAGTAACTTCTCTAGTTGCTATAACCCAGAGCTCCCTAAAACCGTAAGCCAGGCAATACACTTGAGAGGCCGCATTCGGTCAAAGGGCAGGGGTCAGAGGGCACACATGCAGCCAACCTGTACTTCTTTACGTCACTGTAAATCGGAGCGGCGCACACCGGACAGGAGATGAGATTTCGCCCTTGGCGGGAGGGAGGCTTGGGATCAGAATCTTGCAGGGACCCAGTGGAGGCGATGAGTGACATCCTAATGGTGGAATTGCAGATTCCAGGGAGTGGAGCAAAAAATTCAGGAATGAGAGCATTGAGCCAGCCGGTGTGGCTCAGTGGACAGCGCGCCTGCCTGCAGGGCCAAAGCGTCCCAGGTTCGATTCTGGCCAAGGGCATGTACCTTGGTTGCAGGCTCCTCCCCGGCCTGGAGACCACCCATCCACGTGTTTCTCTCACATCAGCGTTTCTCTCTGTCTTTCCCTCTCTCCTTTGCTTTGCCCTAAAAATCAATGGGAAAAATATCCTCGGGTGAGGATTAGCAACCAAGTAATGGCAGCATAGAAGTTTGGGGGGCTTTGTCAAGAGACCGGCCCCTTTAACAGATTTGGGGGAACCTTTTGTGGTCACAACACTGTGATCTCATTGTGTCTCATCGGGACTGGGGCCAGAGTCAAGTCCATTGTTTGACAGGGTCCTTTGGAGACCGCGATTGACTTGCATGGGTTGGAAAGACAGTTGTTTCTTTAGTGAGTAAGTTGTGGGATTCTGTGTGTGTGTTTTTTAACCCTTGGAAGATGCAGAATTAAATATTCAAATGCTGAAATAAATCAAAAAACACATTAAGATTTTAGCTGAACTTGGAATTAATATGTGTATGTTTGCTTTATTGGGTATCTGGAATGTTTGAGAGAAATAGGCACATTTCAATACGTCACAGAATGCCGTTCTAATGTCACACTTTAATTTAAAATACGAAATTCGGTTAATTAACTTGACTTACGGTTCCAGTTGAGAGATATAGTAGGTTATTACCAAGGTTGCAAACAACATAGAAACCGTTTCAAGGCTTAATAGTCATAATATGTATGTTTCCTTTTATTACACTTAAAGGAGCAACGTAGGCAACTAGAGAATATTTTGCGTTTTAATCAAGCAGTTGAAGTATTTAAAAAGTAATGGAGCCCTGGCCAGTTTGGCTCAGTGGATAGAGCGTCAGCCTGTGGACCGAAAGGTCCCGGGTTCGATTCCAGTCAAGGGCACATACCTCAGTTGCAGGCTACTGGGTGGGCCCTGGTCAGTGCTTGTGCAAGAGGCCAACCAATTGCTGTGTTTCTCTCACATCAATGTTTCTCTCTCTCTCTCTCTCTCTCTCTCTCTCTCTCTCTCTCTCTAAAAATCAATGAAAATCTGGGTGAGGAGTTTAAAAATCGAATTACATTTAAAAAATTAAAATTAAAAGTCATTGAATATATTCTTTTTAAAGTGCAGTTTAAAATATTTATGGGAATTCAATTAAGTAGTAAAAGGCTTCTTGAATGTGGCTGTAAAAATGCGGCTGCATGAGTAGAATTAGAAGATTTGTAAGTTGGACCTGAGCGCTCAAGGTTCAGCCTCAAAATCAGGTTTTTGAACTTGTGAATTTTTAATTTCGGGAAATCAAGTATTAATCTTCAAGCCCTGAAGCCCCTCCAAGGGCAGGAGAATTCAAATGGAGAGTTGCAGCTGTCTGTGACCTGTCAGCTTTTTCCTTTTCGCTTGAAGAGAAGGGTCGGGTCTCTGAAATGATAATTTTTTTTGATTCGCATGGTTTTTTTTTCATCAACCGTTTCGCCTTTTTATCAACCGGATAACCTCCTATCCCGGACTGCGTTTACACAGAGCAGCACCGAATATCAAGTTCATGTCAGCTTTCTTATTTTCCCCAGGTAGCTGGTAGGACACAAGTGGCCTTGAAGCTAGCTTGCCTTAAAAGGTTGGCTCGGAAATTCTGGGGAAGGTGTGTGTGTGTGTGTGTGTGTGTGTGTGTGTGTGTGTGTTTGTGTGTGTGTGTGTGTGTTTCCAGATTTGTTGAGATATCATTGACATATAACGTTGTGCGAGTTTTAAGGTGTACAATGTAATAATTTGATATGCGTGTATGTTGTCAAATGATTAACCACAATAGGTCAGTTAACATAGCCATCACCTCACCTCATTACGTGTGTGTGTGTGTGTGTGTGTGTGGTGTGTGTGTGTGTGTGTGTGTGTGTGGTCAGAACCTTTAAGATTTACTCTCTGATTAGAGCAACTTTCAAATATAGGATATACCGTACATGGCCTCCATGCTGTACCTGAGATCCTCGTGTGAGATCATTCGGTATGCGTTTCACGGACGTATCCCACTCAGCGTCCTTAAAGTGTGTTCCTGTTGTCTCAAAGCCAGGGTGTCCTTCCTTTTTGTGGCTGAGTGGTGCTCCACACTGTCCTTCCGTCGCTCCCTCCGTGTGGACACGTGGGCTGTGTCCACGCCTTGTCTGTCGTAAACAAAGCTGCAATGGGCCGAAACCGGTGTGGCTCAGTGCATAGAGCGTCGGCCTGCGGACTGAAGGATCCCAGGTTCGATTCCGGTCAAGGGCATGCACCTTGATTGCGGGCACATCCCCGGTAGGAGGTGTGCAGGAGGCAGCTGGTCGATGTTTCCCTCTCATCGATGTTTCTAACTCTCTATCCCTCTCTCTTCCTCTCTGTAAAAAATCAACAAAATATATTTTTAAAAATAATTAAATTAAATTAAATTAAAAAGCAAGGCTCCTACTAGCCCGTGGCTCATGAGAGCAGATGCTGGAGTGACAACGCTCCATTCGTTCGCCCAGACTTCTCTCTCCCCCGAAATCCGGAGCGACAGGCATGAGATCCTGCTTAGATGAGCCCTGTGGGGTCCCAGATCAAGCGTGGGCAGCCGAGCCGCCCAGCGGGCATCGCTGCCATGACCTGGGCCCCGGGAAATGCTCAACAGCTGGCCGGGGGAGCGGCCGGGCCGGCCAGAAGACAGAGCCGGCGGCCAGCAGGGCGCGGCCGGAGCAGAACCCGGGGCGCTGGCCCAGGCCGGGGGCGCCGTGGGCAGGATGTGTGCGGGGCCAGCAGCTGCTCGTGCCAGGCAGGTGGGACAGCTGCACCCAACGGGCCACAGAGCCACCTCAAAGGCGCCCTGTGCCCGCCTCCCACACATGGCCTCGCCGTGGACAGCTGAGCAACAGCAGCAGCAGCGGCGGTGAGTGCTGACCCCGGCCCCCCATTGTGTGGAGCGGGGCGGGGCGGGGGGCCAGCAGGCAGAGCTGCCCAGAGCTGTCGGCGGCGGCGGCAGCTGCAACCACCACCAGCCCACCAACGGGATCGTGACGCGTGAATCATTGGATGGGGCTTCTGGCCACACGGGAGTCCTTCCCGAGCTCAGCCCCCTCCGGAGGGGGTCTGTAACGGGATGCCGGCCATTCAGCTGCGGCTGCCCCTGCTCGGCTGCTGCATCGCGGAGCTGTCCAAGGCTGCCCGGCTCTGGGTGGCCGTTAACAACCTCGGGCGGGACCGTGGCAGCTGCCGGCGTGGGTCCAGAGAGGCTGGGATAGGCCCCCCTGAGCTCTCCCACGGTCTAGTCCACCCAACTGCGTTCTTGCTTCCGTCTCCTGGGGTGGGGGGAGGAGGTGGGGGACAGAACAGCACAGACACATCCACGCCATCTATTTCCCCTCTTCCTGTCCCACGGGGAGCAGGGGAGTCCGTGGGAATAACACAGATGGGTACTCTGCCACCGGAATCTTACTTGGCATGTTACTGGTTCTCTCCGGTGACTTCCCACCCTCCCTCTTGTCCCCACGTTATTGGTATGAACCCTCCCAGCTCCCGGCCCTGACCCTCGGCCGGCCCATCAGACCATCTCCCCCATCCTCCCCGCGTGGCCCTCCCCGACGGCATCACCGAGGGGGCCAGCTGTGGTATAGGGGCATATTTCTTACGCTGAGGAATTTTCTTTCTTTCTTTCTTTCTTTCTTTCTTTCTTTCTTTCTTTCTTTTCTTTTCTTTTCTTTTCTTTTCTTTCTTTCTTTCTTTCTTTCTTTCTTCCTTCCTTCCTTCCTTCCTTCCTTCCTTCCTTCCTTTCTTTCTTTTTCTTCCTTCCTTCCTTCCTTCCTTCCTTCCTTCCTTCCTTCCTTCTTTCTTTCTTTCTATCTTTCTTTCTTTCTTCTCTTTCTTTCTTTTTTAATTTATTTTTTGATGGGACAGCGGAACCTCATTTCTCGACTGTCTCCCATATCTCGAACAATTCGCTTCTCGGCCTGAGAACGCTTTCACTCCGATCCCTGCAGGGTCGGTCACGGGTCTCTCAGGGAACAAAGAAGAGAATGCTCGAATATGCGTCCGTTCAGCGCTGTTAAAGTGCTGGGAATATTTCCATGGGTTTTGTGTGTGTGTGTGTGTGTGTGTGTGTGTGTGTGTGTGTGTTTTATCTGTCGCTGCTCTCTGATTTGTTAGATACTCATTTTTACTATCCACGTCCTTTCCTTGTTGTTACATTTTCATCTCATGTCCCTTTTGTTTTTTTTTTAAGGGTTTATTTTATTTTATTTTTTTATTTTTTTATTAAATTATTATCTGTGTACATATATTACCATTGCCCCCCCCCCCAAAAAAAACATTTCCTCCCTCTCCAGAGTTTTGTGTCCATTGGTTATACTTATATGCATGTGTACAAGTCCTTCGCTTGATCTCTTATTTCCCTCATATTTCCCTCCCCTCCCCGCTGTAATTAGACAGTCTGCTTGTTGGTTTACTGGGGCTATATTTAACTTATGGTTCATCAGTTTATAATGTTCTTTATTATTCATAAATGAGTGAAGTCACGTGGTGTTTCTCTTTCATTGACTGGCTTATTTCACTCAGCATGATATTCTCCAATTCCATCCAGGTTGCTGCAAATGATGAGAATTCCTTCTTTTTTATGGCAGCATAGTATTCCATTGTGTAGAGGTACCATAGTTTTTTGATCCAATCATCTGCTGATGGACACCTAGGCTGTTTCCAAATCCTAGCTATTGTAAATTGTGCTGCTATGAACATAGGGGTGCATGTATCCTTTCTGATTGGTGCTCCTGTTTTCTTGGGATATATTCCTAGGAGTGGGATTACTGGGTCAAATGGGAGTTCCATTTTCAGTTTTTTGAGGAAACTCCATACTGTTCTCCACAGTGGCTGCACCAGTCTGCATTCCCCCCAGCAGTGCAGGAGGGTTCCTTTTTCTCCACAACCTCGCCAACACTTGTCCTTTGTTGATTTTGTTAATGTTGGCCATTCTGACAGGTGTGAGATGGTATCGCATTGTTGTTTTGATTTGCATCTCAAGGGTTTCTTTTAAACAGTACAATAGGCATGTCCTGTATCTAAGAAAGGTTAAAACAGGGAATCATCTGGGGGGTCTGGAATGAATTCGTTCAATGTTCTGTTTCTCATGGGAGGGAAAGGATGATTCGGTTTTCCAACAGCCTCCGGAATGAATTAAGTTTGGCCTGGCTGAGAAGTCCGAGGAAGCAGTCCGAGGGTGGGGGTGAGCCTGAGACGAGGGGCCGCTGCCCCCTGCTCCCCTGGCTGCAATCTCATGGGGTCCCTTGGGGTTTGGCGATGCACGCCAGTGGGGGAGGAAGAGGAGGAAGGGGGAGGAGAGCGCACCTGAAGAATTTTATTTCCGAATAATTCCGATGTTTGTCTGACCACGCACGTGACCCCGCCCAGCTCTGCAGCAGCCTCTCCCCCGGCGAGAGGGCTCACCGTGACACAGGCCCCGGGGGAACGGGGCTGGCCCCTGTACACATCATGGTTTTTGTTGGTGTTGGATATTTTCCCATTGGTTTTAGAGAGGGTGGGAGGAAGAAGGAGAGACGGAGAGAGAGAAACATCCATGTGAGAGCAACGCATCGAAGGGTTGCCTCTCGCAAGTCCCCCAACCAGAGATGGGGGATCGCGCCTGCAACCAAGGTACGTGCCCCTGGCTGGAATTGATCCAGGGACCGCTCAGTCCACAGGCCGACACTCTATCCACTGAGCCAAACTGGCCGGGGCTGGACACATACTCTTACTCCTATGTGTCGACGTGTGGGATGGGTTAATACACTAACTGCTTCCCGGTATTTCTAACAAGAGCCCTAGATGCCTGAAAAGGAAAAAAAAAAATTAACTTCTCCCCTGGGGATTAAGCAAACAATGTGTTAATTAAGCAAGAAGCTTCTAGTACTACATACGGGGCATCTAACATTCTTCCACGAGTTTCCTGATTCATTTTTCCATCGACGTATTTCTCACTGCTGATCCTTTTCTGTTATAAACTGGCCTTTTTCACTGCCCTTATTTAAAGCCCTCTCACCCCTCCCCCCTGTTTTCCTCGGCCATCGCAGCAGCAATCTGAACGTCTCAGGAACATCTCTCTTTAACCCTACGTCTGTGCCTAGTTCACTCTCTGAGAGCCTGATCCCATCTGGTGAGGAATAATCTCCCTAATAAAAGAATAACATGCTAATTGACTGTAACTTTGCTACGCCCACCTGCCAATCAGGAGTGGATATGCAAATTAACCCAACAAAGATGGTGGGTTAATTTGCATACACAGGCACCGAGCGGCCAGGGGTCATGGTGACGATGCAGGTGTCCTGCCCTGCCCCCAGCCGCTCCAGGCTTCTGGGCAGCATGGGGAAGGCAGAAAGGTGGGTCCAGCTGGAGCAAAGGCAGTGCCGGCAGCCAGGGGAAGGAAGGCCCATTATGGCATGAGTCTTTGTGCATTGGGCTTCTAATTTAATGATCGGTTGTTAGAACACCAACATACAAAATAAACTTCAGAAGTTTTAGATGCAAAGGACAGGTCCCAAATAGAACTTAGTGGTATTTCTCTGGCTAGTTAGTTTCAATCATACATGGCATGAAACTTAGCATTTCAACCCTTTTAAGTGTGTGACTCAATGGCATTAGTACTTTTATAATGTTGGGTAACTGTCATACTACCCCTGTCCAGAAAATGTTTATCAGAAACTATAACCACTAAACAACTCCCCTCCCCCAGTCCTAGTAATCTCCATTCTTTCTGTCTCTATGAATCAGCCTATTCTAGGGTTCTCATATACAATATATTTGAATTATTGGAGAAATATATGGAATTATACAATATTTGTCTTTTTGTCTACCTTTTCATCTAACAAAATGTTCTTGAGGTCCATTCATGTGGTAGCATGTATCAAAATTGCCTTCCTTTTCGTGGCTGAGTAATATTCCACCATACATGTGCACTACACTTTGTTTATCCATTCATCTCTCATGGATACGTGGATAGTTTCCACCTTTTGTCTGTTGTGAATAATGCTTTTATGTCTGGTTGCTTTTTGAGGATAAACAGCTCAGTTCTAACTGGAAACAAAGGTATCTGTGTCAGATCCTGAGAATTTTCTGAGAAACTTTAACCTAATGCAAAGTATTCAGAGTCTTGGGTGTATGCAAGTGCCTCTTAACTTAGCTCTGTACAAACTTCAATTTCAAGAACTAGAAAAATGTTCAGAGAGCATTGTAGAACTTATATCGAGGATGACTTGTTCCAGTCTCACACTCCCGTGACATTTAGATGGACCCAATGCTATAACATGTGACATCCAGACATTACACAGGCCCAGAGTGTTTTATGTCTCAGTGGATAAGAGGGAATCATTGTTTTGGTACAAAACCCCAATTTTTTGCATGGATTATGATTTACCATATTGCATCCTCAGTTTTGCATTATGTGATAGTTGAAATCCACATCAGATATGAAACACATAGTCATCTTTACATATTATCAGAGTAAAAAAAAATGACCAAATTTACCAATAATAATTTTTCTTTTAGTTGGAGTCATTAGGTAAGAAACGTTATTGCTATTGTAATAACTATGTATGATGTCAGGTGGGTACTAGACTTATTGAAGTGATCGCTCCATGGGTTATATGATTATCTAATCCCTATGGTATACACCTGAAACTAATATAATATTGTATGCCAACTCTAACTGAACACTTAAGTGAAAAATTATTTTCTGAATTCAGGGATTTTCTTCTCCGAAGTCATGTTAGACTCCATATAGGTAATTCTCTCACATTTTTGTCTACCTTCTTTTTTGCTTTTCTTTTTTTCAAATACATTTTCTTGATTTCAGAGAGAGAGAGATAGAAACATCAATGATGAGAGAGAATCATAGATCAGCTGCCTCCTACATGCCCCTCACTGAGGATTGAGCCCATAACCTAGGCATGTGCCCTGATCGGGAATCAATCAGTGACCTGGTTCAGAGGTCCATGCTCAACCACTGAGCCACACCGCCTGGGTCTTGTCTACTTCCTTCATCTGCCACCTTCTCCATCTCTTTCCCACCCTCCTCCTTCCCCTCTTCCCTTCTGCATCTTGCACGCCTAGCAACTGTATTTGCCTGATTCCCTTCTTTGCTTACAACTCTCCTTGTCTGGGAGATATAGGCATATCTGAGGCTCATTCAAAGTCAGGACTACAGTCTGGGGAGCTTTCTGCTGAGCTCCAGTCAAAGAGAAATTCCCTCCAGGAAGGAAATGCAGAGTTGTCTTAGCAGTCTGCAACTTCAGGCCCATTGGGCGCATGGCTCTTGCTGGAAATTCAGCAAACTGTGCAGCAGATGATGTAAAAATTGGCTGGAAGTGGTGATATAAGGTAGTGGGTTCTCAGAGATGCGCTTTTCCTGTTAGTTCAGCGAGCTGAAGACAAAACGTGTTGCAGATGGTCCATCTCCCTGGTGAGGACGGTGGCCTGCCAGGGCCCAGCGAACCTTCATGCTCTGGGATGGGCAGTGAGCAAGTGGACAGCGTGTGAGAATGGGGAGGTGGAGCCTCCGAGAATGGGGAGGCAGGCTGGAGATGAACAAGGCCAGTGATATCCAGAATAGGGATCTAACTCCAAAGCCATGCCTAATTTGGAAGTCACAATTCTGGCCCAAATACAGGGTCACTAGTCATGCATTCCTTACCCTGTGCCTAAACCCAGGCCTGTCCCCTATCCATACTCCTGGCCCTGACCCCATTCTACATAATAAAAGGTTAATATGCCAATCGACCAAACAGCAGAACGACCACTCGCTATGACACGCACTGACCAGCAGGGGGCAGATGCTCAATGCAGGAGCTGTCCGCCTAGTGGTCAGTGTGCTCTTCTATGGGAAGCAGGTCCAAGCCATCAGTAGGACATCCCCTGAGGGCTCCCGGACTGCGAGAGGATGTATTCCGGGCTGAGGGACCCTCCCCTCTAAGTGCACGAATTTCGTGCACCGGGCCTCTAGTAATATATAATCACATACAATAGCTCATCATCAGACCCGATTTCACCCCTGAGGAAACCGAGGCCTGACGAGATTGGCATACCTGTGGGTACACAGCTCCTGAAAGACCACGATAACATCCAGGACCAACTCTTCCCACCCATGACCTTCACAGTGATTGGGCTGGTCTCCATGGCTTGTTACTTTACAGTGTAAGGGTCTCATTAGCGATGGCTCCCTGGGTGTCCTCAAACTGCAGGGCACTCACCAGCTGCCAGCTTCGGGTGTTTCTGGCCCTCTCTCTGGTGCCTTCACCCCTCATGCTGCTATACCCCAAGTCCCTGGGACATGACCAACCTACTCGGCAGAGATTGTTAACTTTTGCCCGATGCCAACCCAGTTGGTGTCTGTCTTTGCAAGTTGTCCTGGCCCTGGGGCCCTCCTCTCAGTGTATGAGCCCTGACAGAATCCTTGCTACGGGGAGCGCCCCGCGTAGGTGCTGGGAAGGGGTCAGCCCTGTGGGCCCTCACTTGCTCCAGTGCTGGACACACAGTGTTTCTTGAATGAATGACTCTCTCATTCCAGAGGTCACCCCAAAAAAGATGGACATGCAGCTGAATGAGACACGTGGGGTGAGCAAAACCACACTCCTCAGAAGGGAAGAAAATGCGTGACCTTAGTTGACCCCCAAAGTCCTTTTCCTTGGCTTGCTCCCAAGACTGGGCTGCAACCAGAATGAACCCCTTACATCTTTCCCCTCCATCTCCCTCCCCGTCCATCAAATTGAAAAACCAGCGGCGCCACGACCAGTTTGGCTCAGTGGGATAGAACATCAGCCTGCGGACTGAAAGGTCCCAGGTTCGATTCCGGTCAAGGGCATGTACCTTGGTTGTAGGCACATCTCCAGTAGGGGGTGTGCAAGAGGCAGCTGGTCGATGTTTCTCTCTCATGGATGTTTCTAACTCTCTATCCCTCTCTCGTCCTCTCTGTAAAAAAATCAATAAAATATTTTTTTTAAAAAAGAAAGAAAAGAAAAACCAGCGGCAAAGGCCCAAAAACCACTGAAGTCTCATCACGCTCTTCACGCACCGAGTATCCTTAACTGTGAAATAATATAACGACCAGCCCCAAAGCTTAGTTCCCTGAGCTCACTTCCCAGAGCTTGGGGGGAGCATTTTGTGCATACGTGTGCACGCGTGCATGTGCGTGTGCTCACATGCACTAGTGTGCTTCTAAAGCGGGGGACAAGGAAGTTAGTAGGATCCCGCCTTTGCATTCCGCACTCGAGAGCAAGTGATTCTGTCTCTTCTTAGAGCTGGAGACAGGAACTCGCACCAAGGTTAAGGGCAGCCCTTTGCCCTCTCGCTTTGTGGGTGGCCCGAGGGGGGACCGTGACCCTCGGCTTCCCAGAAGCCCAGGGGATACGCAGGAAGGTCGGATGCCTAGCCCTGGGCTGAACTCAAGTCCGCGGCCTCTGACTCATATTTCTTCCTCGGTTCATTACGCGTGGACAGGGAGTTGATGGGAAAATGTGTGGCGACCATTCAGCCGCCGCCCATTCCTCCTCACCTATGGCCATGGCGCGGGAATGTGGGGGGAGCAGGGCGCCCATAAACAGTCTGGCCCTGGCTTACCAGAGACCGTTCCTTTCCCAGGCACAGCTTTCGCCTGCGCTCACCGTGACAAAGCCATCCAGTGCCGATGGCTCCAGAGAGACCCTTCATTGCTGGTCACAGCCATAGAGCCGCCGGTGGGTGGTCCCCGCTCCCGCTGTCTTCATTGTCCTCTCACTGCACTCTGCGACTCTCTGGCATTGTAAAGCCTTCCATCCAAATTCATATATCTCGCCAGCAGGGCCGCAGAACCGTTATTCCTGAGAGCCTCATCCTTTGTGCATTCAAGGTCCCCACTGGTCGCACCAGTGGGGACGGCAAGGGGGACCCTGAGAACGTCAAGGCGTCGTAACTCAGCTCCGCAGCCCAGCTGTCTCTGGGGTGCTTAGAGCTCCCTGCCTCTTGATGAAAGGCAAAGCGAAGACACAGAGTCAGCTGGTACAATGCAGATGTTTAAGTTTCTTAAACTTAGCGACTTGAAAACGTTTACTTTGGGAAGTGTCTCCCTTTAAATATATATATATTTTTTAAAAGGATATATATATATATATATATATATATATATATATATATATATATACTGTATTTGCCGGTGTATAAGACGATTTTTTGGCCCTGAAAAATATGCCTCCAAGTGGGGGGTAGTCTTATACGGCGAGTATATAACAAACTCTTTATTTTGAGTGGAAATGTTAGGGGGTCGTCTTATACGCCCAGTCTCTTATACGCCGGCAAATACGGTATTTTTCAGGGCCAAAAAATCTTCTTATACGCCGGCAAATACGGTATATATATATATATATCCTTTCGATGTGGCATTTCTAAACAGAAGTGGACTTGCCTACATCCAAAACCTGGGCATCACACCTACCGCCTTTTCCCGCTGTCTGCAGTGGGTCATGGATTCGGGTCAACCCCATCGATGAAGCATCTTTCAATCTCACACCTTCACCCTCATCCTAAACCTCCAACCGTGTCCCTCTTTCGTCTGTCCTCTGTGATGCTACCAGAATGACTGTCTAGAACAGTGGTCGGCAAACTCATTAGTCAACAGAGCCAAATACCAACAGTGCAACGGCTGGAATTTCTTTTGAGAGCCACATTTTTTAAACCTACACTATATAGGTAGGTACATTGTGATTAACTTCATTAGGGTCCTCCTTAGCTGGCCTTTGCTAAAAACTCAAGGGGCCAAGAGCCGCACGCGGCTCGAGAGCCGAGGTTTGCTGACCACTGGTCTAGAAGATAAGCCTGAATGTGCCAACTTTCCCCCCAAAAAATGAATGAATAAATGTCTGCATCCCTAGTAGACCCTAGAACAGCCGTGGGCAAACTACGGCCCGCGGGCCGGATCCGGCCCGTTCAGCTGTTCTATCCGGCCCGCGGAGCAGAAAGAGCAGAGGGTTCTCTTGCTCTCCCCTCCGCTCCTTCACCAGCAGCCCAAGAGGAGAGTGCCAGCATGGTCAAGTTGCTTTTGTTCGGCCCTCCGGTCCAGTGTAAGAACCCATGGTGGCCCTGGAGTCAAAAAGTTTGCCCACCCCTTCACTGCTTTGTCCCTGTCTACCTCCGCTCCGCCCAGGTGTCCACGGCCCCCCTCCCTCCAGCCAGATCTCCGGAAGGGCCTCCTCACTCCCTCACACATCCAAATCCAGCACCTGCCTTTGCAGGGCCCAGATTTCATTCCTCCTCTTCCTCTCTTGGCTAAGTTCTATTTCTCCTTAAAAACTCAGCGGAAGCATCTCTACCTCTACCCTGGCCTGCACCCCCTTACGTCCTTCCCGGGCAGCAGGGCCCTCGAAATGGTCACCGTTGCTTTGCTGGCCTGTGGTTCTCACCCCCATGAGCTTTCTGACTGCAGGAACTGCACCTTTTCTGTCTCCGGGTCCCCAGCCACTCCCCAAGGCTGACCCACAGGGAATGAAGGGGCAAGTGATTGTTGAGTGAATGTCAAGTCAATCCTGCTACGTTTCAAAGGGGTGGCACACATCCAGAGTCTGAACCCGTCAGAGTAATAAGTACATTCTTTTTTTTAAATATATTTTATTGATATTTTACAGAGAGGAAGGAAGAGGGATAGAGAGCTAGAAACGTCGATGAGAGAGAAACATCGACCAGCTGCCTCCTGCACACCAAGGCAGAGGGCACGTGTGGCCTCCCATCTGTGGTCGTCGGGCACGTGGCGGTTGATGGGTTTGCCTGCTTTTATCATTGGTTGGCCATTTCCTCATAAGGAGATGAGCTGTAGCATCAAGCTTCTTCTCTCCTTCAAGGCCACCGATGGATGGGTCACGCGAGAATTTCATACCCAGTGGCAGAATGAGTCCCAAGACCCTCCGCACCAGGCGGAAATGGTGCAGCCATGGTTTAATCCTTTAAAGTGGCACTCCCCCGGAATTCATGGAGGTGCTTCCCTTGGTTGCCTCGTGAAGATCCACAGGCGTTCCTCCCCGCTTTGTGAGAGGGGTCTGAGGGTGAGTTGGGTGAAAGAGGTGGGAGGAAGTGGAGTTTCCCCCAGGTGGCCTTCCCCCTCTGTGCTCCCCACACCGGGCCCAGGGCTTCCCCGGTGACCTGCACACGGCTTCCGGTGGCCTTCTTCTGGTCTTCAGGTGGCCTCCAATGGAAGTTTGCAGGATGATGTGAGTGACTTCCCACAATTCATTTTAAGCACTTGCTGTCGGTGGCCTCAGGAACTTAAGTACAATGCGAACTCCGGGTCACCTCCCTACACGCACCATCCCTCGTGTTCACGGTCTAACAACAAGAAGGGATACGCGTGGTCCTTGGACGGCCGCCAGCTCCCTAGAAAGGCCCAGGTACACCGGAAATGCTCAAAGGGGCCCCTCCTTTTGCTGTCCAGAGCAACGGGCCTTCCTTCAGAGCATGGCCCCAGACCTGTTCTTCTTCTCGCCCCGCCCCACCCCTGCACCCAGACTTGGGCGTCTCCCAAAGGTCCTTCCCAGGGCACCTTCCTTGGGTGCAGTGGTGGAACACGGAAGAATCTGAGAGCTTGGTTTAAAGCCCAAGGATCTGAACCACCAAGTCTCCCTCGGAGCATTGTGCTCCGGCTCCCGTGCTGTAAGCAAGCTCTGACTCACTTCCCCTCCCTGATAGGATTTCCTCCTGCCGGACTCCCTGTGCAGAGGGATTCTTTGCATGCCTTTGCCATGACCCCTGCTCCTTCAGTTTGAATGTCTCAATCTTCTCAGCCTTCCTGAAGGTGTTTGTGGCCACAAGACACCGCCTCCTCCAGGGCTTCTGGAATTACCCATCCTGGCCTCGCCCTCTAGGGGGGGAAGGAGGGAGGTCCCTGGGGATTACTCACCCAGTGCCTCCATCGGCGTCACCGTCTCACCATCAAGGAAGCTCCATCTCAGAACTCACGCTCCCCCTCGCCCTCCCACATCGCAGGCAGCCAGGCCTGGAGCAACCCCAACCCATGCAGAGTCCTGTGTCTGCAGGAGGCACCGGTCATATCCAGGGTCAGTCAGCACAAGAGCGACTCTTCGGAAAGCGAGCCCTCCAAATTGATAAAGGCTGATGGGAATGTGCCCATCAGAGAGCTTTAGGCAAGCAAGTGGCATCATCTGATTTATGCTTTAGGAAAAGCACTTCCTCTGCCCTGTGCAAGGTGACCAGCAGAGGGCAAGAAGAGAGGCAGGAGACAGTCCAGACGAGACACGATGGGACCTTGGACCATGGTTGTAGCCACTGGGATGGTGACACAGTCAGTTTGGGGGGATGTATTTTAGAAGCAGCACCAATGGGACTTACTCATGGATTGGATGTAGATTTTGTAGAAAACAGGAAAAATCAACGATGACTCCAATTGGGATGTCATAAACTGCAAGGGGGGAGCTTGGCAGTGATGGACCAGAAGAGAGGAGTGGAGGGGAGAAGTTGAGAGTGTAGTGTTGGCACTGTCAGTGGTAAGGTACCTGTTCGCTATCTGAGTGAGGATGTTAAGTAGTCAGATGAACATTTGAGTCTGGACCTCCAAGGATTGTCAGAGCTGGATACATAAACACAATCATCTAAATTTGTCTTAAATTTGTGAGACTGGATAAGGTTGCCTTGGAAGAATGTAGATACATTAGAAAGTCCTGGTCACCCCAGCATAGAGAGAGAAGTTGAGGTGAGGAGCCATCAGAGGAATGTAGTCTAGAGCCAATGAGATAAGAGGACACCAAGCTAACGTGGTGTCCTAGAAGCCCAGGGGGAAAGTATGTCAGAAGGAGGGGTAAGGACCTGTACCCAATGCTGCTGAGAGGTCTAGGAGGAGGAAGCCAGAGAACTGATCCATGGCTTTGGCATTGGTTTCCTTGAACAAAGCCATTTCAGTACAATGGAGGGGACAAAAATTTTGATTGGACTTGTTTTAGGAAGAGACTGAGAGGTGAGGAAATGAAGACAAAGAGTCGTAGCAATTATTCAAAGAATTTCCTATAAAGGGAAGCACAGAAAAAATTAAACAGAGAATGGGAAGAGGTGTCAAGGGATTTAGTTTTTTAACACGGATGCTATTGATTCTTGCTTGTATGCTGACGGAAATGAATGTAAGAAATTAAGGAAGAAAGAGAGGTAATCATTGCAAGAGCAAAGCCCTTGAGAAGAGCACAAAGGGATAAGATTCAGATCACAAATAGAATGAAGTGGGCATGCTTCCATTTGAATGTGATTTCAGCTCACTAACTTTCAGCACTTGAGTCCCAGCAAAGAATTCGTGAGCAAGGTAGGTTGATCAGGTACTGGAATTTTAATAAGCACGCATGATCGAGGAAGAAAGAGGCACCGGTGTTGAGGACACTTGACACTGCTGGACCGGGACTCTAAGCTAAGGAAGGAAGTGAGAATACATGAGTATCCACGGTGTAGTGGTGGTGGTGATGGAACAGTGAAGAAATAGAAGTGGGCCAATGGATTGTGGTCTGTCGTGTTGGTGACACAGCACTGTTAGAGGGGATAATAGAACATGAACAGAAAAGATAGGAGATGGTGGCCAAAGGGCAAGCTGCCTAAACTTGAGATGTGGGGAAGTGTGTGTAGACTTTTGTGCAGCTGTTGTTAATGGCCAGGTCAAGGTTATGGCCATGGAAGTGTGTTGCCTACCTTTAGAGGTCTTTGGAGCAACAGAGATCAAGGAAGTAAAAGGCCAGGATGATGGCTGGATTATCAACGATCACCATGAAGTCACCATGAATGATGACAGTAAGAAACAGGGATGAGTGAGCACAAGGATGAGTGAGCAAGGCGCCAAGGTCACCCCTGAATGACAGAGACCCTGGGAGGTCAGGAAGTGCAAGAACCAATGAGAGATATTGATTTCAAACAAGGGTTTTGAAGAAGAAAGGAAATAACACCCCTTGCACCTCCAGGGCTTGTATTAAGGATAGCTTCCACGTGCAGGAGCTGTGAGGCAAGCAGGCGCCTCAACACCAGCAGGTGTCAGTGGCAGGAAGTCCATGGGAGCTTTCGGAGGAAGAAAGAGGAGAGGACCCTTCAACGGGTTTCTTCATGTTGGCGAGGACACAGTCCAACCCTTTGCTCCAGTCTTATCGGGGTGGTTTGCCTCGGGCCTCAGACCTCCACAACATTCTTCAGAGACTGCCCTGCTTGTGTTAGGTGGGTCCTAGGACCAGGGACCAGCAGCATCGATAGAGATGGTAAACCCAGGAGAGCACATGGTTCTGAAAGATGTGTCGTCGTAACTGCGCCTGGAGGCTGACCACGGTGCTCTAAGGTGGGCCTCGTCTAAGACAACGCGCTGTCCCTCCACCAAAGGCTGCCTCTACTGAAGGGCAACGCTGTGGAATGCTGGGGCCCTGCCAGCCACCTGTCTGTCCAGATATGGTCCTGATCACCTTGACTCACATATCATGTGCTCAGAGAATCCCATTATTGACCAGAAGAAACCCACAAGCTGTTCGGTGTGAGGCCAGAAAAGTTAAATGTTCTAGAGCAGTTTCCCAAACTTCTCTCACGATGAGAATCACCTGGTGGAGTTGTTAAAGTACAGATTCCTGAATCCCAACTAAGAAGTGCTAAACTAGGCGAAACTGGTTTGGCTCAGTGGTAGAAAGGTCCCGGGTTTGATTCCGGTCAAGGGCATGTACCTTGGTTGCAGGCACATTCCCCGGTGGGGAGTGTGCAAGAGGCAGCTGGTTGATGTTTCTCCCTCATCGACGTTTCTAGCTCTCTATCTCTCTCCCTTCCTCTTTGTAAAATATCAATAAAATATATTTTTTTTAAAGAAGTGCTAAACTAGAATTTTAGGGACCATATAGGTAAAATTGCATACTTAACTAGTGCTCTAAGCTTTTTACCTAGATGTTCCCAAAAATTCTAGTTTGGCATTTCTAGTTGGGATTTAGGAATCTGTATTTTAACAACTCCACCAGGTGATTCTCATCATGAGAGAAGTTTGGGAAACACTGTAGAGGAGTGTTGAGACCAATTAGTAAAGAGGACATTTCGGTCTTCGAGGTCTTTCCTCTTCTTGTTTTGTAATGTTTTTACTAAAGTAGAGATAAGTCACTGCTCGTGCTTACGTGAGGAATCTTACGGTCAGTGTGCTTGGACTCTGATGCCTTGTTAAGACCATGAAACTAGCTATCTTTCAATAATAAGTTGAGGTGGGGATTTCATTGTGTTTTATACTGACATAACATTTCCAACCACATAAACCAAGTGGCAGAATTTTGAGAAAGTGTTCCCTCTAGGTAAAGTATACAAAGTTTTAGTATGAAGGAAAATATTCTATCCAAAGGTATTAGTTTAAAAAAAAATGGGCTTCTAAGGAAAGTGATTTCAATGATATGGTTGATTATGTATACATAATTGGTTCTGTTTTCTTAATTAAAATAATGGATGCATTCAGGCAAATGACGGGTCAATTCAGTCAAATATTTGATTTTTTTAAAAATCTCTGATTATTTGATTCAAAAGATTTGATCCCTTGAGTCCAAATAAACATATCATCTTGTAGATTCCGCTTGCTCAATAGAGATAAAAACTTTCATTAGCATTAATTAGATTAGACTTGCTGAGACTAATTGAGGGAGATTAATGACGTTTAATACAAGTTTACAAGAACAAACTTCTGCTATTTATAGAAAGTGACAAAATACCAGAAGTGGGAACTAATGTGAAAGTAATGGGCAACTGACATTTGTAATGCTTCTAAAAAGAAAAATAGGAATTGGCGATGTTAATTAAGTAACAGTGTTCTTTGCCCTAACCAGTTTGGTTCAGTGGATAGAGCGTTGGTCTGTGGACTCAGGGTCCCATTTGATTCCGGTCCACAGCACATGCCCAGGGTTGCAGGCTTGATCCCCAGTAGGGGGCGTGCAGGAGGCAGCCGATCCATGATTCTCTCTCATTATTGATGTTTTGATCTTTCTGTCCCTCTCTCTGATATCAATAAAATATTTTTTTAAAAGTAACAGTGTTCTTTGGCCAAGGGTACCCCAGATATGAAAATCTGGCAGAGAACTGGACCGACACACCTAGTGCCATATTGCACATTTCCTCCCACTAATTGGTCCTGCCTCTGTGGGAGTGACGCTGTCTTATAGACGTTTGTAGGTTTTGTTACATGCACAACAGACCACAATGGATACCATATTTACTGACCTAGCCTATTTCTATTTCTGAGCATATTAAAACTTAATTTTCTTAGTATCTCCAGAAGCTTTCAGCTCAAGTAAACAGATAACTTCAGTAACTAAAAGACATGAAATATTTCATCTGAAAATTTCTCCTCTCCCAAGGTCCCTGGGTATATGAAGAAGCACTCAGGGAGCCCTTGGAATACAGGGATGAAGGAAAAGCGGTGTGAGGTCTCCTAAGAAAACTCAACTTTTCTGCATTAGAAACAGAATTGGACCCATTATTCTTCAATTGCACAGAAAGGGATTCTAAACTTTGACGAACTGAGGTTGCCATCTGAGTTCTTTGTGCATCTTTTGAGAGCAGTCTGCCATATCTACACTAAGAAAAGAAAGATATGCAAATTGCTGTACATCTACAATGCCCATCCGCCAATCGGGAGTGAGTATTCAAATTAACCCAACAAAAGCGGTGGGTTAATTTGCATATGCAGGTGCAGAGTGAAGACTGAAGACTGAAGAGGCTTGACTTCTCTGCTGCAGCCAGAGCAAAGGCCTGGGTCCCAGGTGCTGGAGGAAAACCAGTGTGGGCCACCAGGGGAAGGAAGGCCTATCACTCAAATTTTCGTGCAACAGGCCTCTAGTTTTTTATAATCCCAATCAGTGTTTAGGAAAGAAACGTGTTTGTTTTATCAATATGTAAGGCTTTAATATATGCATGTATCCTCTTTTAACTTCGTGTCTTCCTTATTTGAGGGCATACAGAAAAAAAATAAAAGGATGGTGTTCTAGTCCAGATTGGTTTCATAGCATGGGGAGGCAACAAGGCTGCCTGAATTAGACATATAAAGGTTGAAATCCTATTGGGTTTTCTTTCACTTATTAAGTGAATCCATAAGTCAGGATTTGTTTTTGTTTTTGTTTTGCTTTTAACGAGGATCATCCAAGATAAAACAGATCCAGTCCCTAACACACAGTAATCATTCAATTAGTATAGGTGGTGTTATCATTGTTATCTGGAACAGAACTGCATTCACTATGGCAACAACCTTCTCACTAGTTCACCCTTTCTACTCTTCCTCCTCTACCGAGGAACCAGAGTGACTTTTTAACAACATACAAGTTATCCCATATTAAGACAACAATGGCTTCCCATTGCTCTTAGAAGAAATCCCGATAATTTCGCCGTGACCCAGGGATGCCACACCTCCTGTTGTTCTAGCCCAGGGGTGGGCAAACTTTTTGACTCGAGGGCCACAATGAGTTCTTACACCGGACCGGAGGGCCGGAACAAAAGCAACCTGACCATGCTGGCACTCTCATCTTGGGCTGCTGGTGAAGGAGCGGAGGGGAGAGCAAGAGAACCCTCCGCTCTTTTGGCTCCGGGGGCCGGATAGAACAGCCAAACAGGCCGGATCCAGCCTGGGGGCCGTAGTTTGCCCATGGCTGGTCTAGCCCCAGCTTGTCTGGCTAACAGATCTCTTACCTCTCCTCTACTTGCTCTCTACTAGAGCATCTACTGCCTCTCAGTTCCTCAAATGTGCCAACATCATTCCCCTGACAGGGCTCTTGTCTTTGTCTTTTCCCTTCCAGAATCACCGTCCTCCCAGATCCCTGGCTCCTTGCACTGCCGTGTCGATCTTAGATCGAATGTCATTTCCTTGCACGATCCTCCCCAGTCCATCTGAAGCAGGTCTCTTACCCACAAGCCCTCTTCATCAAAGGAGTGCTCTCTTTTCCTCATCGCACGATTACCAAATCAATGAACAGCATCTCTTAGATCCGTTAGGAATTTCTGTTGTTTTGAGAGGGACTCGGAATTTCACATCTAGAGAGCAGAAAAGGAAGGCAGAAAGAAAAGAGGTTGCACGGCTGACTGATCCTGTTGATTTGAGAATAGTTTCACTTCCCTTCTTCCCCCAGTACAGTACTGTTTGTCTGTCTAGCAAATAATAGGTGTTCAATAAATAGCTCTGAACGAATGGATTGATGAGCAAGTGAAAGCACTCAAGAAATAACACGAAACTCTCCTATTAGTCCTTAAAGTAAATTGTATTTCATTGAGATAGGGTGTGCAGGTGTGTGTAAAACATAGAGGTTTGTTTTAGTCTCTCAAAAGGATTAAAAAAACCAGCGGTGACAGTGCAAAGACTAAACAGCCTTCCCTTGGAGGCCAGAGCTCAGGAACCCAAATGCAGGCGATCTGGCTTTGCCCGCTGTGCGTCTTTCCGTCTAGACACAGGCGTAACGCTCACCCTTCCTTCCGGCCGTGGTATAATCCCATGCTCGTGTGGGCAACAGTACGGAACCGGAGGGAAGGTGAGAGGACCCTCATCATGCGTGTTCACCTCCTCCAGGTCTGACTCCGGGAGGAGACAAAAGGTATAGGAGGCTCTACTGATATGAGGAGGTCTAAGCTCGCCCCTGTTTCTGTCTCTACAGCCTCATCCCGGGGAAGGGAGAGACGTGAGCGTGGAATCAGCCTCTTTCCGCTCTCCTTAGAACAGACGTCCATGGAGAGACGCATGGACACGTGTGTAGACCCATCCTCCCCATGCCGCGTCTCCGGCTCACACACACACACACACACACACACACACACACACACTGACCACGGCCTTTTCAAAGGCAAAGCCCACTCCCTGCATGTTCTCCAGTGCGGGTTTCATAAAGCATTTTGGATGGGCCCTTCTTCACAAATGAATAAAAATGAGTCAAGTCCTCAGCAGCAAAGGAAAGCCAGGACTGGCTTCCAGAAGCACGAGGCAACCCAGAGGGTCCATCTGTAGCCAAACCATGCAACAGACCCAGACACAGCTCCGAGGCTGACTACCAGCCTGCCGCGGGCCCTGCCAACCAGCCAGATGCTATTGCTTCCAAATCTTGGCACCCGGGCCCCTGATTGCATCCAACAAAGAGGAAAAATAGGAATGATATAATGTGGTGGGATAAAACACATCCCACCTCAACCTTTTTTATTACTCGCCGGAAAAAAAAAAAAAGAGAGATGGAAGATATTTATGGGAAAGTACCAATGTTTTTGGAAATATTGTGCATACATTAGCGACAACACCGTTTTTTGCCAAACGGGAAATGTACTTAAGATCTGCAGCCCGCGTCTGCCTAAAAATAAATTGTCATCCTCTCTGATCAATGTATATGTCCAGGATATGGAAATGACTCTGCTAATTGAGGAGGCTGTCAACCCGTGCGCTTGGAAGTTACCGAAGAAGCGAAGTTGTGAGGAGGTCTGTCTTGTCTGTGCATAAAATAGCAATTGATGGGGTTGTCAGAGGAAGCGAGCTGAAGAGAGATGGGGCTTCGGGAAGGAAGAGCCGCCCGCCAAAGGTGGAGGGTTGACTTCCGTGGTTCCAGAAAGTACCAGGAGTTACGCAGCGTTGGATGAGACGAGATGTTTATTGGGAAGAGTAGAAGGTGGCGGTATTAATAACCCGCTCCGCACCACGCTGTGCAAACTCATTGTTCTTCCTCTTCATCTGGGTTTTAGCAAGTTAATGTCGCTCTCGATACTGCTGGTGGAGTTTCTGTCGTGTGGAGAGGGACTCGGAATTCCACATCTAAAGAGCAGAAAAGGAAGGCAGGAAAGCGGGTATACGGCTGACAGAGGCGAGAGCTGACAGGTGTAACCGACACCAACACGCTTCTGTCTCCCTGCCAGACAGTCCGCGCTCAACGTCACTGCAGGCCTCGGCCGCGGGAAGAGCTGGTTCCAGGAGGCTCCAGCGAAAGCCATGGTGCCTGAGCCCATCGCCACTGCAAATCTGTCACCTGAGCTTGTGGACAGGCATCTGGACCCCGGGTTCAGCGTGTGGGAGAGCAAGGACACGGGGGCATCAGGTGGAGCCAGTCTGGGGCCCGGTGCTGCTGAGGGGCGGGTCCAGGGGGACCCCCACCCACCACTTCGCCGGGTTAGAGCATCATCTCATTGTCTGTCTGAGATCTGGGCATCTAGGACAGATGTCTTGTCAAAAGTTTTTAGCCTGAAACACCGCCGTTTCCTTTCTGTGTGGTTTGCATGGGACTTATTCCTAGTACAACTCACATATTATTTCCTAACCCAAATCCTCGGGTCCCTCCTAGGAATGAGAAAGAAAAAAAAGGCAATAAATTTAAATAGAATAGAAACATCAATCCATGCCGGGACCGGTTTGGCTCAGTGCATAGGGCGTCGGCCTGCGGACTTAGAGGTCCTGGGTTCGATTCTCGTCAAAGGCATGTGCCTTGGTTGTGGGCACATCCCCGGTGGGGGGTGTGCAGGAGGCAGCTGGTCAATGATTCTCTCTCATTGATGTTTCTAACTCTCTATCCCTTTCTCCTCCTCTCTGTAAAAAATAAAATATATTTTTTTAAAAAAGATCAATCCAGACATTCACTGCTCCCACACGTCACAGGAATGAATGTGATCCGATGTGTTTCCGTGTGGACTTCCATAGCCCCCCACAGACCTCCCCGAGCCCCAGTCCCTGCCTCAGGGAAAAGGATCGTATTCAAGGGCAACCTGAAGAGGTCTGGGTTCCCGGGCCGGCCCCCCTCGTGGCACACGTGCACGTGCACACAGACACAGACACGTGTCTGCAGAAACACACACACACACACACACACACACACACACACACACACACACACATTCAAATGTAGACCCAGGGAGAGATGAACAGACTCTTCCCGGTTTGGGATTCGGAAGGACCCGCCCGGCCAGTCTCCCATCCGCTTTGTCAGGATGTTGATGGTTGGCACAGGTGAGTATGAACTCATCTCTGGCTCTGTTCTTCCCGCTCAGAGGTGACAGGTAAGGAAACACCGGGAAAGGGCTTGTAGCTCAAGTGTGACCTTCTCACTATTTGAGCTGCCCCTCCTTTGTCTCCCCCCACCCCCCAAGAAGTGGCAAAGAGCCGAAACCGGTTTGGCTCAGTGGATAGAGCGTCGGTCTGCAGACTGAAAGGTCCCAGGTTCGATTCCGGTCAAGGGCATGTACCTTGGTTGCCGGCACATCCCCCAGTGGGGGGTGTGCAAGAGGCAGCTGGTCGATGTTTCTCTCTCATCGACATTTCTAGCGCTCTATCCCTCTCCCTTCCTCTCTGTGAAATATCAATAAAAAATATATTTTTAAAAAAAGTGGCAAAGAGAGTCCAAGTGTGACCTTCTCACTATTTGAGCTGCTCCTCCTTTGTCCCCCCAAGAAGTGGCAGAGGGGGTCTCATGGTAACGCCAGCGAGACCAAAGAGAGCGTCAGACACGGATGGCCACTTCCTTTCCAAACTGGAGCCGGGGGTCAGGTGGGCTCAGTTCACAACGTTATGATAGGAACACGGATCCGTCCCTGTTATGGTCACAGACCACGCGTGCATGCCAGGGTGACAGGCGGGGGCTGTGATTGGTGTCACTGCAGAGGGGAATGAATCACCCGTGAGGACGTAAGAGCCGGAATCACTGCCCCCGTGTCATAGGTCACGATCGCCCCCATCTTCTCCAAGCCTTCGCTCCCCAGATCGGGGGGCCGGGGACCTTGGGGTGCCCGTGGCCATTCATGCCGCCGTCTCTCAGTCTCTGCCCATGGCTATCAGCGACGCGCTAAGCTCCAGGTATGTGCAGCCTGTCCAAAGGGGATCACATATCAATATTTCCAAAAAAGAACACGTTTCAGATGCCATCCATCACAGCCTCGGAGAGCGCTGTCACTGGCGCGTTCTGGAAAGGATCGCGGGGTGAGAATTTGTTCCAGAAAGAACTCGCTGAAGTCCACGAATGAGGCCATGTTTGGGAGGAAGAGGAAGGGAGTGGGGGCTGGACAGAATCAGGGCACAGGGTGCTTGCAGCAAAGAGGTTTTTCTACCATCTGACCGGTGTGGCTCAGTGGTTGAACATCGACCTAGGAACCGGGAGGTCACGGTTTGATTCCCCCTCAGGGCACACGCCTGGGTTGTGGGCTCGATCCCCAGTGTGGGGCAGCCAATCAGTGATTCTCTCTCATCATTGATGTTTCTGTGTGTGTGTGTGTGTGTGTGTGTGTGTGTGTGTGTGTGTGTTTCTCTCTCTCTCCCTTCCTCTCTGAAATAAAATAAATAAAAATTAAAAATTTAAAGGCTTTTCCACCATAAATCCCAACAAGTGAACTATAATTATTTCTATAACGTCTCTCTATTCTGTCTTTATACACCTTGGACTCCCAAACATACAGACTACAAGGGTGCTAGGACCCCGAAAACTAACATACGGCCTCAGACCAGGGCTCTAGTTATACCTTCTTCGTCCCTGCACTTACTTCTGGGTCTCAACCCCGCTCCATACCATGCTCCCTTGTTAAAAATGTACCCGCATCACACATCAGCGGGATGTTTATTCGTTTTTTTCTATAAAAATAGATTTTGAAGTTGTCATTTGCTCCTGAAATTATCTGGCTATGAGCAGTTGGAACCATGAGCGCGGTGGTTTCCTGACAGCCCCTTGTCTACATGGGAATTCTTGTAAAGAGAAAACCCATACGCTGTTTTCATGCGGTGTATGTTTTATGAATACTCAACGTAGCGATTGAGGAGAGGGCCACGGTCTGCAAATTGAATAGTTATCATCTTCGATGTTGGGCTAATACTTTTGCCATTCTCTTATGTTTTCTTGGACCCCTAAGTAACTGGTGCCTAATGGATGGAATGTTTTGCCCCCAAGTCCTCAAGAAAAAAAAAGCTTTATGGCCCTAGCCAGATTGGCTCAGTGGATAGAGCATCGGACTGCAGACCAAAGGGTCCCGGGTTCGATTCTGGTCAGGCGTACATACCTCGGCTGCAGGCTCTTTTCTGGCCCGGGGGTCTAGTTGGGGCTCACGCAGGAGGCAAACAATCGATGTGTTTCTGTCACATCGATGTTTCTCTCTGTCTCTCACTCTCTCTTCCTCTCTCCCTGAAAGTCAATGGAAAAAACATTCCCCAGGTGAGGAGTAACAAAAGAAAAAAAGAGCCCTGGCCGGTTTGGCTCAGTGGCTAGAGCGTCAGCCTTCAGACTGGAGGGTCCCGGGTTCGATTAAGGTCAAGGGCATGTGCCTTGGTTGCAGGCGAATCCCCAGTGGGGGGTGTGCAGGAGGCAGCTGATGGATGTTTCTCTCTCTTCGATGTTTCTAACTCTCTCTCCCTCTCCCTTCTTCTCTGTAAAAAAATCAATAAAATATATTTTAAAAGAAAAGAAAAAAGAAAAAGCATCATGTGTGTATATGTGGGCAGGATGTATATGTGGGGGAATGGGGCATTCATTAAAGCCGCATCCCACTGACCCCTGTTCACCCAGCTCTCCGGTTCCTCTGGAGTTCTCTCACAGTGCAGCACCCAGAACTCATCCAGGCGCCCAAGGAAGCCACCCTGTGGTGGAGGGGACCCCGGGGCCCAGTCTACTGTGGACCGGTCACAGCTGTGGCCACAAAGGTGCAAAGAACCACCATCCCTTTTTGCAATGACCCGATGGTTTGTCTCCTTTTCAGTGGACCATGAACTCTTGAGTTGATGGTTTCTTCTGGAGCCTCCATCCTGCTGTCTCTCTAGAGCCCAGGCATGCTCCTGAACTTACATCCTGTCTTTTGGCTCGGCTATGAGTTTCCAGAGGGTTTAGGCCTTAGACCAGCCGTGGGCAAACTACGGCCCGTTCGGCTGTTCTATCCAGCCCGCGGAGCCGAAAGAGCAGAGGGTTCTCTTGCTCTCCCCTCCGCTCCTTCACCAGCAGCCCAAGGTGAGAGTGCCAGCACGGTCAGGTTGCTTTTGTTCTGGCCCTCCGGTCCAGTGTAAGAACCCATGGTGGCCCTCGAGTCAAAAAGTTTGCCCACCCCTGGTTTAGACACAGTGTTTAAAACATTTCTAACCTTGCCAGGAACCCCTCCTTCTCAGCTCAGTTTCAGGGAGTGCCTCTCTGGTTTATCTCCCTGATTTACTCTACGTTCCAAACGGTGTGAGAGATATCCCCTGAGAGGTATATTTTAGCTGCACCCTTCGTTATAACAGGTAGAGTGCTGGGTTCCTCCTTGTCTCTGGTCACACTGGGGATGCCACTCTCCTCTTCTGTACTCTGGAGGCGCCATCTTGGATTGGATCCATCCTTCTTGCCTTAGGCTGTTCCTTTGGCTGTGACCCAGGACGATTCTGTCACTATCAGTTTGTACTTCTCAATCCCTTCATCTTTTTCACCCAGCTTCCCGACCCCCTCCTCTCTGGAAACCATCAGTCTGTTCTCTGGATCTATGGGTCTGTTTCAATGTGGTTTGTTTGATTATTTTGTTCTTTAGATTCCACATAAAAGTGAAATCACGTGGCTACCATACCTTTACTTAAGACAACAATTTCATATTTTACTTTCTCTTGGTTTTCCTTCTACCTCCATGGTCATTGCTAGTAATTCTCCTTGTCCAACTATCACATTCTCAAAGAGGCCCTCCCTGACACCCTATTTACAAGTCAACCTTCACCCCCACCTCCCAGTATCCCTGCTCCTAGCCTTCTATTTTTCTGTTCTTTAAAGCACTTGCCACGTTTTAGCTTACAATGTAATTTATTTATATTTTGATGTTTTATATATAATTGTTTTCAGAGAGAGAAATATCAATGATGAGAGAGAATCATTGATTGGCTGACCCCTGCACGCCCCCTCCTGGAGATCGAGCCCACAACCTGGGCATGTGCCCTCTACTGGAATCAAACCTGGGACCCTTCAGTCTCTAGTCTGATGCTCTACCCACTGAGCCAAACCAGCTAGGGCTATTGCACATTTTTCAAAGCCCCTCGTGAGAATATAAGCTTTTAAGAATAAGATTTTTTGTGTGTCTTTGTTCTCTGAGATAGCATAATCATATAGAGCATCGCATGGGACATATTAGATACTCCACAAATATTTGTTGAATAAATAATTGAACACTATTTCCCTCCAGCCTCTAAGGTAGGCGCGTCAATAAAAATGTCTCCTAGATGGTGCTCCAATATGCTGATGGTAAATGCTAAGCTTTATTAAACACTTCTGAAGTTCTTACGGATTCTCAGGTCCTTTGCTTTCTGGTCAGACTGAAGATGCGGCCATCTCATTAGCTCTGTAAACACTGCAGGTGAGCTAGGAGCATCATCCACGCAGGACGTGGTGGTGTGTGGTACAGAAATTGGGTCACCCGTGTCTCAGAAGCCTAGTGTGTTCAGCACACATACCCAACAGGCTCCCCACATCACCGGGACATGTCTTGCTTGTCTAATTGAGAGTTCCCTAATAATGGCGATGAGTCCGACCAATGTAACAAAACATTTGTCTTTTTCTCCGCAGGCTCTTCTGAGGTGTGCCTCGAACAAGTTACAAATGCGCCTACAAAAGAGAAGTCAGACTCAAGAGCTGAAAAACCATTGGGTTTGCTTCGCTTCAAGAGGCAAAACCAAAGCCAATAGGTAGATATCATAGAAAGGTGGTTGAGTACAGTTGACCTTGAACAACTTGGGTTTGAACTGCGCAGGTCCACTCATAGGTGGATTTTTTTGAAATAAATATGCAATCCACCCACTGCATCCCCAGATTTCTGATTTGTGGATGTTCCACCAACTGTGGCTCAAAAATGGTTTTTCAATTTGTAATTGGTAATCCATGGATACAGAGGGAAGACTGTATGAATTATTCTATGCTACACTATATAGTAAAAGGCTAATATGCAAATTGTCCCTACGGGAGGGAGTTTGACCAACTGGGAGTTAGATGTGTGCTGACCATCAGGGGGCGGCATGGAACATGGCGGTGTTGGTGATTCAGGCACTGGCAGTGGGCAACAGTGGAGGTGCTGCCAGCCCCAACAGGCCCTGAGGAGAGCAGGACCAAGGCATGATGGTAGAGCAGGTGAGTAGGCCACACCAGGATAAGGGAGGCCCCAGTCAGCATCCAGCAGCTGCTAGGAACCCTACCCATGCACAAATTTCTTGCACTGGGCCTCTAGCTTTATACAAGGAACCTGAGCGTCCATGGATTTTGACATCCACAGGGATCCAGGAAACAATCCCCAGGAGATATCCAACGGTGGATGATTGTAGTTAAGTTCTGGAGGAAATCAAAAGTTACATACATGTTTTTCACTGTGTGGGTTGCTCCTAACCCCTGCACTCTTCAAAGGTAGACTATATACGGGAAGAAGGTTCTACCTAACAGTTGCCTTCAATATGGCGGGCTTCAGTCGCTGGGAAAGTCATGGACACTGTAAAGAGCATTCCTGCGATGAGCGAAAGGTCAGACAGTATGACCTTGAATGTCCTTCCTGGGCTCAGAGTCTGTGAGCTCATGGTCAGTTTCATAACTCACTCTTCATAGAAGACAAGGAATCTTACCTTAGCTGGCCCATGCGTTAACGGAGGCATGAGATAACAGAACCGACAGCCCACATTTTTCAGAGTGAAAATTCATGAAAAGAGCACCCATCTTTCTGAATCCCACTTTCCCTTCCCATCAGCTATAATTAGACTTCAAAGTGAAAAATATCAATCAAATGTGAAGGGCGCAGCAGACGCGTTTCCATATTCTTCCCACTGGGATAAAAAGGAATCGGCTCCCAACCATCAGATTTCGCTTCACAGAAACCCCAAAAGTACGTTCAGATCGCCTACTGGGGATGATCAACAATTTCTAACTGCTCTTCAAAAGGGTTTCAATAGGGAAAAGATAGGGAATTGATCAAGTGAGCGCCGGTGGCTTAACCTAAGAGTAGACCCCACAGGCTTAACCCGAGAGAGATCACTGTCTCTGGGCATGAAATGAGTTGACTTACAGATTTATAGCCAATGCCACTAGGATGATGCTTCTCAGATAGGAAGTGACAGCAGTTAATCTTTAGTCCTTCTCCTCTTAGCTCTTGAAGGAGTCATGGAAAATTATTTCTTCTGAACCTGCCATAAGCTATTCTTGTGTCCCCTTCAAAGGTGCCTCCAAGGAATCTTGCAATCAGTCCCAAATCCCCAAAGCTGCTGTCGCTCACCTCCTGGACTCAGTGACAGGGGCTGGAAGATTCGAGAAAGGCTGCATGTCCTCCGGACTCCAAGGTTTCTTGGTAACTTCCACGGTGGAAAAACAGGAAGTTGGGAGTGGCTAATAACATTTATCTCTATTATTGTTTACATTCCGGATCTTTCCCAATGAGCCAAACCCTACAAGACTACAAGCCTCTTTGGAGTCTTTGCTTCAGGAGATCCTGAGTCTTAAAAGTTCTAAAGGTCATTCCTCTTATGAAGGAGAAGGAATATGACGTACTAGAAACTTATACACTGAGTGGCCAGATTATTATGATCTCTGAACGCATAATAATCTGGCCACTCAGTGTGTGTGTGTGTGTGTGTGTGTGTAGATAGATAGATAGATAGATAGATAGATAGATAGATAGATAGATAGATTAGAGGCCTGGTTCATGAATTCAGGCATGGATTGGGTCCAGCCAGCCTTACCAGGGGGAGGGGACATGGGCAGTTGGCCGGCTGGTTGGTCGAGGGGACAATTTGCATATTAGCCTTTTATTTTATAGGATATACACTGAGTGGCCAGGTTATTATTTGTTCAGAGATCATAATAATCTAACCACTCAGCGTACATTCTCAAGACGCCATTAAAGAAAGTTACCCCCTTTGGAGATTTAAGCCAGCAGGTGTCCTAAGATTCCAGGTTTGAAAACTCATATAAACCCTTCATTGCAAAGTCAAGCACAAAGGAGTTCTTCTATTCATTATACAACGGTGTCAGGTCAAGGGCTTCCTGGGTTCACGTGACTTCTCCCACCATCCCCGCTCCCTGCATGCTCTCCCGTGCCCAGGTCCTTGGGCTGAGATGTAACGAAGCAGAGGCCTTCTGGCCTTTGAAAAAGTCTTTTGGAACCAGTTTTCCCTGGAGAGGCCAGTGGGCATGGTTCTGGGAATCAGTTATCTACCTGTGTGTGTGTTCTTCAACCAACTGTAACCTCGGCCCCTTCGCAAATGAAGACGAGGCTTGCTGGTGAACTGGAAAACGTACAAGCCTTAGGCCTGCCTTCTCATTGGGCACCACCCCTCATTAGTGATTCCTTTTTAAAAATAAATAAATAAATCTTGCTGAAACCGGTGTGGCTCAGTGGATAGAGCGTCGGCCTGCGGACAGAAAGGTCCCAGGTTCGATTTCCGGCCAGGGGCATGTACCTTGGTTGCGAGCACATCCCCAGTAGGGGGTGTGCAGGAGGCAGCTGATCAGTGATTCTCTCTCATCAATGTTTCTCTCTATCCCTCTCTCTGTAAAAAAATCAATAAAATATATTTTTTTAAATAAATAAATCTTTATTGTTCAGATTATTACAAATGTTCCTCTCCTCCCCCCACCTCAATTTCACCCCTCCACCAGGTTCCCACCCCACCCTCTGCCCTTTCCCCACCCCCCATTGTCCTCATCCATGGGTGCAAGTTTCTATTCAGTCTCTGTAGTGATTCCTTTTGAACTAACTGGCCGAGTTCGTCTCTCTTCACTCCAGCGCCGGGGGCCTGGCCCCGGTGGTTGGTGCTGACTGTTGGTGGGGAACATGGGCTATTCCGCTCTTGGCTCTGCCGCTGAGGAGCCATGTGATTGTGGGGGACGTGCAGCTGCTGTGCACCCCGGTTTCCTCCTCAGGAAAGGCAGCAGCGCCGATGTCCACGACGTCAGGGAGGTGATGGGAAGCTATGCCGAGGGCCACGGCGTTTGGAGGTTGGGCGATACGGACGAGACCCGGGGATGGGCCTGCTCTCCCTTAAAAGTCTCTCCTGGGACCGGGCACCCAGAACTTGCCCGGCGGCGGTCTGACGCTATGCCGACTCGATGGTGAATAGGTTCTTTATGGAGCTCCCGTTGCCTAAACTGGTCCTGTGAGGTATGAGCAAAAATTAGGCACCACCACCACCAACCACCACCACCAACCACCACCACCACCACCAACAACAACAACCACCATCACCACCACCACCAACCACCACCACCACCACCACCACCAAAACCACCACCACCACCACATAAGACGGGCAGAGAGAGGCGGCCAGGCCGGCAGGCAGGTCTGATTGGGCCAGGTATCTAGTTAAATACCTACACCCCTTGAACAAGCCTCTTTTTAAAAATATATTTTTAGCCAAAACCAGTTTGGCTCAGTGGTAGAGCATCAGTCTGCGGACTGAAAGGTCCCGGGTTCGATTCTGGTCAAGGGCATGTAGCTTGGTTGCGGGCACATCCCGGGTAGGGGGTGTGCAGGAGGCAGCTGGTCGATGTTTCTCTCTCATCGACATTTCTGTCTCTCTCTCTCTCTCTCTCTCTCTCTCTCTCTCTCTCTCCCTTCCTCTCTGTAAAAAAAATCAATAAAATATATATATATTAAATAAATAAATAAATAAATAAAAATAAAATATATTTTTACTGATTTCAGAGAGGAAGAGAGAGAGAGAAAGAGAGAGAGATCAATGAGGAGAGACAACCATGGATTGGCTTCCCTCCTGCACGCCCCACACCGAGACTGAGCTCGTAACCGGGCACGTGCCCTGACCGGGAACCGAACCGTGACCTCCTGGTTCATAGGTGACTGCTCAACCACTGAGCCATGCCTTTTTTTTTTTACCCAAGTCTCCCCATCACTTCAGAGAGGACAATGCTCACATCTCCCTTTATTCCTGATTGCAGGCCTGCTTGTCGCAGCCTCTCCCACCCTCCGCCCAGGGCAGGGACCGATCTGCCGAGATGCTCATGGGGGTAGCGGGGAGGGCCCGTCCCCCCAAACTCTGCGGGGCCAACGTTACTAACTTCTCTACCGAGCAGGGGCTCAGCTGCCTTTGCCTCCAGCGCCGCACATTAAACTGCTCGGAGAGACCACGTTTATGGGCACATAAACCACAGGCACAGAGGGACCCGCACGCTATACGGGCACCCGCGGGGCAAGGACCCAGCGACGCTGTTCCGGGGGGTTCTGTTGGTTTGCTTTGCACGTCAGCAGTGCCCGCTCCGTGGTCAGGCCCACGCCGAGCGGGTCTGAGTGTGGGCTTGAGGGAGGCTCCCGGAGGGGGGATGGCACCACATTGCAAGAGAGCTCTAGTTTGAGTCTTTCTCCTGGGTCCTACCCACCACCACCACCTCCCCCCATTAAGAGAGACAAAAACAAACCAACAGCCGAAACCGGTGTGGCTCAGTGGATAGAGCGTCGGCCTGCGGACTGAAAGGTCCCAGGTTTGATTCCGGTCAAGGGCATGTACCTTGGTTGCGGGCACATCCCCAGTAGGGGGTGTGCAAGAGGCAGATGATCGATGTCTCTCTCTCATCGATGTTTCTAACTCTGTATCCCTCTCTCTTCCTCTCTGTGTAAAAAAAAAAAAAAAAAAAAAAAAAATCAGCCGGGACCGGTTTGGCTCAGTGGATAGAGCGTCGGTCTGCGGACTGAAAGGTCCCAAGTTCGATTCCAGTCAAGGGCATGTACCTTGGTTGCAGGCACATCCCCAGTGGGGAGTGTGCAGGAGGCAGCTGATTGATGATTCTCTCTCATCAATGTTTCTAACTCTCTATCCCTCTCTCTTCCTCTCTGTAAAAAATCAATAAAATATATTTTAAAAAATAAACAACAACCACAAAAACCTGCCGTACGGGGCGGGCCTGCAGGCGGAGTGGGCACCGCCTGACCTCTCTCTGGGGAACGGCGTGCGTGCTCGCAGGTTCCGGAACAACGGCCAGCGGCAGGTTGTCTGGCCGCCGGCGACTTCCCTGGAGCCGTGAGCCCTGGCGCAGCCGGGTCCCTCTGGGAACCACATCATCCCTGCTCCCCACCCCCCCACACCCCCATCCAAAACACTGACGGGGCGCCTGGGCCATGGTGACTGTCTCTCCCCCCATCCCCACCAGCCCACCAGCCCTGCCCTGCTGGTGAGTTTGGAAACGCCAGGCTCAGCACCAGGAGAAGCGAGGAGAGCTGCTTGCCCGAAGTGCTGGCCTGGAGGGCACACCCCGGGGGAATGGGGGTGGTAACGGCCTCAGCAGGCCCCTCGGGGCCGCTCTGGCGGGGGGGCCTGCGTGGGGGCCAGTCCCGTGCCGAGGCGCAGGTGCTGGCTGCTCACGGAGGGGCGGGCTGGAAGGAGGCAGAGCAGGGTCTTCCCCAGGGCGGTGGGAAACTAGGGCAGGGGATGCCAGTTGGAACACAAAGACGTGAGGGTGAGGAGGTGGGTGTGGCCCGGGAGGAGCGGGTCTGCACACCGGGTCGGCTCCGGTTCTCTCCCGGAGGACCAGCGGCAGCGGCTGGTGAGGGCTGTGAAATGTGTGTGCGTCCCGCCTGCGGGCTGGACCTCAGGATGTAACCCTGAGAAGTGGTGCAAAAGGTAACAAGGAAAGGGCTGATTCCATCACAAGGAGAAATGAATAAGATATACAGGTATTATAAATATACATTATAAAATATATAAAATAAATAGGTCCATATCTTTATTATATATTATAAAATGTGTAATAAATAGATTGATATGTTTATAATATAATATATATTAAATTTATTAATATGTATGAGAGTGTGTGTGTTTCATCCTATATAATAAAAGAGTAATATGCAAATTGGTCATCATTCCAACACACAAGATGGCTGCCGCCATATGGACACAAGATGGCCAGCAGAGGAGGGCAGTTGGGAGGGACCAGGCCTGCAAGGGAGGGCAGTTGGGGGAGATCAAGCCTGCAGGGGAGGGCAGTTAGGGCTGACGAGGCTGGCAGAGGAGGGAAGTTGGGGGTGGCCAGGCCTATAGGGAAGGGAAGTTGGGGGGAACCAGACCTGGAGGGGAGAGCAGTTGGGGGTGGACCAGGCCTGCAAAGGAGGGCAGTTGGAGGTGATCAAACCTGCAGGGAAGGGCAGTTAGGGGTGACCAGGCCTGCAGGGGAGGGCAGTTAGGGGCAATCAGACTGGCAGGGGAGCAGTTAGACATCAATCAGGCTGGCAGGGGAGTGGTTAGGGGGTGATCAGGCTGGCAGGCAGAAGAGGTTAGGGGCAAACAGAAAGGCAAGGAGGTGAGCAGTTGGGAGCCAGCAGTCCTGGATTGTGAGAGGGATATCTGACTGCCCGTTTAGGCCCGATCCCTGTAAATTGGCAGTAGAACATCTCTCGAAGGGTCCCAGATTGGAGAGGGTGCAGGCTGGGCTGAGGGACATCCCCCCATGCACGAATTTCATGCACTGGGCCTCTAGTCTTGGAATAAAATGATAAAGATAGAGACATTCAACTCAACTATCCAGAAATAGTGGAATGACCGAGGCTAAGCTATCATCACAGTGGCCTCTTCTACGTCCACACAGAGAGATAAGAACGGAGCCTCTGCTGATATAAGGAAACGTGTGTGTAGGTCACACTATGCGGACAACAGGACGCTGCGTCATGTGCTCACACCCATGGGAAAATGCGTCCCTGTACAATTTCGAGGCTCGGGGACAAATCGGGACTCACCGATACAACTGAAACTTTAACTTTGTCTTCCCCCCCTCTCCCTTGACAAATTTTTAAGAGCACAGTCAAAAGACTGAATTCCGGAAGAAGAGGGAGGGTGAGGTGTGGCCAAAGAGATCTTGCAGGACCCAGGACGGGCCGAAGGGAAACAAAGCTGACACTCAGACCCCAGCAGAGTCACAATGAGGCTCCCTACACCAGCCCCAAATCCTTGTACTCTACCTTCCTACGCCACCACCCCCACCCCATCTTGCCATAGGTCACCCCATTCCTCCTCCCCTCTGCAAAGGCTTGCCTCTCTCATTTGTGGCGCCCGCCTGGTAGGTGAGAAACGCTGAGTGCCAACGGTGCATTCTGGGTTCTTCCCGGGCCTTCCCCGGGTGTCTTCTCCAAAAGCCAGTCGCCTACAACGGGGGCCCGAGAGCGTCCAGGAGGGGGGACCCCACCCCCACCCCCAACCCCACCCCCACCCCCGCCTTCTGCAGCTCAGACGCTTCCAGAGCGAGCATGTGCAGCGAGAGGAGGCACACAGGCCGCAGCCCCCGGGTCCAGATCTGCCCCTGGGTCCAGATCTGCCCTTGGCAGCAGGTCTCGGGGTCCCCGATCCAAGGAAGGACTTCCCCCGGTCCAGCCACAAAGCATTTATAACCTCCTCCGCGCACGCGGGGCCTCTGGCAGGGAGCAGGCTGTGCGCAGGGAGCTAACGACCTTGAAACCATCATTTATCTTGGACTTTCCCCTCCGGGTGAGATGCCACAAGAAGCGCCAGTCTGTCTCTCTCTCTCTCTCTCTCTCTCTCTCTCTCTCTGAAGAAGGATGGATGTGGGCAGAACCCACACTTCTGCCTCTCCTGGCGGGCCAGGCCCAGGGCAGGGGTTCCAGTGGGAACCGGAGAGGGAAGCACATCCCTCTTGCTCGTCCAAACTGTCCTTATATTCCAGTCTCCGGAAGCAGAGGATGCTGATGGCTGACAAGCCTCCGGTTGGAGCCACGGCCGGTTGGAGCCACGGCCCGGCGGCTCCCACCACCTCCCGCCTCCACGTGGGGATCGGGAGGCCAGCCACCCCGAGGACCCTGAGCCTTGAAACGGGTGGTCTCCGCGGCCCGGCATCTGCCCGTGGCTCCCTCGCCCGCCCTGGCACAGCCACGCCGGCGTCCCGCTGGCCGGGCCGCAGCCCAGAGCTGGCACCGAGAGGCGCGACGCCCCCTGGTGTCCGGTGCCACGCGGGTGGGAGGCGTTCCCTCGTCTCTTCCCCATCGGGTTCGGGTTAAACAGCGGGGGCGTGGGCTGTGTCTGGGCTGAGGAGGCGGCTGGCCCGGAGCTCAGAGTCCAAACAAGCCAACAGCATCAACGTCCACAAAGAAGAATAAAACGATGGTGCATTGGGCACAGGCAACGCCAGTTTTGGGGACCAGAGAGGCCTTTTCCCGTTACCTGGACCTTTCTGTGCAATTCGCTTCGTCTTTCATTGTGAGATCTCCATTTTCTTTCTCTTTTTTAGAGAAAAATATATTTCTATTGCAGAAACCGGTTTGGCTCAGTGGATAAAGCGTTGGCTTGCGGACTGAAAGGTCCCAGGTTCGATTCCGGTCAAGGGCATGTACCTTGGTTGCGGGCACATCCCCAGTGGGGGTTGTGCAGGAGGCAGCTGGTCCATGATTCTCTCTCATTGTTGTTTCTAACTCTCTATTCCTCTCTCTCTTCCTCTCTGTAAAAAAATCGATTATATATATATATATATATATATATATATATATATATATAATTTCAGAGAGGAAAGGAGAGGGAAAGAGAGGTAGAAACATCAATGATGAGAGAGAATTATGGATGGATTGCGTCCTGCAGGCCCCTGCTGGGGATGGAGCCCTGCTGGTATGTGACCTTGACCTGGAATGGAACTGTGACTTGGTCCATAGGTGGACGCTCAACCACTGAGCCACACCAGCCGGGCAGATTCCCATTTTCTTTCTTTTTTTAATAATATTTTTTATATATTTTATTGATTTTTTTTTTTTTAGAGATGAAGAGAGAGGGATAGAGAGTTAGAAATATCCATGAGAGAGAATCATGGATCAGCTGCCTCTTGCACACCCCCTACTGGGGATGTGCCCTCAACCAAGGTACATGCCCTTGACCGGAATCGAACCCGGGACCTTTCAGTCCGCAGGCCGATGCTCTATCCACTGAGCCAAACCGGTTTCGGCAGATTCCCATTTTCTTGATGACTATTTTCTTTTTTCTTTTTCTTTTTTTTTCTTTTTCCCCCACCAAAGCTCTTCTGCTGGATCATGCCATGGCCATGTATGTCCTTCCCCGATCAGAGCACACCACAGCTCCCTTGTCAGCTCCCAGGGCCTTCCCGGGGGTCCTGTGAAGGAAGGACATTTAGGGGGAAGCACTTGAGGAGGAAGGAAGTAAACTAGAAGCTGATATAAGGGCCTGCTATTGAAATTGCTTAGTTGAGACTCTTTCTGCTTAGGGGTGTGTGTGTGTTTTTTCTGTTTGGTTTTTCCCCCAAGTCTGTCTTTGAGCACAAAAATATATGATTTTCAGGTAGAGACACGGTCACGTTTAGCCGCTTTGGCTAGAGGCGAAGGTAGGTTAGCTTGTTTGCTACCGTATTACCTACCGCGTGGAATGGCCAAATCAATCCTTCCGCATGATGCCCGAATGGGTTATTATAAGGTGCTTAGAGACTTGGCAGCCGAAGCCCCATCTTTCTTTCGCGATGTTAAGAAAATAAATGTCAGTGCAGGAAACACTGCATGTGGGGCAGCTGCTGTCCAAACTCCGCGATCCGAACGCCGGGGTGAGATTGAGGGAACGTCAGCGCGGGCGCAAGGGCAAGGGTTCCCGCGGGCCTGGAGCCCTCTCTGAGCCTGAGGCCTTCCGGCGGCGGCATCGCCTTCCTGTTGTTTCAGTCGAGACTCTTTTGTCCTCTAACAACAACCAACGTGGCCTAGTTTGAATCAAGAGGGGGATTTATTAAAAAGCTGCTGAGGCCCAGCCCTAGCCGGTTTGGCCCAGTGGATAGAGCATTGGCCCACAGACCGAAGGGTCGCTGGTTCAATTCTGATCAAGGGCATGTACGTTGGTTGTGGGCTCGACCCCCACTAGGGGGCGGGCAGGAGGCAGCTGATCTATGTTTCTCTCTCCTCCTCTCTTGTATGTTTCCAACGATCTCTCTCCCTTCCTCTCTGTGAAATCAATAAAAATATATAGCGTATTCATTTTTTTTAGAGTGTCTGGGGTGTCTCCCAGAACCCCCTGGGTCAGTGGGGATTCTCAATAAGTGCGAAATAGGAGCAGGAAGAAATCGGGGGTCCACTGGTTCTTTGCTCTGTTTTCCTGTGTTTTTCTTCACTCGGCCTTCTCTCTCTCTCTTCTCTGAAGGTCGGCCTGCCCACCTGCTGCTTTCCCATGGGGGGAGACAGTCAAGCCAGCTCCTGAGTTTTAAAATGTCCCTTAGGCCCTAGCTGGTGTGGCTCAGTGGATAGAGCGTCGACCTGCCGGCTGAAGTGGCCCCATGTTCACTTCCAGTCAAGGGTGTATGCCCGGATTGCGAGCTCGATCCCCAGGAGGGGGTGTGCAAGAGGCAGCCGATCAATGGTTCTCTCTCATCGTTGATGTTTCTCTCTCTCTCTCTCTCTCTCTCTCTCTCTTCCTCTCTGAAGTCAATAAAAATATATTTTAAAAAAGAAACGTAAAAAAATAAGATGTCCCTTAGTTCCCTCCCACTCAGAGAACCCTGCCTCGTCTGCGTTAGAATTTCACTTTGTCGTTCGGTTAACACATTGCTTGTCTCCCGTGCCACTGCTTATGTGTGTGCTTTGTTCCTCTCTCAGAGAGTCCTGTTCTTGTTGTATGGATGGCTCGGGTTTGACATCTCACGGTGGATGCTAATTCAACGTTTGCGTCGGGCATTTCTTTGATTATCGATGTTCTCTTGTATCCCTTTCATTTCCTCCTTTTCTTCCGGGTCAGTTTATTGTGTGTCACTCCGTTTGGTCCACTTTCTGTGCTACTCACTTCACTCTGAGTCCTGGATAGCTTTGCGTGTCCGCTCACAGGGAAGGATGGGCGTGGCTCGATTTGTTTCTGGGTTGCGAGGTGGGTTTTCTTTGCGGTTGTCTGTCTATCATGTCTGTCTTCCTGCTCTTTCACACACAGAAGGACTGGGAAATTTTTAGATAAGACCAGGACCTGCCGAAACCGGTTTGGCTCAGTGGTAGAGCGTCGGTCTGCGGACTGAAAGGTCCCAGGTTCGATTCCAGTCAAGGGCATGTACATTGGTTGTGGGTACATCCCCGGTAGGGGGTGTGCAGGAGGCAGCTGGTCGCGATGTTTCTCTCTCATCAACGTTTATAGCTCTCTATCTCTCTCCCTTCTTCTCTGTAAAATATCAATAAAATATATTTTTTTTAAAAAAAGATAAGAGCAGGACCCGACTATTGGCAAGCTTCGTTTCAGAATAAGCAAAGGAGGTGAGTGCCGGGACTGGGGGCTGGGAGGCCCTCCAAACCCAAAATCGAGAGAGATCTTTACCCGGGCAGCGACGTCCACCCAGTAGCCCTCATCCTCCTTGAGCTGGGCCCCCTACTGTTTTGCTGGTGGGAGGAGAACTTGGCTGCCTTGCCGGGGGTGATGGAGAGGAGAGGAGAGAGGAGGCTGGAGAAGCAACTGGTGCCGTCACGGAGTAAGTAGAATCTTGTACCAACAAACGGGGCTGGAAGCATTTCCAGCCTCGGTGGGTGCGGGGGCCTCTCCGCTGCCTCCTGAGTTGTCTGGGCTGGTGCGTCCTGTTTAGTCTGTCCATGGGCTCCACACCCTCTCCAGACTCCAGAAATTTGTGGAGATGTCTTGTCTGCTGATGGTTCTCTTCATTGTTGTGGAGCTCTTCCTATATATTCTTCTGGCATCTCGGGAGGGAGTAAAAATAAATACGTTTGCTCATTCTTTTGGTCTTGAACAGGGAATTTCGGAATCCTCACGTCACATTCCCAGGGAGAGGATCCGATTGGTCCCCCTCGGACCATGTGATCGCCCCTGCTCCAGTAGTTGGGAAGGGAAGAACTCGTGGCCGCTCGAGGCAGCCGTGTGGAGGGAAGAGTTCTCGTCGTGAGCTGGAAAGGCTACTCGAAGGCAGCCATTGCAACGTTGAGTTGTAAGGATTTTGGAGTTCTGTCATTAAGTGTGAGGGCTGTCTCTTTTCCCTGCCTCATTCCAACAGAGCCGACTCCCCTAAGACGCCCTCATGGTGTCCTGATGCCGGACAAGGCTCAGTGATGAGCTGATACATGTTAAACCTCTGGCTCTCCAGGGGGCGGGAATTCCTGATATATAACATTTTCTGATTTCTTAGGTGTAAATTCTCCCATGATGGCCAATTTCAAGATCTCTTTATGAACACGGAGTTGGAAAGCAATGCACAAGATAGGTTCTTTTTTAAAAATATATATATTTTATTGATTTTTTACAGAGAGGAAGGGAGAGAGATAGAGAGCTAGAAACGCCGATGAGAGAGAAACATCGACCAGCTGCCTCTTGCACACCCCCTACCGGGGATGTGCCCGCAACCAAGGTACATGCCCTTGACCGGAATCGAACCTGGAACCTTTCAGTCCGCAGACTGACGCTCTACCACTGAGCCAAACCGGTTTCGGGGAAAGATAGGTTCTTGAAAGTACGTGCAAACCTCCTCCACTCCACCGCTAACTAGATCACATTTATTGCATTTACAGTCCCAGCCAAAGTGCCACCAACCTACAAAACTGGTTGAGTTCATTGACATTCTTTGGTTACAAAACACAAACACAATTAAGATGAAATAAAAAAGAAGGAAATTTATTGGAGAGAGCCAGAGCTATATCTTGGAATCCAAGGAAGAGCTGAATGTCTAGGACGTGCTTGGGACATCTCACTGATGTTTCTAACTCTCCAACCCTCTCCCTTCCTCTCTGTGAAAAATCAATAAAACATATTTTTTTTAAAAACTAAAAAAAATAAAACCTGTAGGTCAAGCATGTCAAACTCAAAGGCTAACACGGGCCAAAATAAACAAGGCAGGTGGCCCCTTGCCTGCGAGTTTGACATGCTTGCTGTAGATATTTTGCTACTGGCTTTACCTCGTGTTTCCGATGCTGTCTCTCCTGTTTCTCCCAGGTGTTCACAGATGCTCCTGTCTGCTACCACTATGTCACTTATGTCACTTAACCATATTGAACTCTGTTCACCTCCACTTCTAGGCGGCGGTCTTCTTAAATCCGCCTTTATGGTCTCAGCACCTACCCAGGTGCCAGACGCAGGGTAGGTATGTGAATGAACAAATGCAAGTGGATGATAAATAGTAAACAAAGTGTGTACATGGGTATACAAGTATTTGAAACTTTCCACGATGCAGCCTCTTCCATAAAGCTCACTAATTGCCAGTTTGTTGTGCTGATTCGGTGATTAATATCCCAGCGAGAGGCGTTCGGACCGGCTGCACCTCACACTGAGTTATGGTGAGTGGTGAACATTCCCAGAGGGCCTGATGCGGCATGTGTCTGTGTGGATACGGGTGCAATATAATATTTTTTTTCCTCCTTCTAAAAACACTTACAAAACTAAAGAAAATGCCAAAAGCCTCTTAAAGGGCGTGATCGCGCTGAGTCATACAACCCTTCCTTGATTTTTCACATGCGTTCGGAATGAGATGTTTTGTGGCTCTTGCTAAAAATAAGAGACATTTCAGAGCGTCTCCGTGTAAGCAGCCCCGCGGAGTCTGCCGTGGCGTTGTTTCCCCCTGAAATTAACACCATTAACTAAAATCCAATGTTAATCTGATACACAGCCCATGAGTCAGTGAGTCACAGACTCTTATGCTAATAGCGCAGTTCAGCTTCCTGATCTCTTAACGAAAAATCATGTGTGTGTCCCAGCAAAGGGACAAGCAAAACGGGGTGATGGGGAGACCCCGAGAGAAAGCCGTGTCCGTCCCGGCCGGAGCGCGCCTGCATCGTTCGGGGAAAGTGTATTTGCATGGCATCTGGAATGCTTTGAGAAGACAACTGCTTCTCCCAAGTGCAGGGACGGCGTGTAACCGGATCGAAATGCTGTTCCAGGAGCAGCTGGCGGGGGCTGGCTTCCCGGGAACGGCACCCCACTCTGTTCCCTGGCCCAGGACCAAGCCCCAAGCCTGCCATCATCGCCACCAGCCCTCCAGGCTGGTCCTGGCCGGGGTCGGCGCTGGGAGCCTCACAGAGGACCCCGCTCCTGGACTTTACCTTCACTCACCCTCCCCCCTTCCTTTCAAGAGAGACTGCCAGGTACAAGGTCGTGGTGACGATCCTTTGAGGCTCAAATTCCTCTAGGGTCCACTCTGATGGCATCTCTGTGTAGATGGCACCTGATCAGGCATCCAGGATTCCTGGACGCTTCTCCTGGTTCAGGATGGTGGCTCCCATGTGATAGAGAAAATTGTTGACTTCAAGAACAGGTAAGCTATATATATATACATATACATATACATACTAGAGGCCCGGTGCACGAAATTCATGCACGAGTAGGCCTTCCTTCCCCTGGCTGCTGGCACTAGCTTCCCTCTGGCACCCAGGACCCAGGCTTCATCCGGAAGGTCATCCAGTCTAATTAGCATATTATGCTTTTATTATTACAGACATATTATTGATTTCAGAGAGGAAGAGGGAAGGGGAGAGAGAGAGAGAGAGAGACATCAATGATGAGAGAGCATCCTTCCTTGGCTGCCTCCTGCACACTCACTACTGGGGATCGAGCCTGCACCCTAGGCCGGGGCCCTGACTGGGAATCGAACCGAGACCTCCTGGTTCATAGGTTGACACTCAACCACTGAGCCACGCCAGGCAGGCCAGAATGCTTACTTTACGGACTGAGAATGGAGATGCTGAGAAGGAGGTGCCAGTCCAATGGCTCTTCCCCCACCATCACCCACAGCACAGCCACCCTCCAGAAGGCCAGGTCCGTTCCTTCCATGGGAGACTGAACTCCTCCCACCTCCCAGCCCAGGTCCACGCACCCCGGAGGACCCTCGTATGAGTTAAACTCTACCCACCGCGCTCGGGCTCTTCCATTTAACCCAGCCAGGATCTACTCCCTTTGGGTCCAGGTTTTGTCATTCTTAAAATACCAATCCTTCTGCCCGGCTGGCGTGGCTCAGTGGTTGAGCATCGACCGATGAGCCACAAGGTCACGGGTTTGATTGCTGGGTGGGGCACACATATGGCTCGATCCCCAGGGTGGGGCGTGCAGGAGGCAGCCAATCAATGATTCTCTCTCTCTCATCATTGATCTCTCTCTCTCTCTCTCTCTCTCTCTCTTCCTTTCTGAAATCAATAGAATATATATTTTATTTTATTATTTTTTTTAATATATTTTATTGATTTTTTTACAGAGAGGAAGGAGAGAAGGATACAGAGTTAGAAACATCCATGAGAGAGAGACATCGATCAGCTGCCTCTTGCACACCCACTACCGGGGATGTGCCCGCAACCAAGGTACACGCCCTTGACCGGAATCGAACCCGGGACCTTTCAGTCCGCAGGCTGACGCTCTATCCACTGAGCCAAACCGGTTTGGGCTAGAATATATATTGTATATATAATTTTTTTTTAAATGATACTCATCCAGTTCTCTGACTCTGATGCTCTTTGCAGCACCTGCCAGCCACGGGAGTAGCAGGCCGCTGAGGGTGGTGGACGGGCTGCAGGCAGATCTTTCCGGAACCCTCCCTTTCCTGGTCTGAGCCCATTCCCGGCCCGACGAGCTGTTACCTCGATGGGGCAGCACCTCCCCTTCCTTCCTCTGCTCGCCGCCTTCTCTTTTCTGGGCTGTTCTGTCTGCATGCAACTGTCTTTCCTTGGGAAGCCATTGGACTCAAGCCCCCGCTAAGTCTACGGCGACTCACAAGCCTCCCGCGAGCAGCACAAGGAAACAGATGGTGGGGGCGAGGGACCGCGCCGGGCAGGGGGCAGGTGGAGTGAGGGCAGCGGCGGCACAACCGTGAGACACCTCGGGGTCCGCCGGAGCGTCAGCGGGCACATGGACGTCAGGTCCAGCCCTCCGAGGCCAGCAGGTGGCCAGGCTCCCGCCCGGGGCCGGCCGACCGGCCGGGAGGGGCTCGTTAGGACCGGACCAGAAAGGGATTTGTCCTCTGGGCCCCGGCCTGCAGCCCAGCCGCTCGCCGGCGGGCCTCGGCCAGGTGGCGGCGTCCTCCGGCGGCCCTGCCACTTGGCTGGCAGCGGAAGATGACCCGCGTCACCTGGCGCCCCGATCCGGCAAGAGCACATTCCAGCAAAGAGTGCCCATGCCTGGGCTGGCCATGCCCGTGCCCAGCAGGCAGCTCCCTGCCATCTGGCCACCTCGGAGAGAGCACAGCCGCTCTCTCCTCGCCCACCTGGCACCGGCCGCTCCCCACCCCGGCGGCAGGGGCGGCGTGGCCAACACTGGGCACGTGCCCGGCTCTCATGACCTGCTCTCTCCTGCGCCAGGGGCCTGGGGGCCGGGTCCCCTCCTGCCGCTGTGTGCCCTACTTTTCCGGCAGAATCCACGAGGCCCCCTGTCCCTCGGGGTAGGCGATCTTGCAGCCGTCGTGGCAGACATTTACAAAAAAAATCCAAAGCTCCGGAGCATCCGGTGGCGCTCACGTTTGTCAGGGGACCGCAGTAGAGATTTCCAAAGGCATTAAGAGTAACGTAATAGGGCTGGGTGGGAGGGGATGGCAGGGGGACCGTGTGCCACGCGTACCCCTAGATGGTCTCTTGCCCTAACACATTGCTACAGAGAGGGATCCAGCAAAACATTCCTCTGAGGGCCTGGGCAGCAAGCGAGGGACGATAATATTGCTCTGCCTCTTTTAAAAAGACTTTAAATATGGCCAGCTAATCGCTGTGACGCTCTTACACGCTCTGAGCACTTTCTTTGTCCTGTTCCATGGAGCCACATCGGTTGTCCTCACTTAATTCTATACGTTAACACGATCCCATGTTCTATTCAGGCATTTGATCTGCTTCTCCCAAGTAAAACACCCTGGGTGTGGTTCCAGCCCCAAATCTGGGAAGTCGTGGAGAGGAATAAATTGCATCTCAGCACTCGAGCCTCATCCTGGTGGTAGACTTCCATCCCTAAGCACTCAGAGTCCTTGGTCAAACTCTCCCCAGAATAGACCTAAATTGGGTTCAGTCATCTGTCCTTATCTCAGCTGTAACCCATTAAATTAGCTAAACAAGACTCCTTCCGGGAGCCCCATGAGGAGTCCACCTTTGTTTACAAAAACAACACAGAGCCAAAACCGGTTTAGCTCAGTGGATAGAGCGTCGGCCTGTGGACTGAAAGGTCCCGGGTTCGATTCCGGTCAAGGGCATGTACCTTAGTTGCGGGCACATCCCCAGTGGGGGATGTGAAAGAGGCAGCTGGTCGATGTTTCTCTCTCATCGATGTTTCTAACTCTCTATCCCTCTCGATTCCTCTCTGTGTAAAATCAATAAAATATATTTAAAAAAAACACAGAGAAAAAGATTAAGAAAGTATATAGTTCTAGATTCAACTCTATGCTTTTCTAGCTAATATTTGCTTGTTTTATTTTTTATATATATTTTTATCCATTTCAGAGAGGAAGGGAGAGGGAGAGAGAGAAACATCAGTGATGAGAGAGAATCATTGATTGGTTGCCTCCTGCACGCCCCCCACTGGGGATCCAGCCTGCATGCGCCTTTGACCGGTATCAAACCCAGGACCCTTCAGTCCCCAGGCCGAGGTTCTACCCACTAAGCCAATCCAGAAAGGGCAATATTTTAGACCCTTAATGGAGTTTGTCCCTTCGGGACCCGTGGGCATCAGGATTTAGTGAGGATGCTTGTCTGTCCTCGGGCCCTACCCCATCCGAGGGGTCAGTGATGGGGCCAGGAGCACAAGCTTTGTCATCAGTGGTTGAGCATCGACCTATGAACCAGGAGGTCACGGTTCAATCCCGACCAGGGCTCACGCCTGGGCTACAGAGTCCATCTCGGTGTGGGGCGTGCAGGAGGCAGCCAACCAGTGATTCTCTCTCATCTCTCCCTCCCTCTCTGAAATCAATAAAAATGTATAAAAATAAATAAATAAAATAAAATGGTCATCACCAACCTCAGTCCCCTTCTTAGCATCATTTTCACCGTCTTCACCAACTCACCCAGCTCTTTTGAGAACAAGCTATGCTTTTCCTTTAAATTTCTCACCCCCAGTGGAGGCTGGCCCCATGGGAAGGTGACGGGACTTGGGTCCACCTTGGCTTGTGGTCTCTCCAAGCCCGGTCGCCTCGTCTGCACAGTGGGGATGGCAGCCATTTCCTCGTGGGGCTCCCGGAAGGAGGAATGTGATGGCGGGCACGAGGCATCTGGGAAACCAATCCCTGCCTCATTGCTTCCTTCCCGGTGACAAAACAATATAGAAGAAACCACATCCAGATGAGATGCCACGCCTCTACTGAAAAATCTTGCCCTGGCATAAACTAAATGTCTTTTTTTTTTTAATATACTTTATTGATATTTTACAGAGAGGAAGGGAGAGAGATAGAGAGCTAGAAACGTCAATGAGAGAGAAACATCGACCAGCTGCCTCCTGCACACCCCCTACCGGGGATGTGCCCACAACCAAGGTACATGCCCTTGGCCGGAATCGAACCCGGGACCTTTCAGTCCGAAGACCGACGCTCTACCACTGGGCCAAACCGGCTTCGGCAACTAAATGCCTTTTTAAAATATAGTTTTATTGATTTCGCAGAGGAAGGTGAAGGGAGGGAGAGATAGAAACATCAGTGGTGAGGGAGAAACACTGACCGGCTGCCTCCTACACATTCTCTCCTGGGGATCAGGCCTGCAACCCAGGCACGTGCCCTGACCGGGAATCCAGCTGTGGCCTCCTGGTTGGTTCAGAGGTGGACACACAGCCTCTGAGCCACACCAGCCGGGCTAGGCAAGATATTTGGTCTCATTCCATCGGCCTCTGTTGTCTTTGGGCTCTGCTAGTTCACAATAGGTATTAACCACTTACTCACCCGAGCTAGCTCACGCTCATCTGTTAATCAGTGAATGTCTCCTCCTTGGGCACTTACGGATGTCTTTAGCCAGAAAAACACGCAGCCTCTGCCGAAACCGGTTTGGCTCATTCGACAGAGCTTCAGCCTGCGGACTGGAAGGCCCCAGGTTCGATTCTGGTCAAGGGCATGTACCTTGGTTGCAGGCACATCCCCGAGGGGATGTGCAAGTGGCAGCTGATCGATGATTCTCTCTCCTCGATGTTTCTAACTCTCTATCCTTCTCTCTTCCTCTCTGTAAAAAATCAATAAAATACATTAAAAAACAAAACCAAAAAAAAAAAACAGCTCCTGGGTGCACACAGGCCTCTTGGTGAGCCCACCCTCCCATTGATATGGGCCCCCCTGGGTGGACCTTCTGCAATTCCCAGCATCAGCCTACCCTGCTGGGCATGGGCCCGGGTTGGCTTGACTTGACCGGATCCCGATTTGTTGGCCCACGTCTGCCGAACGACCTGCCCTTTGCTGGCTGGGCTTCCTCCCGCGCCCAGATGTAAGCACAGCACCCTCCCCGGCACAGGGACCCACGGCCGGACAAGGGCCCGGGCGTCTCCTCGGTCGGCTGGAGCCGGAGGAGGAGACAGCAGAGCCTTTCTCACCTGGACACGTACGTCTGTGGCAAATGCAGCCGGGGACGGGATGACGCTGGAACAAAGGCATAAGCCGGGACAGATGGCCACTCTAGGAAGGAGTCTGTGTTCCTTGTAGGACTGGAACCAGACAACCGGTGGGTCCGGGCTGCCTGTCACGACTCGAGCCAACTGAGCAGAGACGGGGGCTGAGTCCGAGATGAGAGCTGATTCCAATGCTGCGCGCAGCATGGGGGAGCAGCGGGTCACCCACCGAAATCTGCTCTGCACCCCGCCACCAGCCAGCTGCTCCTTTTTGGGTAGGAGGACAAAGATCACGTGGGGAAGCAGGGATTACAGGCGCGGAGACACAGGCAAGGCAGGCGGGGACGGCACTGCATTGCCAGGGCACCACGCTGGTTCATCTTCCCGTGGTAACAGGCAGTTCTTTTTTTTAACATATTTTATTGATTTTTCACAGAGAGGAAGAGAGAGGGATAGAGAGTTAGAAACATCGATGAGAGAGAATCATCGACCAGCTGCCTCTTGCACCCCCCCCCCCTACCGGGGATGTGCCCGCAACCAAGGTACATGCCCTTGACCGGAATCGAACCCGGGACCTTTCAGTCCGCAGGCCGACGCTCTATCCACTGAGCCAAACCGGTCCCGGCTAACAGGCAGTTCTTGAATGAAGAGGACCCCATTCCAAGGTTGACTCCCAGGTTCCCGGGGCCACACAACGCCCAGCCAGGCTAGAAAGTCCTTTCTGCGACCAGAACAAGGCCATCGCGGTGAACAAAGCGTGGTGAATACTTCCCATAACCATAGCCAGGTCCCCAATATTCTATGTTTGCCCCTAACGGGACAGCTTTGAGAATCAAAGTTCCATGGCTTACTGCCATTGCACATTATGGCCAACACGCTAGCGGGAATGCCTGTTTGGGACTGGGGAGGGTGGGAGGGGAAGGTGCTGTTTGTGTTTAGATGTGTCACTCTCTGCACCTGGGTGGTGGCAGCTCAGTCTTGGCCAGTCTCACGGGGAAGGGGTGTTAACCCTTTCGGGGCTGGAGGCTGGCTCAGTTCCTCATCCAATCATCTCACCCTCGGACGACTGTTCTGGAAACAGGCCACGTCCTGTTTCGAAGGAGGAGAGGTGAGTGGAATCTAAAAGATGGCGGGTCGGAGGCAGACAGAGAGGTCAGGGGCTGACTGACAAGAAAGGTGGGTGAGCCTCGGAGAGGGTGAGCGGTTCTGCCTTCGATTTATTACACCGTGGCCTGGCGGTGAGGTGGGGCTGTGCAGGCATTCGGAGAAAGTGTTCGTCAGAGCAGCCACCGCACCCCCAGCCTGTCTGTGCTGAATGATGCTGATGGACAGCGACTCAGCAAATGCCTTAAAATGGGCTTGGCCCAGCCAGGGTGGCTCAGTGGTTGAGCCTCAACCTGTGAACCAGGAGGTAACGGTTCGATTCCCGGCCAGGGCCCATGCCCGGGTTGCAGGCTCGGTCTTCGGTGTGGGGTGTGCAGGAGGGATTGGATCAATGACTCTCTCTCATCCTTGGTGTTTCTGACTCTCCCTCTCCTTTCCTCTCTGAAATCCATAAAAACATCTTTAAAAAAATAAAATAGAGACTTCTTCAACGTAGACTCGCCCAGGTCAGATCCTGACGGGTTAATCCAGGAATGCTCGCATCCTGAGATTCCTAGCGGGGTGGGGGGTCGGGGGCTGGGGTCACAGAGAAGGCAGCGGGCGGGACCTGGGGTGGTCTCCCGTCGTCCCCACCCCTCGGCTGGGGCAACGGCTCTGGGTGCGAGGAGGGACGCCTCCGTGGCTCGCCATCTGCTTGGTGCCCGGCGCGCCAGTGTGGGACGCGGGCGGGGAACACACGTACAGGCAGAATCGATAGTCTGGCAGCGAGGAGGAAGTTCACAGCTTCACAGATGCGCCCCTTCGCATTAATTAGTTTTATGCATTAATTCGATCATAATTTATTAAGAGCATATTATGTGGCGAGCAATAGGGGAGGCTTGGTTGGGAGAGGGAGGGCAGAGCAGATATGATTACAAAGATGTAGAAAGATATATCCCCTTCCTCGCTTTATAAAACTCTTCCTGGGAGAGCAAGACAGCCATGGGGACATATAATTAGAGTTCACCCTTAATAAATACTGGGGTGTGTGTGTGTGTGTGTGTGTGTGTGTGTGTGTGTGTGGTTGTTTTTTATTTAAGAGAGGAAGGGGGAGAGAGAAAGAGAGTGAGAGAAACATCAATGGTGAAAGAATCATTGGTCATGCCAAAACCGGTTTGGCTCAGTGGATAGAGTGTCGGCCTGCGGACTGAAAGGTCCCGGGTTCGATTCCGGTCAGGGGCATGTACCTTGGTTGCGGGCACATCCCCAGTGGTGGGTGTGCAGGAGGCAGCTGATCGATGCTTCTCTCTCATCGATGTTTCTAACTCTCTATCCCTCTCTCTTCCTCTCTGTAAAAAAAAAAAAAAAAAATCAATAAAATATATATTTTTTTAAAAATTAAAAAAAAATTAAAAAAAGAATCATTGGTCAGCTGCCTCCTACATGCCCCACACTAGGGACTGAGCCCATAACCAGGGCATGTGCCCTTGACCAGAATCGAACCTGGGACCCTTGAGTCTACCAGCCGACGCTCTATCCACTGAGCCAACATGGCTAGGGCAGTAAATACTGCTTTTGTAGATGTGTGTAGGGTATTACTAGATTACGGAGGAAGGTGCAATTATCTCAGGAATTCTACAAAGGCCTCTCGGATGAGAGGATATCCGAGCTGCATCTTAGAGAGTTGACTGGGAATTTCGAAAGGAACAGGAAAAAGAGAAAGCAGTAGACATTAAAATCAGACAGGCTACATTCCATCTCTAGATCTAATTGTGTAACTGGCCGAAACCGGTTTGGCTCAGTGGATAGAGCGTCAGTCTGTGGACTGAAAGGTCCCGGGTTCGATTCCCGTCAAGGGCATGTACCTTGGTTGCGGGCACATCCCCGGTAGGGGGTGTGCAAGAGGCAGCTGGTTTGTTTCTCTCTCATCGACGTTTCTAGCTCTCTATCTCTCTCCTTTCCTCTCTGTAAAATATCAATAAAATATATTTTAATTGTGTAACTGTGGGTTTATCGCGTAGCCTCTGTTTCTCCATCTGCAAAGTGGAAATAATGCAGAATTGCTGGAAGAAACAGAGATGGTGCTGTGGGCGGTGAGACAGACCTGAGCGGAGCAAGGACTGCGGCCAGGAGCAGAGCTTACCGGGGCGGGAAGGCCTCCCAATGGACAGCCAGTAGCCCCACGTGTGTTTCAGCTCCAGGCCCAGAGAAGCAGGGAGCCGGGCCACAGGTGACGTCAGGGCCAGCTGCATGGGCTACTGACCCCTGCCCTCATGCCCGCCCACCCATCAGTGGGGACCACAGCCCTGAAAGGACACCCGGGAAACTGCTGAATAGTCCTTAGCCCAGGGGTCGGCAAACTCATGAGTCCACAGGGCCAAGTATCAACAGGACAACGATTGAGATTTCTTTATTGAGCCAATTTTTTTATATATTTTTTTAATTTTTTATTGATATTTTACAGAGAGGAAGGGAGAGAGATAGAGAGCTAGAAACGTCGATGAGAGAGAATCATCGACCAGCTGCCTCTTGCACACCCCCCACCAGGGATGCGCCCGCAGCCAACGTACATGCCCTTGACCGGAATCAAACCTGGGACCTCTCAGTCGGCAGACCGACGCTCTATCCACTGAGCCAAACCGGTTTCGGCCCAATTTTTTTTTTAAATGTAAACTTCCTCTAACGCTGCTTCTTCAACACAGGCTCGCCCAGGCCATGGTGGTTTTGTGGAAGAGCCACCCTCAAGGGGCCAAAGAGCTGCATGTGGCTCGCGAGCCGCGGTTTGCCGACCACGGGTCTGTTGCGATCTTCCCCTGGGACCTCCCCTAAAATCTCCCCCTGAAAGCCCTTAGGAGGGGGGACCCCGTGCCTCTCCCTTCCCTCTCTTTTGCCCCTTCCCTCCCCCTCCTCCCTTCCTCTCTCCCTGCCCCGGGCGCATCCCCAGTGGCTTCCTCACTCCCACGCCCCCTGGACACATCCTTGACCTCTATGACCTGTGTCCTGGGCCCCTTTCTCGCAGGAATTCTTTCTCTCCCTCTGGGGGTCACCCAGCCGATGTCTTCTTAACAGTTTGGGTCTTGGCTCTGACGTTCTCTCCCAGCCGGAGCCCAAGGGCCGAGGTTGCTGAGCGCAGGTTGGGTCTGGCCCCCGAGGGTCCAACGCCTGCCTGGCACCATTCCCAGCAATGACCTTTGCAAAGTGGGCACTGAATACACGGCCGCCTGGGTCCATCAGCCCGCCAGGACTGCGAAGAGGGCATCTCAGACAGAGGGCATCGCATGTGACAACGGGGACGCGTAGAAAGACGTAGCATGTTTGGGCGACTAGAGGAGTTGACCGCGTTGAGCCAGGCGGGCCGGAGGGGAGAGAATCGGAGGGGAGGCTGGACAGGCTGGCTGGGTCAGGGTGGAGGGGCCAGCATCGGGCCCTGGGGCTGCTGCCACGGGTGGCTTCCGCTCCTCTTCCTCACCCCTCCTCCTCCTCCTCCTCCTCCTCCTCCTCCTCTGAGGCTCACAGCACCATTCCCCTGCTCCCTGGCGCCCGGCATATGCGTCCCTCCTGGCTGCTGAGCAGCCGGTCTATTCAGGGATCCTCTGGAAGTCGCTTCTCTCCTCTCGGCGGCAGGTGCGCTCTATTCTAAAAATACCCAACAATGCAAATTCAAACGTGCAAACGAAGAGATGACAGAGATCCGGAGGGTACCGAGGGCCCACCCACTGCACTCTAGACTTCCGCTTCTTCAAGAGTCCCTTGGCGCCATTGCTGGTGTGGCTCAGGGGACAGGGCGTTGGTCTGCGGACTGAAGGGTCCCGGGTTCGATTCCGGGTAAGGGCATGTGCCCGGGCTGCGGGCTCAGTCCCCAGGGTGGGACATGCAGTAGGCAGCCATTCAATGATTCTCTGTCATCACTGATGTTTCTGTTTCTCTTTCCCTCTCCTGATATGAAGCACATCGTAAGATCGCCAACATGTCAACGGTTAGTATTTTTAGCTTTAAAAAAAAATAATGTGCTGCCCTAACCAGTTTGGCTCAGGGGATAGAGCATTGGCTTGTGGACTAAAAGGTCCCGGGTTCGATTCCGGTCAAGGGCACTACCTTGGTTTCCGGCACATCCCCAGTGGGTGTGTGTGCAAGAGGCAGCTGGTCGATGTTTCTCTCTCATCGACGTTTCTAACTCTCTATCCCTCTCTCTTACTCTCTGTAAAATATCAATAAAATATATATATTTTTAAAAATAATAATAATGTGCTGCCCTAACCAGTTTGGCTCAGTGGATAGAGCATGGCTTTCGGACTAAAAGGTCCCAGGTTCGATTCCAGTCAAGGGCATGTACCTTGGTTGTGGGCACATCCCCAGTGGGGGGTGTGCAGGAGGCAGCTGATCGATGTTCCTCTCTCATCGATGTTTCTAACTCTCTATCCCTCTCCCTTCCTCTCTGTAAAAAAAATCAATAAAATATAGTTTAAAAAATACACTTGAGTGCTTGCTATAGGCAAAGTGTCCAAGAATTCCTTCCCAAACCTGGTTTACCTACAACGTTGAGGCAGACAGACGTGTTCTGCATAGCAGAAAGCACAAGCCCCCGGGAGCCGGACGATTTAATCTCCACCTGATCCGCCGGCCTTTAAAAGAGGCCTCGCAGCGACGGTGAGCCCATTCTCGCTCCCAGAGGCCGGAAGCTGCGTCTTCCCGTAATTCTCTCCCGGGGAGGGCGGCAGGCCGGCCGCCTGCTCCTGGCTCGGGGCTCGGCTTCCTCTCCGAGGCACGGAGCCCCCGCCGGGTCCAGTCATTTCCTCTCTTTGTCCTGAGACTACGGCTGCTGCCTTCTTTCCTCGGTCCCCTTGATGTTTCCCCTCCGGAGGCTGCTCTCCGTGGGGACGGGCGTGCCCGAGATCGGAATAAGGCGAGCAAATATTTACCAAAACTCACTGCCGGGCAGAGACGCCGAGGATTTCCCATCCAGTCCTCCCAGTGGCCCTGTGGGATGAATACCGTTAGTACCTCGTTCTGCGTGGCTGAGTCACCCGCTGGGTATCTCTCGGCCGGTAGGTACGACAGGCGAGTCCAGGATCCAGCTCCCCTAAGAGTTAGGGGAACCCAAGGAGAGTGGGAACCTCGGAGAGAAGAGAGGGCCGTTTCTGTGAGCTAAACCAGTTCTTTATATATATATATATATATATATATATATATATATATATATATATATATTATTGATATTTTTCAGAGAGGAAGGGAGAGAGATAGAGAGCTAGAAACATCGATGAGAGAGATACATCAACCAGTTGCCTCCTGCACAACCCCTATCGGGAATGTGCCTGCAACCAAGGTACATGCCCTTGACGGGAATGGAACCTGGGACCTTTCAGTCCGCAGGCAGACACTCTATCCATTGAGCCATGCTAGTTTTGGCCTACACCAGTTCTTAATGTCGGAAGCCCATTGTCCTCGCTGGCAGAGAGGCGTGGACAAGAAACCCGGAAGGCTGGTCAGCCTTAAAGCTCGGAAAACTCAGAGCCAACCACTCACTGTCTTATTGAGACCATGGTAGGTAGCTAAAGCAACTCCCACGTTTTATTTTATTTTTAAAATATATATTTTATTTATTTTTACAGAGAGGGAGGGAAAGGGACAGAGAGTCAGAAACATCGATGAGAGAGAATCATCGATCAGCTGCCTCTTGCACGCTCCCTACTGGGTATGTGCCCACAACCAAGGTGCATGCCCTTGACCGGAATCGAACCTGGGACCTTTCAGTCCACAGACCAACGCTCTACCACTGAGCCAAACCGGTTTCGGCCAACTCCCACATGTTAATCTTATGTAAATCCTTGCTGATTGGCTGTTCCTGGCTAAGGGTGGATCCCAAACCTTCATAAAAAGGGGTTTCGAGGCCAGAGCAAAGTGGAGCGCTCCCTCTAGAGTTGGACTTCCCCCTGACCCCCAATATCGCCAACTGTATACTTTCTTGTCTAGTCTCTTTCGTCGGTGCGCAGCCTCCTCCAGAACTCGAACCCTGAGCCATGTGGGTCGTTGAGGGGGGACGCTCAAAACTGGAGCCCAAACGTGGGTTCCTACATTCTTACCTTTTGTTTCCCACTGAACCCAAAGCGTCTCTTACAGAGCCCAGGAGAAATCCGTATTTGCCGGCGTATAAGACGATTTTTTGGCCCTGAAAAATACGTATTTGCCTGCGTATAAGACGACTGGGCATATAAGACGACCCACTAAAATTTCCACTAAAAATACAGAGTTTGTTATATACTCGCCGTATAAGACTACCACCCACTTGGAGGCATATTTTTCAGGGCCAAAAAGTCGTCTTATACGCCGGCAAATACGGTATTTTCCGATGGTCCGTTAGTGAAATTATGCACACCCGAGCCAGGTAAGTAAAATGGTCAGTGAGAGTTTTCTGTAAACAGGGGACCGAGCAAAACTATTTTGTGATAAAAAGGCCAGAGAAACTTAATACTGGGAGTAAAAGAGGCCACAGTCTTGGACCGTGAATCAAAAAAAGCAGAAATGCTGTGAATACAGAGAAAGCTCACCCACTGGGAAGACGAAGGGCAGAAGGTCAGCAGGAAAGTTCTAGGGAGGATCGAAGCCATCGATTGACAACTGGACTAGATGATGGTTGTTGTTGTCCGTCCTCACCCGAGGGTATTCTCCCGTTGGCTTGTAGAGAGAGTGGAAGGGAGGGGGAAGAGAGAGATTGAAAACATCCATGTGAGAGAGACACATCCGTGGGTTGCCTCCCGCATGTGCCCCGGCTGGGGCCTGCAATGGAGCCTCCAACTAAGGCATGTGCCCTTGACCGGAATCGAACCCGGGACCCTTCAGTCTGGGGGCGGACACTCTATCCAATGAGCCAAACCAGGCAGGGCTGGACTAGATGATTTTTTAAAGATCTTTCTATGGCCGAAACAGGTTTGGCTCAGTGGATAGAGCGTCGGTCTGCGGACTGAAAGGTCCTGGGTTCGATTCCGGTCAAGGGCATGTACCTTGGTTGCAGTGGGGGGTGTGCAAGAGGCAGCTGGTCGATGTTTCTCTCTCATCGACGTTTCTAGCTCTCTATCTCTCTCTCTTCCTCTCTGTAAAATATCAATAAAATATATATCTAAAAAAAAAAACATTTAAAAAAAAAGATCTTTCTATAGCTAGAGATGTTGTTACTGGAACAGGAATGTCACTTTGCAAATTTCCCGTCTTGATGCTTTTGGTTTCGTGGAATAGCTTAGTCGATCAGCACAGGTCTGTGTGTCCAGCTGCTCCCCAAACATCTCCACATCCACATTTCGCTGCGCCTCAGTCTCTCTGCACCCCCAAGCCCCAACCCCTGGGCCCCGGCGGCCCCTTCTTCCTGTGGGCTGCTCCCATCCTGCCCCTCCACTCCTCCCACCCGCTCTGGCTTCACATCCGATTGGCCCACAAGTACCATCAATCAGCATCTGAACTCTCTCCTTAGGCCCTCCTCTCTAATCCCACTGCCTCCTTCCTGGCCCACGTAGCTGATACCAGAGTACTTGTATGGGCAAAGACACAAAAACGAAAGCCACCGTCCGTCCCCTGGAACAGCTCACAGCCTGGTAGAGGATGCAGGTGCATAGACAGACAACTCAAGAGACTGTGTGGTAAGGGAGGCCAAGGAGATGACGCAACCTACGTCGAACCTCTCCTAGCCTCTCACCTGGACACCGGAGGCAGGAACGCTCGCTAGAAGGAGGCTGGAAATGCATCGTCACGGGGGTGGGGATGGAAACCGGGAAGGAGAAAGCAGGCAGGGGGGCCTGAGGGAGCATAGAAGTTGGGAATCGTCAATAATCTCTACTGCTGCTAAAACCCCAGACAAGAAGGGAACTGGAGATAGACGACTGATTGCGTATTGATCTGTGGAAGCTAAAAATGCCCATTGATTGGCAGGATTGGAAATTGTGCTTCGCTGGGTTGAGGTTTGTGCCAGAAGAAAACAGGTGATGTCATAGCCCCTTTTAAGAAGGTTATAGGTGAAAATGATCTATTTAAATCATTCCGTGTTGCATCCCATTTATTGAGCCCAGGGCATTGGTTTCCAATGCTGAGAGCACAAACGATCTTGTTTAACTTTAAGCTAGAGACCCGTCGCACAAAATTCTTGCACCGGTAGGGTGCCTCGGCCTGGCCAGCATTCCTCTCCTCCTCCTCCTCCTCCTCCTCCTCCTCCTCCTCCTCCTCGGTGCCCTGCCGCCACTGCCGGCCACCCTCCACGTCCCATGCCGCCCCCTTGTGGCCAGCACACATCATAGTGATCGCTCGAACTCCCGGTCTCCCGGTCAAACTCCCGAGGGGACACTTTGCATATTAGCCTTTTATATATATAGAATCCTTCACTTCCCCCAACAGTAGCCAGCCGAGTATTCGATACATGTTTGTTGATTTAGAACAATGGCAATCTCTCGATAATTAGCTCTTCCAAAATATTTGAGGGTGCTAAGAAATAGTTTCTTGCATTAATTCCAAACCTTGTTCACCAGTTTTTTTGTTCTATTGATTTGTATTCTTTATGAAGACACAGCTAGCGAAGTAGACAACGATGAATGTTCATTGGTCACGTTCGAGTTATCACAAATTCTGAATTTATAATGGCCCAAATTGAGGTTTGTTTTTGCAATTTTGGCAGCCTATGAACTTGCCCTGTACGTCAACATCGAAACAGGGTTTGCATGGCCACCACCAGCGTAGAATCTTACCTGATAGAAGAGGAATGTGCAAATTAACCATCACTCCGCCACGCCCACCAGCCAATCAGGAGTGATGTGCAAATTAACCCAACAAAGACGGAGGCTAATTTGCATACACAGGCACCGAGTGATGGGGGCAGAGAGGGGTCAGTCTCTCAGGGTCTCTGGGCAGTGTGGGAAGGTGGGGCTGGAACAGAAAGGTGGTGCTGGCAGCCAGGGAAAGAAAGGCCCATTCTAGCACAAATCCTTGTCCATCAGGCTTCTAGTAATTTCTAAACAATTTTGATGGAACTCCTATTACATAAACCAAACTCCCACCATGGGCCACTATAGAGAGCCATCGGGAAAGGCACATGGATACTCTTTTAATTCCTATCAGCTGAGCCCGAGGGCACTGGCAGAATCCTTTTATCAGTACTGATTTTTATCTTTATCCTCGTGCTTGGAATGAGGAACAAAAAGGACTTTGACCCACCCAGGTCTTGTTATGCTAAATCTTGTACCAAAAAATAAGGAGCTTACCCAGATCCTGATGAACAGGATTTGGGCACACCCGAAAATCCTTTTGATCAGAAAATCCCTTTTGGAAACCAATAAATATGCTGTGTTGTCTGAGGTGCGTGTGACTGTCTCTCCATCAGAGAGATGGCGCCCACCTAGCGCCCAGCTTGAATCTGTTTCTGCCTCTTGTCTCTTTCTTTCTCTAGTTTCTTCATCCCCAGCTCCTCCCCTCAGGAACCTGTTGTTTTCCGTGTGGGATGCGGAAAACAGAGAAAATGTCCACCGCAGGCCACATCCGGCCAGATATGGAAACTAACGTTGCGTTTGATCCTATTTCTCTGGGGAACAGTGCCTGGTACTAAATGTTCTCTTTTGAAAAACTGCCTTAGCTTCAGGCACCAGGGTTATGATTCTTCTACAGGCACCAGATCCCCAGCCCCCACCCCCTCCTTGGCTCTGCATACGAAACTACCCAGAACGTGTAGCAGAAACATGATTCCCCGTGTGCTTCCCACACAGACACAACGGGTCAAAAGCTCCCTCCCCGGCCACCCTGAGAGCAATTCTCTGGCCGTTCTCCCTCAGGGTAGCCCCAGAACATTCTGGAAATCTATTTCGCTATCATCCAGGCACCAGCTTCCTAGTCTATGAAGTCTTCTCCAAGAGGTAGAGCGGCATCGGTGTTCTATCGCTGGTTGATCCTTGCCAAATTCTCCCAACGTTTCTGTGTCCTAAGCCGGGCCAGCCAGCAGGGCCAGCCACTCAGAGCTGGCGCGTCCGCACCTCACTGGACACAAACTCAGTGATACATTGGGCCAGCAAGTCCATCATTCCCGGACACAGAATAAGCAATGGAGCTAAAAGAATGGGTTCTCTGACCATGGACACAGAACGGCTGGGAATTCGCACCCACGCCCTGTCTCCTCCGGGCTTCGGTGCAGGACAGAAAGTGCGTCTGTGCAGCCATAACATGCGAGGTCAGGACATCTGTGCCCGGAGCTCCAGCGTGCACACAACATCATTTCTCACATCTCATTTATGGTATAGACTAGGGGTGGGCAAACTTTTTGACTCGAGGGCCACAATGGGTTCTTACACTGGACCGCAGGGCCCCGCAAAAAAGCAACCTGACCATGCTGGCACTCTCATCTCGGGCTGCTGGTGAAGGAGCGGAGGGGAGAGCAAGAGAACCCTCCGCTCTTCCGCCTCCGAGGGCCGGAGAGAACAGCCGGACGTGCCGGATCCGGCCCTCGGGCCGTAGTTTGCCCACGGCTGATATAGACCCTGCTTGTTCTTCTACAAAATGGGTGACCTCGCCAAGGCACTCAGCACACACTTGCAAGCACTGGGGGTCATACTCGGACCAAACTCTTTCCCGAACCAAATAGTTCGGGAGGAAGCAGAGTAAACTGAGGTATGACCCATGCCTGGTCTCTTTCGGGAATATTGTGTGTGTTTTTTTAATGTTTTTTTTTTATTGACTTCAGAGAGGAAAGGAGAGTTAGAAACATCAATGAAAACAGAGACCCTTGCTGAAACCAGTGTGGCTCAGTGGATAGAGTGTCAGCTTGCAGACTGAGAGGTCCCAGGTTCAATTCCAGTCAAGGGCATGTACCTTGGTTGCGGGCACATCCTCAGTAGGAGGCAGCTAATCGATGTTTCTCTCTCATCGATGTTTCTAACCCTCTGTCTCCCTTCCTCTCTGTAAAATATCAACAACATATATTTTTTTAAAAACAAAATAGCTGAAACCGGTTTGGCTCAGTGGATAGAGCGTCAGCCTGCGGACTGAAAAGTCTTAAGTTCGATTCTGGTCAAGGGCATGTACCTTGGTTGCGGGTACGTCCCCAGTGGGGGATGCGCAAGAGGCAGCTGATTGATGATTCTCTCACATTCATCGATGTTTCTAACTCTATCCCTCTCTCTTCCTCTCTGTAAAAAATCAATAAAATATATATTTTTTAAAAACAAAAAAACAAAAACAGTGACCCTTTGATCAGCTGCCTCCTGCACGCCCCCCACTGGAAGGTCAAGCCCGCAACCAGAACATATGCCCTGACCGGGAATCAAACCGGTGACCTCCTGGTTCATAGGTCGACGCTCAACCACTGAGCCACGCCGGGCGGGGGTACTGGATGGTTAACTGACACACAAAAACGGTGATCTCTGGAACCCACTGGAACCCCTGGCACCCCGAACAGCCTCGATCCCGCTTCCTCTGAGCCAAGAGGCACCTGGGCCTCCTCCTCTTGTCCGTCAAAGCCGGCGCGGCGTCCAGGACATGGCCCAGCGCAAATCCTGTAATTCCCTCTAAGTCCACCGTCACCTTCCAAAATAAGCTTGTTGGTTTAAAATAGCCTTGTAAACAGCACTCGCCGGCCCACACAGAGCAAACAGTGATTTATGCCTGAAAAAGAGGGAAGCTGGCGGCGTCTGGCTCGGCCCCGGGGGAAAGGATGAAGTATTTTATGGGCCACCCTTTTAGCGATGTTTACCTAAAAACATAATTTTTTATGTGTGTCTTTTTTTTTTATTTCCAAAATGAAACATGGCCATTAGGAAAAAGTTGGAAATTACAGCTAAGCAGGAGGGGGGGGGGGAGTATTGAATGAAATAAACTATAATTTCTCAATGCAGAAGTAACTTCTTTTTTTTTTCAGAGAGGAAGAGAGAGAGAGAGAAACGTCAATGAGGAGAGAGAACCATGGGTCGGATGCCTCCTGTACGCCCCCTACTGGGGACTGAGCCTGCAACCCGGGCATGTGCCCTTGACTGGAATTGAACCTGAGACTCTTCAGTCCACAGGCCGATGCTCTATCTGCTGAGCCAAACTGGCTTTCCCGAAAATAAGACATCCTCCGAAAATAAGACCTACTTGCAGGTTTCCTTCTGAGTGCAATATAAGGCATCCCCCCCGAAAATAAGGCCCCCAGGCTCTGTCTCAGAGTGAAAATTAATTTACCAGAAACTGGTCGCTAGGGCCGCCCCGACTGGCGTCTAGCAACCAGTGACATTACACAGAGTCCTGACCTCACTGCTGTGTGAATGGAGAGAAATCAGCATGGAAACTTTGTGAAACCTAAACTGCAAGAAGTTGTGACTTGGGTGAAGAAGTCATGGGAGAAAATCACTGACAGTTGCATTGCAAATGCACTGCGAGCAGGCTACCTTGACAAGAAGTACTCATTGAAAGACAGTGCTATGGCTAACCATGAGAGATTTGGTCAACTGATTCTGAAAGAAATGGAGTCACAAGAAACTCACCAGGAAACTCAGGAACTGGATTGTGATGATGATGTTCCAGAAGATGATGACATGACTGTCATTGAATAAATGAGTAAATTCTTGATACTGTAGGATTCACAGTTTGTCTGGTTTGTGTTGACAACTACCGTACTACCGTACCGTATACAGGTAATAAATGTCCTTTATTTTCATTGAACAATAAATGTGTACCGTATTCTTCTTCATGGATACACAAGACATCCCCTGAAAATAAGACCTAGCGCATCTTTGGGGGCAAACGTTACTATAAGACACTGTCTTATTTTCGGGGAGACAGGGTTGCTAGCTCTTGTTACCCTTTTGGCCAGTGTTCCTCGGGGCCCCTCTTTCTTTCTCTAGCTCGCCCTCCGAATGGGATCCCAGTGCCCACAATCCTTCCTTGCGAGACCCGCTGGAGGGTGACATTTGTGGCAAGAAATAGCTCTGAGCACATCAGCCCATTTTAGCCGCCGCGGCCCCGCCAGCCCGGCGGGTGTCAGGTCGCACGCCCTGGCTCCCACGCGGGGTTCCCGGCCGCATGAAATTCCACGGAACAGCTCCCCGGCCGAGCGGGCCCCGCAGCCAAGAGGACTTACTGTAAGTCAACACGTTTGTTGACGACGCGGAGGACAGGGGCGCCGCGCAGGGCAGACAGAGGGCGGGAGGTGGCGCTGGCACCCGGAGGTGTGGGCCCTGTGTTTGCGCCTTCCTCAGGGGAGAGTCCCCTCTGCGGAGAGCCCAGTGGTCAGCGCGCCCCGGGCTCTGCCGGGCTCTGGGGTGTCCGGGGAGGTCACCCCCTCTTAGTGGGAGAGTTGTTTCTGTGGCATCTTAACCAAAGGCCTGGGGGTGGGGGGTGGCTCCTTTCAGAAACATTGGATCGGGCCCTAACCGGTTTGGCTCAGTGGGTGGAGCAGGGGTGGGCAAACTTTTTGACTCGAGGGCCACCATGGGCTCTTACACTGGACCGGAGGGCCGGGACAAAAGCAACCTGACCGTGCTGGCACTCTCCTCTTGGGCTGCTGGTGAAGGAGCAGAGGGGAGAGCAAGAGAACCCTCCGCTCTTCCGGCTCCGCGGGCCGGAGAGAACAGCCGAACGGGCCAGATCTGGCCCGTGGGATCCTTGATTTATGTTCCCGGCTCGGGTAGAGCGTCGGCCTGTGGCCTGAAGGGTCTCGGGTTCGATTCCGGCCAAGGGCATGTACCTAGGTTGCGGGCACATCCCCAGTGTGGGGGTGTGCAGGAGGCAGCTGATTGATGTTTCTCTCTCATGGATGTTTCTAACTCTCTATCCCTCTCCCTTCCTCTCTGTAAAAAAAAAAAAAAAAAAAATCAATAAAATATATTTGCCAAAAACGGTTTGGGTCAGTGGTAGAGCGTCGGTCTGCGGACTGAAAGGTCCCGGGTTCGATTCTGGTCAAGAGCATGTACCTTAGCTGCGGGCACATCCCTGGTAGGGGGTGTGCAAGAGGCAGCTGGTCGATGTTTCTCTCTCATGGATGTTTCTAGCTCTCTATCCTTCTCCCTTCCTCTCTGTAAAAAAATAATAATAATAATAATAATAATAATAAAATATATTTTAAAAAAAGAAAAAGAACAAGAAACATTGGACCGGCCCGGAATGTCCGCAGACGCCGAGGAAGGAGGCCGGTTCTACAGAAAGGGCAGGGGAAGCCGCGGCCACGGCCGGGACCTCGAAGCAGCCTCTCTCGGGGGCCGAGATGTGGGCCCGCCGCGGCCGGGCAGGAGCGCTGACCCCATTTCCGGTCCGGGGAGCGACACTGACCCCATTGAGGCGGACAAAGAGGCTCATCCAGCAGCTCCCGGGCCGGCCGGGCCATTCACGGCGGGACGGCGGCGGGGGGAGGGCCCCCTCCTGGCCGGGAACCAGCGGCCTCCTTGGCGTCCGCACAATCGGGCCCTTAGCGTGGAGAGGGCTCGGCCCCTCCCTCCGGCCGCGGATTCCTCTGGGCAGCCAGCTCGCCCTCGCGTCCCTGCCAAAGCCTGTCACAGCCATGTTTGCACCAGAGCTGGACAGTATCAACACTTCAGGGGGGACTTTTTTAAAAAGGGGGGGCTGCCGAAACCGGTGTGGCTCAGTGGATAGAGCGTCGTCGGCCTGTGGACTGAAGGGTCCTGGGTTCGATTCCGGTCAAGGGCATGTACCTTGGTTGCCAGCACGTCCCCAGTGGGGGGTGTGCAGGAGGCAGCTGGTCAATGTTTCTCTCCCATCGATGTTTCTAGCTCTCTATCCCTCTCCCTTCCTCTCTGTAAAATATCGATAAAATATATTTTTAAAGGGGGGAGGGGCTGCTGAAACCGGTGTTGCTCAGTGGATAGAGCGTTGGCCTGCAGACTGAAGGATCCCGGGTTCGATTCCGGTCAAGGGCATGTACCTTGGTTTCGGGCTCATCCCCAGTGGGGGGGGTGCAGGAGGCGGCTGATCGATGTTTCTCTCCCGTCGATGTTTCTAACTCTCTATCCCTCTCCCTTCCTGTCTGTAAAAAATCAATAAAATATTTTTTTAAAAAAAAACAGAGGGGTGGCAATAGGGCCCCTGTGTCCTCAGCTCTTGCTAACTACAGAGCATTGCACATTTCCTCATCCAACCCTCACTGCGGCCGTGGAGGCTGGGCAGCTTCGCGCCCATTCCGCAGAGGGGAAAGTTGAGGTTCAGGCTGCTCAAGGGACAAGAAAGTGAGTTGACAGCAAGGGCACTGGTTCCAGAACCTACCCCCTCTTGACCCCAAATGCCTTGATAGCGTTCTTTCTGCGCTGCCATTGATTCTTTTTTAAACATATTTTTATTGATATTAGAGAGGGAGAGAGAGGGAGAGAGATAGAAACATCAGTGATGAGAGAGAATCACTGACTGGCAGCTTTCTGCATGCCTCCCGCTGGGGAGCGGGCCCGGATTAGGCATCGAACCCGGGACCTTTCCGTCCGCAGGCCGACGCTCTGTCCACTGAGCCAAACCAGCTAGGGCTGATTTTTTTTTTTCCTCATAAGAATGATGAATGTAGCCAGGACCGGTGTGGCTCAGTGGATAGAGCGTCGGCCTGCGGACTGAAAGGTCCCGGGTTCGATTCCGGTCAAGGGCACGTACCTTGGTTGCGGGCACATCCCCAGTGGAGGGTGTGCAAGAGGCAGCTGGTCGATGTTTCTCTCTCATCGACGTTTCTAACTCTCTATCCCTCTCCCTTCCTCTCTGTAAAAAAATCAATAAAATATATTTTTTTAAAAAAGAATGATGGATGTTTATAGGTGATTACAGTGAACGTGAACGCTTATGTTGCACAGACTCACACTTCCTGCGGGAAAGAGTCGGAAGCTGGGACGGGGGATCTGTCTCCTCCTGCTGTGGCTCAGCCGCACGGCGACTGGTTAGTACGTCTCACCTGAACTAATCAGCCGGCACTGAACCCCCAAAGAGGCACAAACGGAGACCCCGGAGCAGAAAGCAGAAAGCGAGGAGTCAGTAGGGCATCAGACCCTGGAAGGGGAAGATGGGGCTTGTCCCAGGCATTCTCCTGGCCGTGCCCACGCCCAGAGCCTTGCCAACCCAGGCTGCTCCCCTCGGACACAGGACAACGCTTCCCTGGACGGGGAGCCGGCCGCTGCCCGCCCTGGGGGCTCTGGGGGAGCCCTGGGCCGGGACTCGAGTTCCCCTGCGGTGTGCCAGGGGGGCCGGGGCCCCAGGCCACCTGCGCTCTGCTCCGCGCCCCGCCAGGTCTGCGGGGACAGCTGAGCGGGGCTAGGGTTGCAGCCTCCGCCCGCGGCAAACAGCTGCTGCCCGGCTGATCCCGCCCGAGGCCGGAGGGACACGGGGTCCTCGTTCCTCACGCAGCCGCCGCGGCCGTCGGGTCTCTGTCCGTGTGAGGAAGGCAGCGCGGGGACCCCTCCCCGGCTCCTGCCATGGGAACCGGGCTGACCCCGGCCCTCCCTGCGCTCAGACCTCAGGGTCTGCACGCGGGCAGGTTCACGCGTGCTCCCGGGCCTTGCTTCCTGGGTGTTTGGACAGCATGAGGGGAAGAGAGCGAGGGCTGGAAGAGAGCGAGGGCTCAGCCACGTTGGTCGACCCCGAAGGGCGTCCAGGCCGGGCCTGCGTGTGGCCTGGGGGACCGGCGTCCGCCCCACGACCACGGGCGGGGAGGGGTGAGGCCGGCACAGAGCCCGCACCGCCCCGGGCCGAGGGCACACCGACTGCACCCCGCTCTGCTGCTCCCCGGCACGGCCCCTGGGCGGCCGACCATCAGTGTCTCCATCTGTAGAATGGGCCACCCCTGCTTCCCAGAGGGCCTGGGATATAATAAGCAGCTCTTGGCAGAGGGTCAGGGTGCCTGCAAATGCCACTAATGGAGGTATACATGGTATGAGCACGTGGACATGCACATGGGCATATATGGACATGCCATGCGTATACACGTATGTGTGTACATGCGTGCACATGTATGTATTAGCCTGCACAGCTATATACACATACATTTATAATGTGTCTATTGGGGGGGGTGTATACATTCTGATTTGTGTATATATGGACATACCGTGCATATACATGTATGTGTGTGTACATGCATGCACATATACCTTGTTTCCCCAAAAATAAGACAGTGTCTTATATTAATTTTTGCTCCCAAAGATGCGCTAGGTCTTATTTTCAGGGGATGTCTTATGTTTCCATGAAGTAGGTCTTATTTTCGGAGGATGTCTTATTTTCAGGGAAACACGGTATGTATCAGCCTGCACAGCTATATATACACATACATTTGTAATGTGTCTATTGGGGTGTGTATACACATTCTGATTTGTGTATATATGGACATAACGTGCATATACATGTATGTGTGTGTACACATGTGCACACATATGTATCAGCCTGCACAGTTATATATTCACATACATTTGTAATGTGTCTATTGGGGGGTATGTACACATTCTGATTTGTGTATATGTGGACATACCGTGCATGTACGTGTATGTGTGTACATACGTGCACATATATGTATCAGCCTGCACAGCTATATATTCGCATACATTTGTCATGTGTCTATTGGGGGGGGGGTGCACATGCTGATTTGGGCCACGAGGTGGAGGGAGCCCGGGCAGGGTGGGCGAGGGGGACGCGGGGCGGGGGCAGAGAAGAGAGGAGAGAGGCCTGTCCATTCGTGTTGCTGTGCTGTTTCTAAAAACAGAACCTCCAGGCCGTCCCTGCGGCCAAGGTTCTGGGAGGAGAGACTGTGGCTGAGGCCACCAGCGGCAGTCGGTGCGTTAGTGCATTGGGGTGCCGGGGGTGCCCGGGGGGGGGGGGGGGGAAGCAGGCAGGCGCTGCAGGTTCTGGAATGGACGGCCGCTGAGGAGGCCCCGGGACCGAGACTGGCCCTCCAGGGCTTTCTTATCCCTGACCCGGGAGGTCTGGTCCCAGGCCCTAGAGCCGTGGTCGGCAAACTGCGGCTCTCAAGCCACGTGCGGCTCTTTGGCCCCTGGAGGGTGGCTCTTCCACAAAACACCACGGCCTGGGCGCGTCTATGCTGCAGAAGTGGCGTTAGAAGAAGTTTAAGTTTAAAAAATTGGGCTCTCAAAGGAAACTTCCGTCGTTGTCCTGTTGATATTTGGCTCTGTGGACGAATGAGTTTGATTGTGGCGCAGTGTTTCCCAAACTTTTGACCTATGTGTACCCCTTCTATAATTTCCGTAACGCTAAGTACCCCTCGTCAAAAAAAAAAAAGAGGATGTATTTTAATAACAATCAAAATATATTTATTTTAAATTTTTTGGTACATACACAAAATAATAAACGGAAAAAAAAATTATTCATCATAAAATACAAATAAAAGTTATATTATAAATAACATGTATTTGCACACCGGACCATCTCACTCCTCACAAGACCATCTTGACTTGACTCATGAGGACGCAGAATTAGGCCCAGCTGAGCACGGTGCAGTGCATATCCCCACCGAACTCCAGTGCAACGCGTACCCCCACCAAACTTCCCGTACCCCTGGGGTGCGCATATCACACTTTGGGAAACACTGGTCTAGAGGGAAGCCATTCACGTCCAAGCCGTGAAGGGACGGAGGGGTGAGGCTTTTTCTAGCAAGCGAC